>CM067224.1:28254930-28634929 GCA_034190945.1 Octodonta nipae
CGTCTCGGATATTAGGTCGCGCCCCATACAGGGCGATGATGACCCGACATTTCAAGCGACGGTCCCGCTTTTTCCCGCCAGGTCGTCTCATTTCCACATTCCCAAAGGAAAGCAGGTCTGACGACTACTTGTATTAAAGGCTTAACAAGTCGGCCTCGTTCCCTTGCACTCAATCCCGAAGTGAATATTATGTCCGACGAACTATTTGTGTAAAGTTTTGACAAGTCACACTCGAGGGCCGGGGACCTTCCCCTTCCCAAGTTACTCCCGGGCACCGCCTTGTCGCGAAAAAACAGGTCTGGGATAGACTGCCATGACTCCGAAAGCTTTATGGGTAGCCACCGGGAAGTGCATTTGACTACACAGTAATTTCGTGAATTGTGGTGTTATTTTCCAAAAAGTGCTTAAACACGGTATTTATGAAGTTCATAAAATAGACATTATTTAAATACAAATATTCACCGAGAAAAGAAAGTATCTAATATGGCAAACGTGTCCGGAAGTATGCTAACTGAAAAATATGTATAAGTAGTTAACTTCAAATTGGTAGAACATGGATTATGTTGGAAAGAAGATGTAAAGAACAGAAAAAATACTTTCGATATAAAACTCACATTCAAAAAAGTGGCAGCAAAGAAAATAAGCATAATTGCTGAAAGTTCACTACTCGGATATGAAAAAGAAAATAGATATCCTCTCTCGCTAATATCTTTACTTTCCTGATAAAAAATTCATTATTTGCGATACAATACTTCTATTTATCTTAATTCTTCTAATTGTATTTTCTTTTTCTTGATACATCCAACCTTGGCATCTCTTTGTATGTGGTTGTATTTTCCTCTGTGATCACCACTCCTTTCTTCTATTAGTTCAGATGTCCTTTATTTTTTTACGCTCCACCTCAAACCACAAATTTTCAAAATTTGAACTGCTAAGCCTCTGTTAGATTGTTGTCAGCCTCTGTACGGTAATATAAATTTTTTCTTATATTTAATTATGTAAATTTATTTATTTCCTTAACTCCTAGTTTTATTAACTCCTTATTCTCTGATTGCTCTTTCGTCAGTTCTTTTACTTCTTTTGTCAATGCCATAATCTCTTCTCTTAGCACATGCTCTTTCAGTTTGTTATCACTTTCATTTACTGACGTTTATTTTACCTTCATCATTTAGATCTTTGTGTTATCATTTAATTTTGACACTGATTTGGATCTGGATCACTCGCATCATGTTAACTTACAATTACAAAATTTGTTAACACATTACATTGGAAACACCCCGTTTCGAATTATTTTCTGCAACTAAAAATGACTCTTCCAAATGAAGCTATTCACGAAGCTTCATAAGTTCGAGGCATGACTGTTAATTTACAAGACTGTCTGTTTATTATGGAGCCTTCTCCTCGAATACAGTGCCCTAGCTTCTGTTAGCAAATCCATATAGCCGTAATCTTCTTTCAGATTACAGTTGCTTTTGTTTGTTACAACTGAAAAATGTTACGTGACACAATACTAGAGACATGAATTTTTCTGAAATTTCACCTAAAATCGCTAGTAAACCATATAATTTATTGAAAGAAGAGTACTTCAATATTTGTGAGTCTTCTGTTTGGTTAACAGCTGATAAAAGAAGACTTCTGACAGTATTTCGAAAAATAGAAGATGCATATAGAGTGGTGTATTGATAGAGGATGTGCCTATATAGAAGGTTGTTTAATAGCCACATCTCTTGTGATAATAAATTTACAAAAGTGCTGCCATAATCCTACCAACTTGTCTCTTTAGTGATTCCCTTCAGATTCAAAACATTTGTTTCAATAAAAAGCAGATCATGTATCAAACCTTTCGAGCAACGGCATTAAAACCTTGGGTAGGCGTTCTGTCAATTTTTTATTTCAATATTTTTATTTAACATTTTTAATCATTACTTTATTTTTAGAACTGACACCTTGGATCATTACGTAACACACTATGTAGCTTGTGATATATGTTGCTCTGCCTTTGACAGACCTATGTACCTGACAAAACATATGAAAGCTGAACATCAGAAAGTGGATCAGAACCTAGACTATGAATGCGAATTATGCCAGAACAGTTATCAATATCCTAGTTATCTTAGTAAACACTACCAGGTAAGAACAAATTTAATTTCAAATAAATTATTTTCAAAAGATATCTTCGCACCTTCCGCTTTCAAGGTTTATGGATGTGTGCATATTTATTCCAATTTAACAGCACAAATAATAGATACGTTCATAATATACAACTGTTCGTAAGTTTTCGCGGGTACTAAATGTATCGTATAGTTGATCCCTCCTGTATTCGTTGGCAAAATTGACTTGAACAGAACAGGAGTTGCATCTGCTCTGTTCAAGTCTTTTGGTATTGTCCTCCTACCTCTCTGCTTGTGTTTCTGGTTACATGTGCATTAACGTTTACACCAACGGGCGCGCTGATTAATGGTGGTGTTTGAATCGTTTCATAAACTTTTCCGTGTTATTGGTCTTTACCGTGCAGTCGCCTCCCACACCATTCGTTGACTGATAGTCGCTTGTTGATTTGCTACATGGAGGAGTGAGGCTGCTCAGTTAGTAAAATTGTTCACGAATACGGTAATTTCTGGATTTATTCCGGTGTGCTTAGACTATTCGATTGCGATATCATTTCTTCCTTACAGTATTTTCGTGCTTATTGCCTTTAATCCTTCTGTTGGTTTGTTCTAAATTAAGTTTTGTGGCAATCTGCGCATGGATTTTCATACACTTCTGATATGTCAACACCTGGTTATTCTGTCTTGAAAATAGTGTTAGAGTTATCCCAATATTACCGATAGTCCGTTCACAAAAAATAAATATTTGCTTGTAGATGTCTCATTTTCATCCTCTCCTGATCTTGGTTTTAGATGTCTGTTATTTATTTGTGTCAATGTGATCTTAGACATTCCATTTTCTATTTGGTGTTATCCTTGTTATTTAGACTCTGTAATATGATTAACCAAAATCCGGTGGTGATGAGAATCAATATGAGAGTATTGATTAGTGTCTGTTGCTTTTTTGTATTGAGTCTTCTTTTTTCTTATTAGGATTTTGATGAATGGTAATTGATTATTGGATTCTATCTGCATCATCAATTTTATTTTGTGGTGTATATCATTTAAGAGATCTAAAAAACTGTTTATATACTCTCTCATGAATCCATATCAAAAATCATCCACCTTAATAACTGGAATTATGAGGAATTAACCCTAAGCACAAACAGCCAGATAGCTTGTGATTAGACTTAATTCCTCATAGTGCTGCTTGAAAAGGTTTGCTAGGCACCCGAAGGTGGTAATTGTAGCTCCTTTTCCGTGTTGATACTGTCGGTATACGTAGATAAATTAAATGCTCTTGATCGTGGTTTGTATTTTTTTTTATTTGATGATATCCATCATTTCGTAGATATAGATGCTTGTGAAAACGGACACTACGTAAATATTTTTTCTGAGTTCTTTGGGAATAACTACCACATAAACTTTGAAGTCTGTATATTTCAAAAGTCCAAACGTTTCAAGGTCTAAATACTAAATACAAATTGAACAAAAAATTAAGAATATTAGCAATGACAAATATCGAAATCACAACTAGACTTTTGAAATATATAGACTTTCAAGTTTATGTGGTAGTTATTCCCAAAGAACTCAGAAAAAATAAAAACCAGAGATGCCACAATTATCATTCAGAAAACAACTACATGTAAAAAGGCAAACTGCTTACAAACCGAACGTGTTTAGACAGAAACACAGACTTGAGGTGGGACTTTGTTTTCCATATTAATATTTAAGGATTTGGCGTAGTCTTTTAGATCTATGGGCAGTTGTTATTAAAGTTGACCTTAAAATTGACAAGTTTATTCAACAAAGTAGTAGAAAATCTAAAATAATATTAATTTAAAAATACTGGCATATGGCCAATTTTTTTATAGATCTGCTTTTCAGATTCATATTAAAAATAACGAAAGTTTGTTGAGGTGGTGTTCAGTATAATATAATTTATAATATGGCGAGATAAATTATGATGATTTTTTAAGCCCGATTGTTACTCGTTTCGAGTGGATATCATACAAATTGGGATCTTCAATAAGACCAACCAAATAAGCTACTACTAGGGGTGGATCCAGAGACCAGTTTCAGGCAGGCGATCTCGTGCGTCAGGGGGGGGGGCGATCCCGTGTGTCAGAGAGGGATCTCATACGGCAAATGAGGCGAACTGACGACATTTATATTCTCTGACCTATTTATTGTATTAAGAACGGTCTCGTTTTTCCTTTTAAAACAAGAGGAATTAGTAACCTTGAGACCTTGGCTACTACAGTGTTCTGCAAGGCTATTACTAAGTTTGAAATCTTAAATCTCTAACGTTGGAGTGGGTGTTTTCTTATCAGTAACGAATTTCACGAAGACTTACGGTACCTGGTCTATAACCATGTGGTTTTTCCACACCGCCGATAGCAGTTACTTTATAACTAAGCCAGTTTACGAGTAGCTTGCTTAGTACGAGAAATTTCGGTAGAACAACGTTCACACGAACTGAAAAATTAGCATCCTATATTAATATTTTTTTTCTTTCAGATCTATCACAAAATGAATTTGTGTATAACTTGCAAGGTCCGCTTCAAAACTGTACAAGAACTGCACGAACACGAATCAGTCCACTTACAAAAGTCCGACATTTTGCCCTACGCCTGCAGCAGGTGCGACATGGCTTTCCCCAAAATATCTGACATCACAGTTCACATAAGGGCAGTTCACAAACAAACTGCTTCGGAGAAATTTGTACATTCGTTAGGAAATAAACAATTTTGGGGTAAACCTAAACCAAATGTGGATAACGAAACCAAACATTCGGAGAACCTTAAGGAAAATCCAACGAAAAAAGTGAAAGTGAAGAAATAGCATTAAGTTTGTTTTTAGCATATTCTTATACAGGGTGTTGAAAATGATTATATAAAGAATATGTCATTCGTGAACGATATATCTTTATTCACATTCCCAGTTCATGTTTTTTCTAAATAATATATCACATTCCCAGTTCAGTTCTTTTTCTGATAATAAGTATCTTTAAACAGCACTTTTCCAATATAATTCACAAATTAAAAATTTATTCATGAATCAGTTTTTGAATGGGATATTTTCTCAAATATAAAATTTTGTATTAATGAGGCAAACTCTTGGGTAACAAGTGCAACCTAGGGTTTTGAATTTTCGGCCAGTCACATTAAAGGAAGGAATACTCCTTGTAGATCTTCCTCAGTTTGGGCCATTGATACCGTAAAATGGTGTAAATAGGATCATTTTTCAAATTTGTGAAGCGGCCATTTGCAATTCTTTGACTTAACCTTGTTTTTTTGTCAGGTAATTGGTCCTAACTTATAGCAAACATATTATTGATCTTCAACTTCATTATTTAAAAAATGACACAGATTTTTTTGGGGTCCTGAACATATTCGTCTCGGAAATGGGGTGTCTCTCATATCGTAAATATTTCAAAGCAAAAACCGATTTTGTTGATATATGAGACTAAAAGAATTACAGAGGTGCTTTTTTACAAACATTTTATTGAGTTCCGAGAGACCGGATACAATTTTATTATACAAATACCATCAAAAATTCATTTATTTCACAAAACATGTGAAGTAACTGTTCAAAAATCATAAAAATTGAGGAAACATATACATATCCAAAAAAGTCTCTAGTATTTCTTGCCCTCAAGAACTTTCCTTCACACTGAGAATCATGGACTTGCCGAATGCAAAATTGTAATTTTACATTTGAACCACCATTTCTTGTTCCTGTGGACAAGCCCACCAACAACCAGTCGCTTTCTTGTATTTGATCTCCAGTTAGTTTGTAGACGTTCTCAACTGTTCTGCTGCCAAATTTGGACTTTTCTGCTGACGTTGAATGAATATCTTTTGTTTTTGAATTTTTGCAAATGCATGGACCCATATCGGCAATCGAAGATACCAAAACTCCACATTTTGAATCCACAGTTTCTGCCTTGTCGGAGCCCGCTTCAAATGCCATGCTTTTTCTAGCTTCAATGCATATTCTTTTTTTTTTTCGTGGGTCTGAATCTCCGTATCTGTTGACGAAGAAAAATCTGTTACAAAATTGTTCATTACCTTTTCGCTCTCATTAAAGTTAGATTCAGTTTATCCCTAGGACTTCCGGAAGATTCCTTATTATGGGCGTAGCATAGGACTTTTCCTGGGGAGACAGACGGGCAGCTCAACAGCCACAGCAAGCTGTCTTTTGTATTAGTCATGTCACGTTCATCAGATTTTTAGGGGACAAGGTGTTTTTAAGGGGATCAGAGCTGACCTTTGGCCCATTAGCAACGCCCATGTTCCTCACAATGGTATAAGTTCGAACTTGGAAAATGTTGATTTATAATTATGTGCGCAATTTTGCTAGATTTCTGCTAGCAGCTTGATTGGAAGATACGGAAACGTACTTGTGAGAATCGGAGGCTCCTTCAATCCTAGCACTCGCTTTCATTCTTGTGAGAATGATTCACCTGACGATATTGAACGGTTGGAAAAACACCAATGGGTTAAGTTGCTAGGTATAAATAAATACCCATATGTGAAGGAAAATTATTACCAATGAGAATTATTCCTCCCTTTCTTTAAGTTATAAAAATACAGTTTTAACCTAATTTCTCCATCAAACCAAACGTTTCGGGCTCCTTCCACCCAAGTTGAATAGAGATGTGTAGCGTTATAAATGATAGTAACAAGGCGCCACTCCCTGAAGCAGCCAAACGTTATTGCAACTGAAATTTTTGTTTCATTCATAATCCATACCGGATATTTTTATCCACGTTTGACAATTATTTTGTTTTCCAAGGTCTTACAAAGAAAGGTTTCGTCTTAGTTAACTATATTACATGGAGGGGTGTTTTTCAAAGCTTCTAAATCACCGAAATATTCAGTAATTATTTCGGAGAAAGCAGCTGTCTTGATCTCTTAGTACTTTAACAAAACCATACAGCAAGTTCATTCTTGTGTCTCTAGTGCAAAGTCGCAACCACAAAGACCGTCTCTGATTTTTTTTTTATATTTTGTCCTTTCCTGTCCAAAAAATTGTTCACTATGGCTGACGTAGGAGGTAAATATCGATGAGATATCCCCAATTTTTGAGATATCCCCAATTTTTATAAAGAAGTTTTTTGCATTATTTCGTCCTCGCCTTGTGATTTAAGGTGAGGTTTATTAGGTGTTTAAGTAGCACAGTATATGAAATATTGTATAGTGTTTGGAATCCTGTATGATCTTCCAGTTGATTACTTTTAACTGCATTCTTCACACTTTTCATAACATCAGAATCAGTTTCTTGCATGTATTTCTCTAATAAATCAGTTTGTAGTTGCGAACTATTATGATACTAACCGCCTCTTTGTTCTAAATAGGTGGTTGACATTAAAAAATATTTCTTAAAAAAAATAATTGAAATAGTACCACGATAATATACTACCTAGTAGGAAGGTAGTAAAAAAAATATGTTATTAAAGTATTTGATAAATATTTTCAACACAGACAAAGTTAGGCACTTGTATTTAACAAGATTGAAAGTAATGTGAGGACCAATTCACCAACCAAGCAAGATAAGTGAATCGGAAATGGAAAGTGTTGTTTGACACTCTAGTGTAGTACCGTATTGGTCCGATTCTTCTAATCGTTCTCGTCAATATGTTTCAACTTGTCCTACTGATCCCATTCACCACATTGTACGCAAGGACCAATAACAAATCGTAAATAAAATTCCTAACCTTGATTTACAGTTTTAAAAATTGGAGGAATACTTTATTATACAATTTGTATAAACACAAAGTTTTATACCTAACTTTGCATGACGCCCCCTAGGAAATAAATGAATTTTCACTTGAAGAATTCTGCGGAAAATTTTTATCTTTATGTTTTTCCAGAAATGTCCTTAGCTGGCATAATGCCAAATTTTTTCATCATTGTAAGATAAAAAGTTTTGATTATTATAGTTCGCAGGACTTAGAAAATCATTTATTAAACATTTTTCCTACATGTTCATATATCGATATCAACCCTTAGACCCATTACTACCCTCCTGCCAAAAAATGTTCTTGATAAAATCGATGGTAACCTATCTTTCTATTAACATGGTAGTACTCAGAAAGTCGTTGCCGCAACTACTTTTTTTTGTTTGGAAAATCTAATTTTCACAGGAAAATCCCCTAGGAAACCCAAGGATTTTTTCACGAATTATAAGTACCTCATATAAGCTTTCAGTACTCCAGAAGGCAGGACTCAGAAAATTCAGATCTACCGGTCTAAGAGCACAAAATGTTTACCGAAAGTATTAGGTTTTAATTTTTTGAACATTTGAAATCAGGAAACGGCCAATAGTTTTACCATTTCGCTCTATTGTATAAGTTTATCCAATTGTTCATTGATAAAGTTTTTGAGAAAAATACCAAAGTGTAGAAAATTACAATAGAGATATCCGTACTATTTAGTTACTTACTCCTTTATTAAATGTAAATATTTTGAAACTAAAACGATTTATATTGAAAATAATCTTGTAATATATTTGCTGTATCTTATTAAAAACAGGCAAGATATTAATTTTAACAAAGTAATCATTAGATGATGATTATATGCATGGTATTATTTGTCACCAGGTAGATAGGATTAAAATGAATTAGTAAAAAAGTATTCTAGTTTTTAAATCATTTTTAAATTCTAAGCATCTATCTGTCTTGCCAGTGATTGGTAAGAGATCGAAAAATATATATACATATAATTTTAATGCTATGTAATTTATTGAGATAATATTGACTATTTTGCATACATTTGTATCAATAGAAACAGAGCAGGAGATTTTGGTTTTTAACAGCGAGGACCAGAGTTGGTATGTCGGTGGAATCGATTTTTTTTTCTCTCTAAAATCTACATTTTGTAAATAACCTGCTAAACAACAGCGTTGTTTTAAAACAAAGACATTTAAAATCGGAGGAGTCATCTAAATGATTTTCTTGGACACTTTCTATAAAAAAATTGCCATATTAAAAATATTTGTAATAGAAAATTTAACCTAACCTAATAAATTGTTAATTCTCAGAAAATCTCAAAGTAATGAATTTGGAGTTACCATAATAAATGATAGAACATGCAATTTGTATGAAGAGCATAATCTCACCAAAGTGATATCTCTTATATAGGATATTTTTGACACTCTGTATATTTGGTCCTGTTTATTTTCTTGATATGTATTATTTTTGGAGTTGTATTACCTAGGATAACTTTCAAAAAATTCAGGGGACGAGGATTTTTCCACCATTTTTTGACCAATACCTTCAAGATCATTTCAAGGTTCTGATGATATATTGAGTTTAACAAGTGAATCGTTGAAGCCGATACTTAATAAAAATCCATCCTACACTAAATAACAAACTAAATAGTTCAGAAATTTTCACATAAAAAATATTTTACACTACACGTGTTTCGCCATATTATGGCTTCGTCAGGTGTACCATGTATTTTAAACAACTACTGTTTTACGCCAAATTTATTCTATTTATAGTAATCTCATACAGAACCATTAAAGAGATTAAGGAGAGGGGAGGAATTTGTATCTAGTTGGTTTAAAAAAAGGCCTGAATATTTAAGGTTATTAATTTCTAGTTTCTAAATAATTGAATTTTAAACTCTTGTTTTCTGTTTGCATACATTTTAAAGAAATTATGTTGCCTGAAATCCAGGTCATACAAGACAGGTTGTTCTAAATTGTTTCTGCCGACTAGCATAAACTAGTCATTTTCTCTTGCTGCTGCAGTTTTCAAAATTATCCATTATGATTTCTGTGGCATGTATCTTCTGCCGGATATCGGAATACATTTCGCTGTTATTACGCATTATTCATCTTCATTTTCCAACGTCGCGCTAAAGCTGTTTTCGACGTAGACAACATGGGTGTCAACAAGGAAACCTTATGAACGCCCTTTGACAATCTCAAATTGGTCTGACCTGAGAGTTCTGAATCTACAACAAATTCTGTTATATCCCAATCTCCTTTGGAACAGAATTGGATTCATGCAGCATTCTTAATAAGATGCCTTAGACAATTAAATTTGACCGCAAAGTGACTATCAGTCGTGAAATTGTTGGGTATACAGGATCCATTAAAAAATATATCATAATAAAGGTCAGGGTTGATATCACAAGAAGTGATCCATTAAAAACTTCTCTTGTTTATACCAAGAATGGTGGTAAATCAACTATCTTTGGAATTAAAATTTTAATAAGAAAATTATAGCGAATTATTTTAACTGTTGTAACTCCCAAATAAATTATGATCGATATTTTTTTTGGTATATTCTATTAGTGTAATTCATGAAGATTAATTTGCATTTATTGAATGAACTATTTTAGGCACAATAACAGAACCAGTACATTTTTTCTGTTTTCCAACTACTAGTCCTTTTTCTTCAGAATCGTCTTGTTTTAGTTTATAGCAGTTCCTAATGTGTCTATGATTCCCCTTGAAGAATCCTGCTACCTGTTTACAACGTCTAAAAGGAAGAACACTTCACATTTTTATTGATGAAAGTTTAGAAAGTACATTACCATACTCAATATCCAAAATTGCTACATCGTTAAGCTAATTGTATTGTATACAATTAATATAATAGACCATAGTGATATATTACGTTATGTTTATATTTTAAAAATTAGTTATAGATCTAGTGCTCCAGTTAAAATTTATTCGGATTTTGTCCTAAAGAAAAGCAACTCCAGAAAGGAAACTTTTAAGATCTTACCAAGTGTTAATTTTATATAGGACCAGAAGTCATTATTTCTTAACTCAATTCCTTATTAAAGTGTGTTCTTTTAGATCATTTAAAAATTTGGATTATATGTATATGTGAAATATAATAATTTAAAAATAACCTAACTGTTATTGTTGATTAATAAAATTATTTAAAATAAGAATTTATAGTGTTGAAATCTATTAATCCATTTTTCCAACCTGACTTTTTTGTTGTCGTCTAAACGTTGTTTGTGACATATTCTTCATTACTTTTATGTTTTTTGGGGCAATAACACCACTTTTACCACTTTTTTGATATTGGTTGAAGAGATTCTTAGAAATATCTTCCTGGATTTTGTGATCTGTATTTATTATTCGATATTAAATCAGAATATGTATATTTTTTTATTTTTAATATTTGTTTTGTTTGTTTTAATTTGTGTACTGTAATCCTCTTCAGGGGCGGCTGTCCCTCAAGTGCACTAGTGCGCTGAACCACCAAATTTAATAAGCTTTTAATAAGGTTAAAAATCAACACAAAATGTCATATCATTTCAATACCAACGAATTTATGAAAAAACAATTTAAGCTCTAATCCAAACTTGTATTAAGACTTATATTCGGCTAGCGCACGGTGAAACTTATATAGATTCTATGAGATACGGTAGAACACGCTTAGCGCTTGAGATAGAAGATAGTTAATGCAAACTATATAGAGTAATGAGATGATTCTCGTACACGGGTACGGGACACCGAGCTGTGCTGATATTGACCGGACATATCCGAAGGTTAAAATAATTTAAATTTTTGTTTATGTGATTTAATTAGTGGTGGCTTGGTTTTTGTCCTCGTAGTCTATGAAAGAATATTTAATATACAGAGTGCGTGTGTGTTTACATAACTGTGAAAATGAGTATCAACACTAACATTGACTATATTAAAAACAATAATAAATCGTTTCAAAACAAACTACATTAGACCAATCAATAGAGAGTTTTTCGTGCAAAAAATACTATCAGGATAGATAGATCAGTTAATGTGCCATCACATTATGAATGATTTGTAGTGATATTTTGCTACCTTTTCCACTCGCAACTATGGTTTTTTACTTTATTATAAACAATTGAAACAAGAAAATTGCGTTTTTTTTTCGTTTCATGTTTATAAAATGAAATATAATAAACTAATCTCAATGGTGACAACAGGTGAATTGTAAAGCATGGAAATACCATTGAAATGAGCCCAGGATCGATCCGATAAGATCTTTAGTAAAGGAAAAACAAAAAATACTGGAAAATTTAGCGGTTTTCTTTATATTATCATAACTCCGTCACTATCGAAGTTGTAGAACTGGGCTTGTGGAAACTGATAGTAATTGATATCTACCTTATGCGTGACTAAACCAGGCGCTATCGGTTTATTCGTTCAATTCAGAATAGCAATCTTGAAAGTAGAGGTATCATTCTACAACGCCTCTATTTTCATTTTTCATTAAATGTCTGTATGTATACGAAAAATGACCAAAATTTGGTGAGCGTATGAATGTGTTTGAGTAGTGGGGGGAACACGGTTGTTGAGGGGAACTGTAAACAATAATTATTATCGATGTAACTGCGTCACTCTGGCAGATGGTGAAAGAATTTAATGGTTAAAAAAACTTCTATACAGAATGATTTGTTCGATATTATTATATCAAATGAGAACTGTTTGTTTATTAATATATTTATATGTAAATGGTTTCTCGGAAACGTTTTTGCTTTAATTTGTGGATTTTGGGTTTACTGAACATCGAAAGAGAGCGGTCATTAAAAAAATTCTTACTTGTGAGGATTTTAAATATTAAAACGGTCTATGTATGTGCCTCTAATATATATTACTATACGCTTCCCCTCAACAACCGTGTTTCCCCCACTCCTTGGATACATTCATACGCTCGCCGATTTTTTGACATGGTTACTAACATTTTTCAGATATTTCACAGACATTTAGTGAAAAATGAGAATAAAGGCTTTGTAGAATGACACCTCTACTTTCAACAACTTTTTTCAAAATTGAAATTTGATTATCTATGACGCATGGGGGCACAATGCAAAAATAGTGAACAGAAAATTTTATCCCACAATTCTTCAAAAACTAATAAACCGGTAGCGCCTGGTTTTGGCATACATAAAATAGATGTAAATTACTATCAATTCCTACAAGCCCAGTTCTGCAGCTTCTAAAGTGACGAAGATACGATTTTTTTGAAAAAACTGCTACATTTTTCAGTATTTTTTGTTTTTCCCTGTTACTAATGATCCAATCGGATCGAGCCTGCGCTCATTTCATTGGTATTTTCATGCTTTACAATTGACCTGTTGACACAATTGAGATTAGTTGATTATTTTTGATTTTATAAACATGCTAAGAAAAAAAAACGTTATTTTCTTGTTTCAATTGTTTAAAACAAAGTAAAAAACCATAGTTGTGAGTGGAAAACATAGCAAAATATCGCTAGGAGTTTTTGTTAATGTGATGGCACAGTCGGTATCCCGATAGTATTTTTTACACATTATCAGTTAATTTTTGCTCTATTGATTGGTCTACATATAAAATTGGCTGGTCCACCTAAGCCATATCTTAATTGAAAACAAGAGTGCAAAATGAAAAATAAAGTATTTACACCAAGTTTTAAAAGTGAAATTTATAATAAAAAGAAACGGAGTGTAGATGTGATCGCATCAATACATTATTTTGTTTTCCTTGCATTATTTATGGCTGGGAATTAATTTGGACGGAAACTGGAGTGAAGGATAAAAACATTTTTTAGAAATACGATGTCTCAGGACTGGCTAAATGCTCTTTCTGTGCTTAGTATTGAAAAAAATATATTCAATCAATGCAAGACTTTAATAAAAAGTTCATTGAACATTTCGCTTTCGAAAAAGTCGAATATTTTAATTAATAAAAAATAAATGCAGTATTAGCAAAGATATGGTTTGTTTTGTTGCATCTTTGAATCCCAATATTTGACCAGTAAAGTGCACCACCAGTTTCATAACCCACCAGCTGCCATTGATCCTCTTCTCTCCATTGCTTCACTCACTATCCATCAGCTTTTATGACATTTGATGTATCTCTACCATGTGGGTTGTTGCTCTTCCATATAAACGGTTTTTTGAATTTGTGTCATTGTCATTCTATGATTTCCTATACATTATTGTAACGCCGCTCCTAAGACCTTTAAGTAGTACTGAGTGGAATAATCCTGTTTTATCAGTTTCAATTATGGTTCCTTGTGGCTGAATTTAGTAGTTTTATGTTCTGTGTAAAACCTACCCTATTATGTATTTTTTTCTCCTACTGTACAGTTTTCAGCGAATATCAATCCCCCACATCTCTAAGGTAGGCGTCCTCTTTATTCGACGGTAATCACCCCGTTGTGTGTTGTGTTGTCGCTAAGTACAGGTGTGTTTTAAGTTAATTTCTGCGTCATTTGTTCTATTTTTCTCTCTTGCAGTTTTCTAAACATATAGGTAACTTAGATTTTTCTCATTTTGTGGCATCACTTCAGCATTTGTTAAGGTAAAGATGTTCATTCCTATTTTTTCTACTATAGTATCACTGTTTGTGGTTCTGTGATAATAGTTCTCAGTTACGTATACATTCTTTCTTTATTTCCTTTCTTCAGTTTCCTACTGTGACTTTTGGATTCTTTTTGAAATGGTATATGTACAAATATATTTTTGACTAGTTTATCTGATCCACGTTTCCTGTTTCACTAAAACGTCCTTAATTTTGGTGGCAGTGTTTTGCTGTATTATATTGTAGTGCTATGAGAACTGCTATCTCAGAAAGTAGAAGGACACAGGGCATATAAAAAGCATTCTAAAGTGGATGAAACGATTAAAAACTAACAGTTTATGTAAAAGGCTACGTTTACACAATATGTAAGGTATGGTGAATTTTTAATTAGGAGTTTAGTCAATAGTTTATATACCTACAAAGAATTGAATTTGAACAACTAAAAAGGCTCTCAAAAAAAAAGGAGTGACAAGGGAAGAAAAAGTACAGGATAAACATTCAGATTTATCAACCCAAAGCAATGCGCCTTTATAAAAATGGGAATAATTCCAACATTTATTTAGTTTTTAACTTGCCTTAAAATATTTAGCAGACATCAACAGCCAGTCACATTGAAAGATGTTGCCATTTTTTCGATAATCTCAATGAACAACAGAAAAATAGGGATGTTACTGGAATATACTAATTGCATTTTAGAATTACTTGGAACTAACAATGTAATTATTTGAAAATCTATATATCAAATACTCTAAACGTTTCAGGGTATAAATTAGACTCCATTTTCAAAGGCAATAAAAAATAAACACTACGAAATGCAAAAAATTAAGAAGCTCACAAAGACAATTCTATCATTTACTATTTGACAATGAAATGTCTGAGAATATAAACTGATGTAGATAATTTAATGTGGCGCTCCTGGAAGCGAGTTTGTTATAAGATTCGTCAAACATGAGATCAAAGAATTCTGTTCCAGAGATCTCATTAAAGTCATAAAGGAAAACCTACGAAACACCGCATGAACTATCCCGATATAGGGTTGTTCAAAAGCACATTACCAAGGTCAATTTCGTCCTTGATTATTAGTAACCAGGAACTGCTGAATTGTATGAAGTAATAACCATACAATCGCTTTCATTTTATAAAATTGAAGTATATTCTTTCAGCTTTCGTTTTGTATTGTGTTCTGTATGTAATATAGTTGAATTTTAAAATCGTGTTATAATAATAATAGCTTCAAGTTACCGAACAGAGAGTCGCAGATCAATACCGTGCCATCTTGAGAAATGGCCTTATTTCGCCTGATCAACTGGACGAAATAAAGAGCGAAGTTGAGCGCGAATTATTTGGTCGAAATACAACAGATTCAGAGCCTGAAACACCTTTGGCACAAAGAGCGGATGAGACTCAAGAACTTCAACAGGAACAGCCAACCAACGCTGACCTTCTTGAGAAGATCCAAGCAGAAATGGAAGGAGCTCTTAAAGAGTATAGTGGAACAGATCCACTGACTAGGCCAACTCTTCCCAAACTAAGATCTTCTAAGAAATCGTCTTGCTATGAACAAATTTATCTTGCCAAATTATGTTTTAGTCGCTACATACAATCATCTACTGTGCTGCAATTTCCATTTGCAGAACAATTGGGGTCGCAATATGACCAAAGCAAGACCTTCCCCAATTTAGACAAACACCCCGAATACCACCTTGGCAAAAAAGACTTGAATGGAAAATTAATTCTCTTCGAAAAGACATTGTAAGACTGACCGAGTACCAACGAGGGGTCAGGAACAACAGAATAGAAAGACTTGTCAAGACTATCATGGACAATAACCGAATACACTCAGTGGGATGGAGAAAACATCACATCTCAGTAGTGTCTGGACAGTCTACGACAAAAGCTCTTCGTCTACACAAGTCGATTTAGAAGGTACAAAACCAGTAACCAACGGAAACTACACAACGCACTATTCCGAAAATCAGAAAAAGGGTTTTATAGAAAACTCAACAACATCAATAATAATGAAACCCCTAGCTATCCCAGTAAAACGGCCATCGAGCAGTTCTGGAAAACACAACTTTCCACAACAGTTTTTCATAACTCCAGAGCGAACTGATTAATGAGGAGGAGGCTGCATTTCAGAATTGTGATAAGATGCAACACCAACCATTTACAACGGAAGACACGTCCAACATAATGAAAGATCTCCATAATTGGAAAGCACCAGGACCAGATGGTGTGCAGAATTACTGGATAAAGAAACTTTACGCCACCCACGATAAATTAACAGTCCTTGTTAATGATGTAATTATCCATCCACACAAGATGTCAAGTTTCCTTACGCATGGTGCTACATACCTCTTACCAAAGGATAACCTATGTACACAGGATCCAGCAAAGTACCGACCAATCACTTGCCTCCCAACCTTATACAAACTTATAACGTCGTGCATTAATCATCGCCTTTTCAGACATTGTGAGCTCAACAACATAATTAACGAACAACCAAAGGAATGCGCGAAAAACTCGATGAGGTGCAAAGAACAACTAATAATTGATTCCGTTGTCTGCAATCAAACCAACGCCAAACGACGAAATCTCTACATGGCATATGTGGACTATAAAAAGGCCTTTGATTCAGTTCCACATGATTGTCTCATTCATGTGCTGAAACTCTATAAAGTAAATAATCGTATGGTTAACTTTTTAGAATATGTCATGACTACCTGGCAAACCAAAATCTTTCTGAATGAAGCCGACTGTTCGATACAAACCGACTCTATCCCAATCAAAATGGGTATATTCCAGGGAGACTCTCTTAGCCCGCTGTGGTTCTGCCTTGCCATGAACCCACTCTCACATAAACTGAACGCGACTAACTTTGGCTTCAGTCTCAAACACAACAACGTACAAGCTCTAAAGATAAACCATTTGTTATACATGGACGACTTAAAGTTGATGGCAGCTACGAAACAACAGCTGCATGATATGCTTTAAATAGTAGAAGGGTTCTCTAGTGACATCCACATGCAATTTGGCCTAGACAAATGCCGAATTATCAATATAGTAAAAGGCAAAATACAGCAGGGGCCCTACAAAATGAGAGATGACACCTCAATTGAATCCATGGAGCAATGCCGTACTTACAAATACCTTGGAATAAAGCAAGCTTAACGAATTGATCACTCGACCATGAAAAAGGACCTATTAACAGAGTTCTAAAGAAGGGTAAGACAGCTGTTGAAAACTAAGTTTAACAGTAAAAATCTGTTTCAGGCTATTAACACCTACGCGTGCTCAGTACTCAGTTACTCATTCGGAATAGTTAAATGGTGCAAGACTGACTTTGACCAACAACAACGGAAAGTTCGAGTTCTACTAACAAAAGCTCAAAATCACCATCCAAAGAGCTCTGTCGAACTTACAATGTTGCCACGGAATGAAGGAGGAAGAGGATTGGCAGATATAGGCAAGTTACATGATCAATAAATTTCTAATTTGCGTAATCATTTCCAGAAACTCGCAGAATTTTCTGATATACACAGGTTGATGACTCAACACCTCTGCGACTTCAGACAACTGATCAGAAACTGCTCAAATGGAAAGAGAAACCGCTTCATGGAAGACATATAAATGACGTCAATCAAGATTATGTCGACAGTTCAGCGTTGAACTACTGGTTGATCTCTGGTCATGTTTCCTGAGAAGGAATCCAAGATCAAGTAATTCCAACTAAGAACTATCTAAAGTACATCGTTAAAGACCCTTCTATCAGCAACGACCGATGCAGATATGGTTGCCAAACATCTGAATCTATCCAGGATATCACAGGAGGTTGCCAAGCGTTCGCTGCAACTGAATACAAAGAACGACACGATGCTGTGACAAAGATACTGCACCACGAACTAGCGCTTAAACTTGAGCTATTACAGTCGGTACACCCTACTATATATACAAACCAGAATCTATTTTAAAAAATAACAACTACAAACTATACTGGGAACGGACGATATTGACCGATCGGTCTGTTGCTCATAATAGACCAGATCTAGTTTTGGTAGACAAAGTCTCTAGAAAAACAACCTTAATTGACATAGCAATCCCTAACTACAATAATATAAATATTAAGCAGGCTGAAAAAATAGCCAAATATAGGGAATATTAGAATTTCAAATACGAGACAATGGGACATGAACAACACTCGAACGGTACTAATTGTTATGCCAACAACAGGTGTAGTCCCAAAACATCTATTAAACAATTTGAAATACCTCGGTCTGGCCGAACATCTTTACCAACAGATGCAAAAAGCCGTCCTGTTAGGAACAGCCCGGACGGTCAGAAAATTCATGGGGAACTGCAGCCACGACGCCAACCACGGGCCTGATAACCTTGCAAGGGCTCCCACAGAGCTAAACCCTTTTGATATGTAGTATATCTGGGGTTTAGTGAATTTTCCCCTAGAATTTGTGCATCATTGTGACAAGTTGAATAAAAAGTTTTGAAGTGTTCGTGAGAAAAAGATGAACTGAATGGAGTCGCCGCAAGGTAAGTAACATTTGTTTTGTTTTTGTCTCATCCTTGAAAAAGCCCCTTATAAGTGTGGGCGAAACGTCGGAAAACTTTGTGTATATCCCGGTTTAGGTATATAAATAAATTAATTCGAAAAAATGACGCGGTCCAAATCCGGAAAAAGCAGAATCAGTTAATGGGAAATAGTTCATACGAGTTTACTTCATATGTTAACCACGTTTCGCTAACACCTATGATATTATACTCACAGTCACTCACATTTGCCGAGAATTCATCGATCTTGCTATTGAGTAATAGATTTTGATGCTGTCGCTGGAATTACTGTTGGGCGGGTTTAGTTTAAAGAGACGACTTTAGGAACATTGTTGAAATATTTTATACGGCAGTTATTGTCGCCAGAATTTCTATTTGCCTTTTTGTTTTATCCGATGCTATTATAATGTTTTTATGAGTTTCACTGCATTCAAGACTCTTGGTATTTTTTAGGATTTTGTTAGCTGCATTTTGGTTTTTCCCTACAACTTTAATTGGTCTCTTTTTTCTTTTGTTAAACACTCCTAGCCTAAATATTTTGAACTCTATATTAGCCAGTTTTGGAGATATTGTTGTCGATATATCCGAAACAACTTCCTTATCACACGCAGCCTGCTCTGCCGATGACTTAGATTGGTTAGGTTCCGGAACGTTGAAACACATTACATTATTCCGGCGTTTTTGCCTTTCCGAAATTTTAGACAGTATTTCTTCAAAATCAGGAGCATTTTCTTTATTAGATTTTTCAGTTTTTAATTCTTGTCTGTCTTTTTGAAGCTGGATAATAAGGCTTTTTAATTCATTTAGATCTGTTCCTATAGATTTGCAGGTTACACAAGTCCAATTGCATCCTTTATTTCCATTAATTACACATGCTTCATTGAGAGTTATTTCAACGCAGGAATGTTTATAGGAATCCCTACAATCGCAGCATGTGACCAAAAGGTGGCCTTCATAAGCTTTAAAACAACATTTGCAAGTAAGTCTCGTGACATATTATAGATTTACGGAAAATAATAAAATGAATGAAATAGTAAAGTTAATAAAATTCCTTGTTGTTGGCGGATAGTTCTTGAGAGTCTTTACTCTTTATAGTAATTATAAATGGCTTTAGTAGGTACCCACTGTAAAAACAGCACTTTTTAGTACGGCACTCAAGTATATAATTCACTTCAGTTAAAAGACCTACACAGATGTGGCGGTCTTAATTACTTACAAATTAATAGCGTCATTCGATTTGCGATAACTTACAACGGAGCAACCGATATTTTACTAGACATCCTTTCAAAATCGGTTTAAACAAATTTTTACGGATGGTATCTGATTTTGATTTTTACAACGGTTTACCGAGCAGAGACATGCACTTCTATACCCTTCGAAGGTTTGACACTAACTGTACAGCCCTATTGAAAAAAATCCCATACAGTCCCTTACATACCCACAGAATCTGCATTAGTTTGTATTTAGTCTATCTGGCAAGAAAATGTGGCATATAAAAGTAATTTTTGGACCTATCGGAACTTATCTGCAAGTCCAATACAGCAAGTTTTCGTTATTGGAATTAATAGGATTATAACGTATGCCGTAATCGTGTGGATTCTATATGTATGTAACCTGTGGGAATGTATCTGTTTCTATTGTAGACCATTAAAATTGTGGCACCTATGCGTACTTCCTAATACAAAATAAAACATGTTTCTAATGGTTTTTCCATAATCAGTAAGTTTAATGTTTCCTATTTGCAACAGCTAGATTAAACTATATAGAAACTAATAGGAGATTCCATATAAATTTGAAACATATAATCTAACTGCAAACACCAATAGCATAAATTTTTGTTTATATGTTTTTATAGGAAGCTACGGTAAGAATGAAATAGTTTATCTATGGGAATACTACTGGAACTGCAGCGACAAAAGCACACCAAAAATTCATAAAATTCCTTACAACTATGGAATTCTATGAGAATTTATCAGCCAAGCCATACATCAAAGTTGCCATAAACTTTATGGAACACTTTTGGAAATGCAGCGACAAACACACATTAAAAATTCTTAAAATCCAATACAAGTATCAAGCCATAGGGATCTAACAGCCAAACCATATAAGAAATATGCCATGATATTCTATAGGTTTCTATGGGAATGCTTTGATAAAAATAAAATTAATGTCTTTATCTGTATATACATATGAAATATACACTAAAATTGTATGAAATTTAAAGGAATATTCATACAAATCGAGATTCAAAGCTAAAAGTTTAGATTACGGCAAATTGTGTAAGCAGAAATTTATATGAGAAAATGTGCAATGAAAATTCATGTTTTCAACTGTCCTTTTATGGGAAAATCCAAGGAAAAAACGATCTCTACCTAATACAAATAGTTGGCAGTTTTGAATTCCTTTGTCACATTAATAGCCTCTTGTTGGCCTTTTTTGTACCTGTAAATATTTCAATATATTTTTTCGCATAAGAGTTTTGTGATTGGGTTCCCTTCCTCGCTTACTTGGAATTTAGGGCAATAAAATGTAGATTTTTAGCAGTTGAGAGTTGATCTGTGGCCGTTGATATTCATTGTGTATGTATTGTGTATTGAGTTTATTGGTGGTTCCCTATTGTATGATCTGTGGGTTCATTGTTCATTTGTTAGTTGAGTTGTTAAGTATGGTGGGTCATCATTTGTTTACTGCGTTATCTGTTTCAAGACGTTCTGTCTACTAGACTGTGTGATCTGAAAGACTCTGAGGATGTATTGTGAACACAAGTGTTTGTGACTTTTCATTCTTTCAAGTAAGTATTCTTTAAATCATAATCAATGCCGTAGCCAGAAAATTTATTCGAGGTGGGTTGGGTTATTTTTTTGATTGGTGATAAGCTGATTAGGATTGCAAAATTAATATTTTTGTTCATGTATTTGCAGGATATATACAATTCTATAAATATAAAATTTATTCTTATGAAGAAGATAATTAATTGGTTAAAATCGAATCTTGAGACCCAAAATTGCAAATTTTCAGGGGGTGGCAGATCCCCCCCCCCCCCCGCTGGCTGCGGCCTTGATCATAATTACAAATCTAATTTGGTCCAAATTTATTTATTCTGTATACCTTTAAGGTTAGGCATGTTCATATAGTGACCAGTTTTATATAATTGGTTTAAAATGATAATTGTGTACATACTTTATGAAGGATTAGTACACGTAACGAAGGCAACAAGATATTCATATTTTAATTTCTAATGATTCTAAAATTTACATTCGGTATTGACACATACTAAAAACCACAAATATTGTGAATTTTCATATTTACTTAATATTTTATAGTAAAGAATGTCGCAGTCCAGCCACAGCTCCGAGGATAGTGAGATGCAGATTAATCCAAAAATAATATTAAAATAAAAGAATAATTGAATAAACATACCTACCTATAAATTTATGCTCAAATAAAGTATACTAATAATTTTGAGTTTCACTTAATGAAAGTCCTCTTTTAAAGCCTCACTTCATTTCAATTTACCGCTTAATTTATATAAAGTTGTGGTGCATTTATTTGTTATTTACAAATAAAATCCTGCTAATATCCAGATAAATAACATTGAATCTGAAACAGGGTTGAATCTTGATATTCCAGTCGATTCCCTATGATTTTATTTTAAGGTTATGAGTTTTAATAATTAAAGTTTAAGCTTTTTTTGGGAATTTATACCATAATTTACGAACTTACTGTATATTTCCAAACGTTTCGGGGTCTAGGTCCGACACCGTTGTCAATGGCAAAGAAACTATGAAAAAAGGCACAATTCTAAAATTTAAAATTAAAATGTTTGACAAATGTATTTGACTCATGAAGTAACTAAGATAATTTAATTTGATAATATACATGGTAGTACAGAAACTTCTGAAGATTATGTAATAAGAAAGTTCCTTTCAAATTGGAAAAATTAGAAAGGGGTGATCTTCAGAATTTTGTGTAGCGCTTCTATGTGCGAATTTGTTATAAGATAATATAAGAATTTTGTTGATTCACTGATCTCATTAAAATCATAAGGGAAAACCTAGGAAAAATCTTATGAACTATTATTGTTCACAGCACATGATAAAGCAATTTCTTCCTTAATCAGTGGCAACCAGGGACAATAGAATTCTACGGAGGTAATAGCGATACAATCGTTTTCATTTAACAAAATTAAACAGACACCTTTAGTTTTCATTTCGTGTTGTGTTCTTCCTTGTGTAATATAACTGAATTTTGAAATTGTATTTTATGACCAAGGTCCCAAGCATGTTCACACATTTTGGATTTTACAAACTGTCGGTTTTTAACGTAATTTTTGTGTTGGTTTATTCGAATATTTATAGAGGTCTAGAGGTTTCTCCAATATAAAATTTATTACATTCACAAGGAAATTTATAAATGCAATTTTCTGTATTTTGAGTTGGGTGTTTTTTTGGTTTTGTTTTTGATATTATTGATTTTAGTGTATCTCTTGTTTTAAATGATGTTTTAATATTATATCTGTGGCCCACTCTTTTTAGTCTTTCTGAGAGACCCTTTATGTATGGTATAGTTATTGTAGTAATGTGATTATCTTGGGAGATATTGTCATATTGTTGTATGGTGAAGTTTGGTAGCGATTGTTTGGTATTTGATTTTGTATAACTCTTTATTAATAATTTTTTCAGGGTAATTATTGGAAGAGAACACATGTTTTATAAATGTTTTTTCTTCATTAAATTCATCGGTGTTAGAACAGTCGATTTTTGCTTTGTCATATAGAGATTTGGTGATACTTCTTTTTACTGAATGTGGTTGATTAGAGTAAAATTTGAGATACCTATTAATGTTAGTCGGTTTTCTGTAAACTTCTTTTTCAAATGTCGACTATGTTTTTGTTGCTAAAATGCCCAAGAAAGATAATTTGTTATTCTGTTCAAGTTCTAGTGTGTTCTTTGTTGTTTATGTCATTAAGTAATTCAGGTAAGTCTTCAAGATTACATTCCCAAATAACTAATATGACATCTACATAACACAACCAAACCAAAGGTCTGTTTTGAGCAAATTGTTTGTTCTTCAAATTTTTCCTTAAAAATGTTGCTTAAGGCAGGAAACAGGAACCCAATGCCAGGCCAAAACCTTGTTGGTAGATGTCATCGTCAAGTTGAAAATATGTTGTTTTTATATAAAATGTTAGTAGTTCCATTATTGTATTAATGGACAATTGTGTAGGTAGATTTAGTAAAGAATCATGTTCTAGTCGTTCTTTTACTATGGGAAGTGTTTTGGTGTGTGAATACAGTATTCGAATACAGTTATTCGAGTAACTAGAAGCGAAAACAGAAGGCTACGAGAATTATGCGAACCGACCTGAAGAGGGCAGATGTGACTTTGCCGAAACCATATATATAACCATAGAAGTTTCTAAGCGAAACGTTAAATTTTAAATGTTCAATATTGCTATGACAAACAGAAAACATTAAACTTATTGATTATAGACAAACCATTCTAAACATTTTTTATTCTGTTTGGAAATACGCAGAAGCACCGTAATTCTAAACAGACTACAATAGAAACAGATACGATCCCATAGGTTACGTGCATACAGAAATCCATCCATACGATTACGGGGTACATTAAAATCCCGTTAATTCCAATAAAGAAAACTCGCCATATTGGACTGGCAGATAGATTCCGTTAAATTAGCGCTCTTTTGTTTCTCTTGGAAACTTATGGGTATTAATGTGGAATGACAGCGACAAAAGCACACTAGATTCCCATAGACATTTTTTTATTGGAATCTATGGGATTTTTTCAACAGGGAGATCATACAAAGAGAAACTAACTGGCCAAGGTGCCAGATATGTTTACAAATTGGTTTTAAAGGGATCTTGAGGTTTGTGAATTTTAGGAGCGCCACATTCGAAGATAACTCTTTCAAATTCTTTCTATTTGAAAGAATCTTCGCTATTTCACATGTACTTTATATTTTTTATGTTACGCTATATACAGTGCCTTCAAACAGCAACGAAGAAATTAATTATTTGTGAAAGTAAAAGTTTTCCGAAAAAATCATGCCAAAACAAAATCGACATTTTGTTTTAAACAATGGCAAGTGTTTGTGACGTAATCGTTATTCGAGATATGAAGTCATGGACAATTTTTTAAATGTCGTCACCCAATTTCGACCATGCTGATTGAAAGAGCATTTCATTCTACGTACACATCGTTAGTAGGATAGTAAAAATAATAATATATTTTTTTAAATTTTATTAGATTTAATGATAATGATTAAAATGTTGAATTGTGCACCGTTGACTACCTGACAGTATCCAAAACGATTAATAAATTCTTGATCATGGTGAATAACTTCAGGAGTTGTACGATGTATATGACGAATTTTCATTTGTAATTCTTCTAAATTCGCCGGTCTAGTAACACATACTTTGCTTCTTAAGTACCCCCGCAAAAAGTAATCTAGGGGTGTCAAATCTGGGATTGGCTGGCCACTCTCTCTACCCAATGATTTGGTAACACATAATCTAAATAAGCACGGCAGGTGGAGAGGTGCCATTTCTTGGAAGATCATGTTTCTCATTTGGACATGAATTTATTGGTTCAGGAATAAAGCCGCCTCGAAGAAACTCCAAATATCTTGCACCATTTATGTTCCCGTCAAGAAATAGGGACCCCGAATTCTTCCTTGTAGTATGCCACACCACACATTCACAGGGGCACATCCAGAAATGTGATTCCAGGGGCGATTTCATGCTTGAGGGGGGGCTATCCTGTACTAAATTTACCTAAATATAATTTTAAACGCAGATTTCTTGGACTATTGTATTAAAAAAAGTCGTTCTTAGGTTTAAACCCATTAAAGTGAATTTCTTCTAGCCTCTTGGAGTTAAGAATACTTCGATTTAATATTAAATGTACCAGCTTTGAGGCTTTCAGAGTGTGCTGCAGTTTTGCCTGCTGACATGGCCGTTCAAAAAAAAAACGTAGCTTCGTCAGAAAAAAAATTACGTTTTTACGAAATTATTTTCGTTCGAGCATAGCTCTTGCATTTGCTCACAGAATTAATTGAATTCGCCGGTCAGTCATCTTCAGATAGCTCATGAAAAAGACATACCTTATAAGGATTATACTTTCTACACAATTTTGTTAACTGTGGACGCTGCCCACCGTGTAAGACGCCATATTGAAATTAGAAGTCACTTGATTAAGTGTGGAGTTACGGTATTTAGACTCAATATTGCTTACCATGTTTCATTTAACAATTCAATTACTTCCCATTCAGTTAATTTCAATTAAATGTAAAAAAATGGCAACAGTTCAAACTTACTGCGTATGCAAAACAAAAGATATGAAATCGATAAGAAATATAAAAATCCATAAAATACGATTTCAAGTTTTCATCTAACAGTAATAAAAAACATTCTCGGTCGCTAAGGTTACTGTCAGACATCCATAATTTTTGACGATGGCTACATAAAACGACACGCTCTTTCAATTAGCATGGTCGAAATTGGGCGACGCCATTTAATCGAAAGTGTCGATGTCTGTATATCTCGAATAAAGATTGCGTCGTATCTCAAAAAGTGTGCATTTGTTTAAAACGAAATCGATTGTCAGAGTATATTTTCGAATAAAACATTTAAAAAAATATATATAACCGACTTCTACCTATAACTAAAAAGCTAAAAATAATTATAACAAAATACAACTCTAGCAAATAAATAACAAATTCAATGTTGTTAGGTACCTACCCAGGAAGTAAAAAATGTAAATATTAAAAGGTGCTCATTCTGTACAAATTAATTACCTACCAAACTAGTATATTTTTGAAGCCAGTGCCAAGCAAATCTAAAATCCTTAATTGAATACTTATCTACTAATTCATCAAACTTGATTGTTGCTTGGCACCGACTTCAAAAATATACTAGATTGGTAGGTAATTAATTTGTACAGAATGAGCACCTTTTAATATTTACATTTTTTACTTTCTGGGTAGGTACCTAACAACATTGAATTTGTTATTTATTTGCTAGAGTTGTATTTTGTTATAATTATTTTTAGTTTTTTAGTTAAGGGTTATATATTTTTTTTAAATGTTTTATTTTCAACTTTTTAGTTTTTTTTTTGAACTCAGGTAGTTTTCATTCTTTATTTTTTATTTTGTATGTATAACCTTAATAGACAGAACCAGGTAACATCGAAAGCCTCAACATTACACAGGTAAATCTTTACGAACAAAATGTACTAGTACGCGTTGACTTAATAAGCCCAAAATATATTTATGCCTTATGGACTACGCCATGTAACCTTTTTTTAACTTTTTTGACAACCCTGTATAACTATAGATAATCCACTCCAAACTATGTACCAACCATCCTGTACATACGACTGCCTACGGACAAGCATAAATTTGTTAGCTGCCTTCTGTAAACTATAGGACGGAGTAGAATCCATCCCATATTTACGGAGTCAAATCCGTCCTATATTTCAACCATAGTATATAACTCCTTGTGGGCTACCCCATAAATTATTTCATTTTTAAAATTTTATATTATCGCCCTGTGTAATATTTTTTTAATCACACTGTATAAATATAATGCAACTCCAGCATATATTTCAACCATCCTGTATATAATTTGCTTATGTCCACATCATATAACAGTTTTTTAATCGCCCTATATAATTTTAATTTCACATTTTTTCCAACATTTTTATACCACCAAACGTCCAGTCCACCCTATATTCCAACCATCCTGTATATACGGTTGCCTATGGACCACTATCATTCTAGTCCGTCGTATATTTCAATCTTCATATAAATGACTTTACTTTGTGATTTTGTTTGCTATAACTAAACACCCTGTCTATAAACGCATCAAATAGCAGTTTAAAGTTTGACATGTCTTGTCACTGAATTTTCTATTAGGCCATTTTGCGAAGACGGTGCATTTAAATAGGTATTTGCCTGGGATACAAACAAAACGAGCTTGGTAATCATTAATTTAAGGAATCGAAAATACTATGCTTTACTACCTATATGCTTGAGATGTACATAGAAAATTTTCAAATTCGCAATTAAAACTTCCAGTGCCTAAAATTACTACACTATTACGTTGGAATTAAAATATTTATGAGAAAATGTCCATTATGTCATTTCAATGAAATTTTTGATAAGAATTTTCGAATTTTCAGCGATATTCTGCATAACTGCTAGTTGCACGTCGCAGAAAAGTATATGAGATCACCTAAAGATCTTCCTTAATAGATTAAACGTTAAAAACTATACACATCTATAAGTAGTTATCGAAAAATCGACTAAAATATTAGGGATATTGGTCGTTTTCCATGCATGCATGTGTTCATTCACAATTATCAATAGAATTCTTTTCCAAAATTTGAAGTTTGACCAATCCGGATATATATATAGTCTATTAAACAAGATCATATTCATTCAAAACGGTGCACTACAGGAGAAGAAATCAGGTATCAGGTATGTATTCACAAAAAAAAAAGCGAAAAAAATATACGCGACGAATTGATAACCTCCTCCTTTTTGGGAGTCGGGTAAAAACTCTCAGAAATAATGAATTTATTCGTTATTTTCGCACTGTATATCAAATTGTGAATGCTAGCTAGAATTGTCATTGCGAACGTTTTAATTTGTTTAATTCTCTTGATTTATGTTTTTTATTGCCATTCACTGAAACCTTTGAAGTACTTGAAATATAGACTTTCCAGTTATTGCAGTTTTAAGAAATTCAAAAAATACAATCTGAGTGATCCCACATATCATTCAGAAAACATACTTATTATATCTAAATTTTAAAATATAAACGGTGTTACAAATATCTGATTGCCTGTTCTATTCATAACGTGTCTTCATTGGCTAATGGTAATCGAGGGGACGGAACTGCTTGTTTCGCCAATGGCTTTGTTTTCTATTGAAATTGTTTGGATGTTTCCAGTGGGACACTGAAATTTTAGGACATCGGTGTGACGAAGTTTTCAAGTGAACTTGAAACCCGTTATAACCGAATGTGTTTGACCAACTTTTCAATACGACGTTGCATTCTTAACAAACGTAAGGGGTCCCTACAGTTTCAAGTAATTGTTGATGTTTCGCCTTATTGTATTTCCGTCTTGATTAAAAGTTCTTGGAATGCACAATCCAAATAGAGTAATTCATTTGTTAGATGACGTTGTTTTGTGTAGTGCTTAAAACATATCAAAACAACTTAGATATGTCGTTTTGGAAAGATTATATGTAGGTGCTGGACTATTTCGTTTACTGGAATCTTGGTGTATGAAGAAACACGTCGAAACTCAAACATCACCAGGTTGTACCTTGAGAACTTGTTTTTTCTATAAAATGGCCGAGTTTCTAATTCTCTAAGAATGTTTCTTTCACCGTTAGTCGTGAAGATATTGCCGTGTCAAGTTAGCATAAACATAGTTCTTATATCTAAACCTATGTCGCTCATCTATATTTCAGATTTAATCTTTTTGCAGACTCTGCACATATAGTAAGAAATTTTTAGTAAATAATAAAGTAATCTATGCTAGGTTTTAATTAACATCACTGCGTGTCAATCTTGCAAGGTACTAAGCTAACAAAAGAACTCTTTACTTTTAACATTTTGTCAATGTTGTAAATTAAAAAAATCTGAGAAAACCATGAATCCGTGATGATAATTTTCTTTCAGTTGCAAAATAATTATGCGGTTCCTGCCTGACGGAGCTCATGATTAATATTAGGACCTCAAGAATGGAGTACCTCCCTTCCACAATAGAAAAATTGTTATAAAATTTATTTACGCCGCCTATGGAAAGTTATCACTCCTTCTAAAGTAATCATTCCCACAAAAAAGAACATCGCCGGCTGAAGCAATAAAAAAAGGGGGGAACTTAAAGGTGGGCTCGAAAATTCCCATAAAACAATGCACCAACAATGAAATGACCGTCTAGAAAGACGAGAGAATTCCATTGTACATTTTGGGTAGGATAATTAGTTGGTTTATATTCCGTGTGACTTATATGGATCAGATGTAGTGGATTTATTTGTACTCGTATGTAAATAAAGTTCTCGAAAGCGAATATCTGTATTAAATTGTGAACTCATGAAATTTATTGCAAAATTGAGTCTTATATCTCAGTGGACAGCAATTATAAGAAATATTTCTTAATGGTTTAATTTTCTAAACAACTATATAGTCATTTAAATGTAGCGTCTTCTATACGGCCCAAAAAACCTTTTAACATATTTATGTAAGTCAACAGTAATACACAGTTATAACGAATAAGGAATTAATTAAAATAATGCACAATATTTGCCTCGTCCTTCAGATAGTACAAATGTTAAAACATTATTAATAATGTTCCGGACAATTTTTTTAAATTGTCTTATATGTTGCACTATACGCAAATTTGGGTTAAATTTCGCACCGAAAAAATGAGTGCACAAATATTTCATTATGCATATTTTCAGTCGGAGTTCTCTCTTAAATTAGGTGTTTCACAAACTATATGTTTACAATATGGATCAGAACAGAATAGCCAATAAACGTGTTTATTTCAAAATTTTATTAAACTTTTCTAAACATACAAAAGAAATACAAGTATTTTATCTTGAAATAGTTAAATAAATGGATAATTCTTAATACTAAGAAACAAATGAAATATTCAAAAATGTGTGTCTATTTGACCCAAATTTTTCCAGGTTGTTGAAAACAAAACCATTTTAAAAAATATATTTAAATGAAACCAAAACTTTTTGAAATACTTGAAGGAATTCTTATTTATTCCAAGAAATAAACAAATTTTTGAACTTGTACATTCACATTGATCAATAAACATTTTGTTAAAATTATTCCAAATTATTCTGAAGAATAATTAATAAACAAAATATGAAACACTTCGTCAATGTTAATTAAACGCATTAGAATTAAACATTTTAATAACTTGTGAAAAGGAAAATGTAGTTGAATTGTTTAAGACTTATAGGTGCCTAGGTATCTCTCGCAGCCAGGGCAATAATGGTTGCGGTTCCTGCACGAGTCCTTGCAATACGGAATGCAGCTACACAAGCAACATCTAGAGAAAATGAAAAAAAATCAGTGAATCATTTTAATATTGTTACGGAAAGTTATAACTGCCCGAGAGTGGACCCCATATCAAATGAGTTCTCAGTTTTCCACCCAACTCTAGAATGTCAAATTATCATAGAGGGCGCTTGTTCAAGTGGAATTGTAATGCTGGATAAGAGAGGAAGGAAACCGCGTAGACGTTCTCTGTCTAGAACTGTAAGCAAACAAGCTCTAATCACCCGCGGCTTACACAGAGTAAGATACGTCCACTTAGTTTTCTCTTTCTCTTACCGTACTTTATGTTTTTCTCTGGGTCCTTAGAGCATATACTTTTTGAGGTAGCCCGCAGTGCACAAATATCGTGACAAGACTAGAAAGAGAGGACAATACAGTTGATACCGGTTATTCGCTTGGTGGGTGGAAACAGTCAATGAACTATACGCTGAACGTATTTTATTGGAGGCAGCTACCAATCGAGTAAAATAGTCTCTTGCTCTCTCCACTGCACTCTCTTTTTAGTCATGGCACGATATTTGTGCATTGCAGGCTGACGTCGGAAGTATGAACTCAAAATCGGAACCTGACGTAGTCCAGTCGATTTGTACAAAAATTTGGAATTAGGCTCATTTCACCCTCTAGTTAATTTTCTATATCGTGCCGTTGTACGCTTTTTGTTTTTTAAGGGTGAAAACTACTCCTAATTGTAAAAAAATTAAAATAACATTTTAAACCTTAATATGGGTAAAATTTGGTTTGGATTAGTTAACTAAGGATTGTTTTATGCTTTAGGATACAATTTCATAACATTTCAACCCTTAAAAATCAAACCCTTGTTAGAGCTTAATGTAAAAAAAAGATTTCATCTTGCATTGATTTACACAAAAATTTGAAATTATTGATGCTTTGTCATTATAGCGATAATAGCGCAACAAGTGGTAGGGGGTCGTCATAATCTTGGTAAGATTGTGTCCCTAATAGAACAGATTCCTCTGGAAACAGTACATTTTCTGATGATTGAAATTATTACCATCTTATTTCAGAATACATATTACCATCTTAAATGTAGAATTGGTATTTAACATGTAGTTAATTACGCTGTATATTCGAGTAACTAGAAGCGAAAGCTGAAGGCTACGAGAATTATGCGAACCGACCTGAAGAGGGCAGATGTGACTCTGCCGAAACGTCGTCATTTTACCATCGATCCCGGCAGGGATCAGTTATCAACTACGCGGATGAATTCCCGGAAACCACCTTTATATATATATATATATATATATATATACGGATATAATACTGTATAATAAATGACAAATGTTTTACTTACCCAATGCAATATAAGAATACTGCCATGAAATGAGTCTTCGTTGTGCTTTTAACCTTCACAGTGGTTGTGACGTAAGCCTGGCAATAAGGGCAAGTTATCTGTGCTGGCTCAGGTCCCACAATTGGTGGATAAAAAGCTGGAAAACAATTAAAAGGGAATCTGACGGAAATAATGAAAAGAGGCGATTCCTAGCCAACATACTCGTAGTACAATAGAGAAAGAGATTAGAGTTACTTTTAAGTAATCGTTACTTAGGTACTGAGTACTCGTTACTTATATTCGTTACATTGGTACATCTTGGCTTTCAGTATATCGTATATTTAACGTCAGTAATCAGTACATATATGTCTACATTCTACGAGTATCTAATACTATACTATACTACTAACTTTAGATGTTCAGTTTTTTCAGTCTATGGAAATAAAATGATTTGACGAAAATTGTTTCCTTGAAAACATAAATCAATTGGTTTTGTTACACCAATAAAACTTTTATATTTAAAAAAGAACCGACTTCAGGTGACTTAAAATAAAAACGGTTTAGAAACCGGGTGCAATCAATCACTATTTTCAGACATATATTCTTTTTTATTTGATTTAAAGCATAATTCAATTGAAAATTTTGGTGTACCCTATATGACAAAATTCACCTTTTGAACCATATTTTATGACTATAATTTTACTCTACCATTTATTTCAACCACCTGGTATATGCAACTGCTTCTAAAATTTTTTGGAAGCATATCCATAATTATACCTCGTTTTACGTCCTTTAATTTAAATATCCTAACTGTTTATGTTTATATAAAAAAGGACCAGGCACCTTTCTTATGGAAAAATGGACTTCCGTCAAATTGTTTGAAATTTTGGTACGTTGTAGAAGTTTACGTTCTGACAAAAAGTCCATTGGCTCAAACAGATTCTATGACTAGTTTTCGAGATACAGGATGTTAAAAATCGAAAATTCTGAGTTTTTAATATCAGATTTCGCATGACAGATGTGTTTTATTTCCGGTTAGTGGAGAAATTGTGATTTGTGCATTATTGGACATACATATTTCACAAAACAATTGCCATAAATTTTGCTGGATTACAGCGTATTTCAAAAATACGTAACATGTGCTTTTGAAAAAAATCATTTTTTTTATTACAACGTTGAAAACATAAGATGTTTTTGCACAATTAATATCTCATTAAAGTAATAATTTCTTGCATATTCTTCACATAATATACAGTGTAAGCCATAAATACAGCTAGAGAATGCATATATTGTTTTTTCCTATTAATGAGTCACCCTGTACGAACCATTCGTACTGCAATTTTAATAAGAAAATAAACCAGTATAAAGAGACGGATAATATATCTGTCTGTTGATACCCAACAGGATGTTAAACTCATTGCAAAAACTATATATATTGAAAAAAAGTAGTGTTTTATACTACCCTGTAGTTTTAAATTCTCTCCGTCAACTTTGTTTGTAATAACATTGTTATGTTAACAAATGTTCAGTGTTTAACTGAGCAGAATATTGTAACATCTTATGACTAGTTTTCGAGGTATGTTTCTTTTTTCATATCAGATTTCTCGTAACAGACGTGTATTATTTTCGTATATTGCAGAGAAAAGGAAATTTTCGCATTATTTGACAAAACTATTGAATAAAACATTTACCATTAATTATCTTTGAATACTACAGTGTGTTTCCAATATATGTAACCTGCTTTTTCAGAAAACTCATTTTTTTATTACAACGATGAATACATAAGATGTAATCGCACAATTAATAAGAAATGAATTCTTAGACGTATTCATATATTATACAGTATAAGTCGTAAATATAGCCATAGTGGGCATATGCAATTTTTTTATCATTAATGAGTAACCCTGTATAAACTACAATACTTTAATTTGTAGAATTTAGTGTGATGAGTCGTAGATTTGTATAATTTAATATAAAAATTCCAGGACGCATGGCTTATACAGGGTTACTTATTAATGGAAAAAATAATAGATGCCCACTTTAGTAATATTTACAACTCACACTGTATAATACGTCCAAAAATTAATATCTTTAACATTATATTAACTGAGCAATTAGATCTTCTTATGTGTTCAGCGTTATAATAAAAAATGAGTTTTCTAAAAAACATGTTAAATATATGGGAAACACCCTGTAATAAAAAATAATTAATAGTATTTTTTTGTGCAATATTTATGTCAAACAATGTGAAAACCACGTTTTCTGCAATAAACGGAAATAAAACACATTATATTTTGAGATATCTGATACGATAAAGGTGACATTTCCGGAGTTTAACACTCTATATCTCGAAAACTAGTCATACCATTTTAATAATATTCGGCTCAGTAAAATACTGAACATGTGTTAACGTAAAAATGTAATAACATACAAAGTTGACGGAGAGAATTTCAAACTACGGGGTAGTATAAAAAAATACATTTTTACATACATACATATGTATAGTTCTTGCAATCAGTTTAACATCCCGTTGAGTATAAAAAGACAGATAATATATCTGTTTAATGTCATATTAAAATTGCAGCACGAATGGTTCGTACAGTGTGACTCATTAATAGGAAAAAATAATATATGCCTTCTCTATCCATATTTATGTCTCACACTGTATATTATATGAAGCACGTCCAAGAAATTATTACTTTAACGAGATATTAATTGTGCAATAACATCTTCTTATGTTTTCAACGTTGTAATAAAGATTTTTTCCAAAATCACATGTTAGGTATTTTTTAAATACCCTGTAATCCACCAAAACTTATGGAAATTGTTTTGTGAAATATTTATGTCCAATAAAGTACAAATCACAATTTCTCCAATAACCGGAAATAAAGCACGTCTATCATTACAAATCTCATATAAAAAATGCGGCATTTTCGATGTTTAACTCTTTGTATGTCGAAAACTAGTCACAGAATCTGTTTGAGCCCATGAACTCTTTTTGTCAGAACGTCAACTTCTACAACATACCAAAATTTCAAATAACTTGACGGACGTCCATTTTTCCATAAGAAAGGTGCCTTTTTGATACACCCTGAAGAACAAGAATTTTACCCCACCCTTACTTCAAACACCTTGTATAAGCAACTACTTATGTTCCAAACTATATATCTTTCTTAAACCGCTCTGTATAACTGTAATTCTACTCCACCTTATATTTCAACCATCCTGTATATTCAACTTCTGACAATTTTTAAAGCCTTTTGTATAACTGTAATTATTCTCCGTCCTATAACGCAAATATCCAGTCTGTATGACTTTAGTTCTGCTCCACTCATATTTCCACCACCTACAACTACATATGTGCCACCCAATACAATATTTTTAGAACCACCCTGTATAACTAATTCAATTCCAACTTATATTTCAACCATCCTATGTATACAACTGCTTATGTATCACCTAATATCACATGCACGCCGACATAAAAAAATTTCGTTTCAATAAACTGACGGAATATTTTCTGCCATTTCACGCGAGTATAAGCCCCCTAACTTAACTTTGTCTCTAAAAGAAAATAATCAAAATAAAAACCATTACAAACACCCTGTACCATATACTTTCATGGCATATCTTGACATTTAAACTCATGATGAAAATTTGACATTTACCATGATGTTTACAGTTTTCTTTGCATATATTATTTCGATTTTCAGAAAATGGTATGTTTTACATTATAGCAAAATATACGGAATAAAGCTGGAACATATCTTTGTAGAATACAAGTTATAATATTCAAATTTCTGGAACTTTTTTAGAGAAAACTGTGAAGATTCATTGAAATTCACTGAAATCTAGTCCCTTATTTACTTTTTTTATGATTCTCTGGAAAACCGTAAATCTCATTTTATAGACAATTATATGGGACCTTTATGTAATATAATGCAGTTTAAATCATGAAAATTGCCTAAGCCGTTTTTGAATAATCGCTCGTCATACATTAAAAAATTGCAGACGAATGATAACCTCCTCCTTTTTGGAAGTCGGTTAAAAACCACAAAGCATTTTTTTCTTTAACACAATTACAATAACAACTTGGCTGTAAGGATTTATTTTAAACAAACCCCTAAAAGTATTACAAATAACCAAATTCACTACATTTAAAATTACACATGGTACTAATAGAGCCGTTACCAAGAAATCTCTCTCTCACAAAGAATGTATGTAATAACAAAAAGGCAATACCAATAGAATTTCAAAAAAAGAACTATGACCGCTGCCTATGGACCCCACAGGTTCGAGTTATCTGGGTCACCAGGTTCAATTGGTGACATCACGCATGAAAATGGGGTTACAGGAACAGAAGTTTCGGAAATGAGCCGCTGCCTGGGGATCGACAGGGCATACCTGAAGCCGGCAATGGAGATAACAGTATAAAGAACGCCGGTGGCAGGGTGCTGAGGAGGCACGCCTTTCGCTTAAACAGTCACATCCCAGGAACCAGAAAACAAAACATCAATGGAGGCAATGGAGAATTCTATGATATGGACTAGCACCATGAGTGAATTTATGATGCGCATTTTTAACAGTGACACACCTTGACAAGGACGTTGTCGAATACTTTATCAGTGAGTACAAAGAGCTTTTAGTTTCCGAACAGAAGGTCGCGATAAACATATTCTTCTTAAAAAATGGCCACATATCGACAGAAGGCCTGGACGCAATAAAGAACGACGTTGAGCGCGATGATTTTATCGAAATACAACAGATGTTCGATTACCAAAGCCTCACGCACCTTTGAAGCAAAGAGCAGGCGAAACTCCAGAACTCCAAGGCTGCTTGAGAAGATCAAATCTAAAATGGAAAGAGCTCTTCTAGAGTACAATGCAAAAGATCAAAAATCTCAGAGTTAGTGACTATATTTTAAGTGATAACCCTATAAGAGATTATTTACTGCACTGGTATAGCCATTTGCAGAACAATAGGAGTTGCTATCAGACCAAAGCAAGACCCTCATCAATTTAGACATGATTCTTGAATAATACCATTGTAAAGAAGGCTTGAAAGGAAAATAAACTCTCCTCGAACAAATTGGAAACCTGACCGAGTACCAACGAAGGGTTAGGAAGAATAGAATAGAATAAAAAAACTTGTCAAGACTATTAGGGACAACAACAGAAAACATTTTCAATGGTATGGAAAGAACATCACATCTCAGCAGTATCTTGAAAATCTACGAATAAAAGCACTCAGTCGTCTAAAGCACTCAGTCGACAAAAGCATTCAGTCTACTTAAGTCGATTAGGCAAGTACTAAGATCGTAACTCACGAAGTCAGGCAATCAGGAAGAGGGTTTTATAAAAACTAAACATACAGATATTCTAGTTAAAAGGCGATAGAGCAATTATGGAAAGCCCAACTATCTGCAACAACTTCCGGTAACTCCAGAGCTACCTGGATTAATGAGAAGGATGGATTCTGAACTTTAATAAGATGCAACACCAGCCGTTTACATGCGAAGAAACTTTAATATAATAGAAAATTACTGGATAAAGCAACTGTATGCTAGGCACGAAACAGTAATAACTTATTAATCATTCTTCCACACAAGATGCTTACACATGGTGCTTGTGCTACACATCTATTACCAAAGGTCAACCTATGCACATATTACCCAGCAAAGTACCAAATACCAAAAGGGACTCGCAAGAAATTAGATGGGGTGCAAAGAACAGATAATAACACCAAGTCCAACTGCCAAATAATAACCTTTCGGAATAAAGCCATGCACACTGACCTTATTTCAAATAGAGATGCCATTTGATGCTGAAGCATTAAAAATGAAATGTGTTGTATATAGCCCCTTAAAGTTAATGACAACTGCAAAACAACAGCAGAATTACATCAGAAAGTACGAGGTCTATTAACAGAAGCTCAAATTAGCATTCGAGGAGCTCTGTGGAAACGTACATTGCCAAGAGGCAAAAGGTTGACATACAGGTAAGCAATTCACAGAAACTCGCAGAATTTTCTGATGCTTGATGACTTAACAATACTGTGGTTGACAGAACAAGTCCAATTACACAACCTGCCAAACGAAATGTCTGTATATTTCAAAATTCCCAAACGTTTCAGGGTCTAAACCAGACCTTGTTCTCAATGGATGTATAAAGATAAAGAACTAAAAAAAGTTAAAATTTTTGGAAATGTACAATTACCCCTAAAGTATCGATACCGGTATCGCAAGGGGTATCGAAATAAACATATTGATACCTGTATCGGTAGTAGTATCGAAACAGGTATTGATACCAATTTAGTGGAGGAAGAACCTGGATTTTAGCCAGGTAAATATGAATTTAGCGGGTGCTGAATCCCATGAAAGTATCGATACCACGAACAAGTATCGATACGGTTATCGAAACACAAAAACCCATATGGGTCTCCAAGTATCACAAGAAAAGTATCGATATCAAAAGTACCCGGTTTCGAAATCAAAGTATCGATACTGACATCCAATCAGTAGCAAAGCAACGTCCCTATGTACAATTTGCAATTAAAACTTTTTTATACCATTAAGGAAATAAACACATTTTTCAGGGTGTAAATCATGTCGTTCTCAATGGCAATTAAGACAAAGAAGAAAAGAAAGTTAAAATCAAAAAATAGTACATTGCTCTTGAGAACGCGGTCTGCTTTAATACATTGAAAAGTTTACAAGTTTTGAAATATGCATACTTTTTACCCCAAGTGTGGTGTTATTCCTAAAAAAAACATATATAGAATGTAGAGATGCCACAATTGATCTTTTAGACAACTAGCTAATTAGGAACTCCCTTGAAAGGTAGTGCACATTAATGTTTTGCCGTGGTCTAATAGAATTTCTTACGAACGTTTTATCTGCAGCTGCGGTGAATAAGGCCACAGATCAAGACACAATCAAGAGAAAATAAGAACTTCGAGTGGTGGAGTGCTGGTATTTATTACCTTATTGGACAGAGGCAAGTTAGGGTTGGGTCTTCGAGCCTGTAGTATAAGTAAATTTCGGTAGCTTCCCGCTGAAGACGGGAAAGACAGTGGGATGTATTTGACAGAACTTCAGTGTGTTAGTATTTTATAAACATATACAATAAAAAAAATTTATTACTCCAACCTCTTTCAAAAAACAATGTATTGAGTTCCTTGCGCCAGAATTAATAAATTTGACTTTTTGTGTAATTAAACTCCAATAAACTAATTAATTATATCTTAATAAACATAATTTGATAATAAAGAAGTTAAAAGTTATATTAATTCAATCATTTTAGAGTTCAATATTACGGTTTTAAATAATCTACAATTGAGAATTTAAAACATTTATTTTTTTCTCATGAAGACAATAATTATGTAAGTTGGAGTCGGTACTAACCTAGTAAATGAACCTTCCAATCAATAGCAATGAGCAGTATGTATCAATTTGCATTGATTCATTTTTGCAATAATGGATATCAGATATAGACAAAAAAATGTGGAATTCCAAGATCTTCAAAAGCGGTATTATATTTACAACCGCAGTTACAACTAATAACCTAACCTCATTAGTTAAGAAGACGCCAAAAAAACTAATGGGATAAAAAATATAAAAAACATCTTTGGGCTGATATGCAGAATTTTTTTTGAATATGCTTTTAACGCCCATTTTGTTGTATAATAGATGAAATGATGATATTTAGCTATGTAGCAATAATCAGCAATGAAACTGAATCATACAATTAAATCGGGTTTGTGTGAATCCCTAAAGTATGTTGGGCTTTTGATGCTGATTCAAAAGGCTCGATCAAAATGTTATTAAAACAATGTTTCACAACAAATTTTGCAACAGTGTTATCTCATTAATCCAATATTACTTTAGTTAGGGTATAGAACATTGTCTTACCTTGAGGTTGAAGCGATGCCATGCCTTTGGTGGATTCCATCTTGCTCGTGATAGCTAGGATATTTTAAAATACTTAAGGTTAAATTTCTGGTAAACTATTCACGGGTCAAATAATATATAAATTTAACAGTCTAGTAGAATATAAAAGTGAATATCACCCTTAACGAACAAATAACCATTTACGATGTCAACGCGTTCAAATAGTTTAGTTTTAGTGTATTGCTGATTGCTGGTGGTCGTTACGTTAACATTTAAGATGGTGGCTCCATCTCCTAACCACTGCCAGAACGTAATAAAAATTTTAATTGTAGGGTGCATGCAAAAAAATTAATAAATATCTAGTATTAATAAATGATCACAAAAAAATATTTCATATGTTTCCCTTTGCTCAAATATAACACCTCAAAAAAGGAATTATTATTATATGAGATTATTGAATGTTGTAACACTTAAAAGGCGAGTTAAAATTCAATTTTCTTCCAAGTGCAGATTCAGCTAGTAGGTAGTGTGAATTTTAGTCCCGATCCGTGGTCCCGATTTTTACAAAAATCGATCATCCTTCCCATATCTCCGAAACTATTGTAACTAAATATTTTTGACAAAATAGTGACAGTTAGGTACTTGACAAAAAAAAAACGTCTCCACGATGGATTAGTTAAATATATGTGTCATGTACTGGAAAAACTGTGGAACCTTTGGTGTGTCACAGACTTAGATCATTTACCATCTAGATATAGCCTGTCAAGCATAAAATCGTGGCAATGCTAGAAAGAGAAGGCAATAGAGACAGTAAGAGGCTATTTCACTTAGTGGGTGGATGGTCGGTGGACGCAGCCAATGAACAACATGCTTTATTGGAAGCAGCTCCCAACCGAGTGAAATAGCCTCTTGCCCTCTCTATTGCCCTCTCTCTCCTTCGTCTTACCACGACATTTGTGCACTGCAGGCTATCTCTAGAAAGTAAATGCTCTAAGGTCACAGATGTATAAACACAACGTTTTGTACCCTAACACCAAACTTTTATTTTTGCACTTGATGCACATTTCAACAGGGAAGCTGTCATCATCATGGAGTAAACCAAAACTGAATGGAAGTGATTAATTGGACATTATACACAATGGGGATCCATTTTTGTCAAACTCAGGCCAGGGGGCAGCATCATAAATCATTTTATGTCGGGCAAATATTCAAAATAAAACATACCGCACTACCTGTTTGTGTTAGACAACATGGATAAAGTTAATAAATATTTTATGTGGACCGATGAACAATTAATGCAATAAGTAAACGTACTATTACATGATATTACTAAGTGCGGCTACGCTTAATTAATTTAAATAATTGTTTGAAAAAAATGTTAGTTATAATGTGGGTTGACATTTTGCGTTAGGAATAAAGAACCGCATGTAGAAGCTCCTCATGCAGTTTTTTGGGCTATAGACAACACACAATACAGATATATAAATGTTAATACGAAAATAGGAATAATACCAAAAAATGAAGTTGATCTTTTCGTACAAAGGAATATTATATTATATATTATTACATTTAATTGTAAAAATATCATTAAACATTTTCTTAATATTATTTACATTTTTCATATATACCTCATGGTGTTGATGCTTCACATGTGATCACTCATTACACATAGACATAATAGGTAAAAAATATAGTATAGTATATTTATTATAACAGCATTATTATTAAAAATTACTCGATTTTATGATAGGTTGCTATTCTTTTTTTAAAATTATTAATAACTACAAAAGGAACTGTTTATGCAATATTATAATTTCTACTTCTTAAAGAGTTTTATTTGAGAATGGCGCCTGAAAAAACTTGCGAGTATGCTGCTCCCAAGTGGCAAAGTTTGGCAAAACAGTTCCCCATTCCCGGGCATTAGGAAAAAAGGCCAATATGATCTGATTCAGATTACGAAAAGAAATTGAGCAGTCACTACGGGTTCTAATTAGTCAGCGCATGTCACGTGTTTGTTGTCACCTCCTCACCGCAACCAATGTATCTATTATCTATATCATCAGATGAGCAATATTCATAATGATCAGAAAGTAGGATAAACTATAAAGTTTAGATAATAATTATTCACTTGGCCCGATGTAGCTTGTCGTGATTAATAATGGCCGGGCATTATTCATAATACCCAAATTAATTACCTGGTCCACAAAATATATAACATACTTATTTGAGCTGACTGACCTTCTGATAGTCATGTTTGCGCAGACGAGAATGCTGGTGTTTATCCTCTCCATCTGAAGTGTCTGTTACTCGCCAGGTTCCATCCATCTGATCATCTGTAGAAATTACTAAATCAGACATTTAAGAATTGCTTTCTTCAATTGAGTTTCTACCAGTTTCCATTTGGCATTTGCCATTGGTGACAGCAGAATCGTCTCATGTCATTGAGCTGTACTGATGGGCATCGCCGTTACCTTTTTGACGGACAGCTTTGATTCTAACCACCCCAAAACGATCAAGAACAGGAGGAATCCGAGACATACAACCGCTATGATGGCAACTGCAAGGGCCACCTGCAGAGACCAAATTCGAGTGCAACTGGAATATAGTCGTGGAATATAACAAAATCCACAACAAGTCTGGATGATCAGATTTTAAAAATTTCTTTCTCTCAGAAAATCTGTAAGGAAGATTTTATGAAAATAACTAGTAGTCCGGGCTATTTTTTGAAATTACTCCTACTACTTTGCTCCATTTCAAATATCAAATACTTATGTCGAATACTACACGATACTTTTTTGAGTATTTCAAACCACTGAACTCAAGAAAATATAATGTTTCTAGTTGAAAACTTTCAACAGTTCTTCTTGCTTATTCAGCAAGAGAGGCAAGAAGGATGTAACCCGCTCAACCAAATTCGGTATAGTGCGCTACATTTACGTAAACAAATATCGCGATAAATATTTAAAGTGTAGGGTTCTTTGCTAACATTGACAAAATCAATTTTGCTACTGAAATCTATTTTCTTTAGTATTTTGTGTTTTTATTTCTGAATTAACTAACTCTTTTCTTTTCTTGTAATTTCGTCAACACACGAGTTTCCTTTTTCGGTAGCATTTTCAGCTGTTGTGCTTTAAGGAGTTTTTTGTAATTATTCTTGTTCATGCCTGCCCCTAGCTTTTTAAGTCTTTCCCCTCCGTTTCATTTTTTGTGCTCAGTACTCTTCAATCATAGCGATCGATATCTTAGAAGGTAGTTGTTTTCAGATTTTTCCGAAGAAACAATTTTGTTAAATCTCTGTAGAAGTACTTGGAGACGTATGGATTATTGGAGTAGATGTACCAGAACTAAGGTCTGTACTTAGGTTGGTTGTGACTGATTGAGATGGACGAATTGAAGATCTCTACTCTATTGAAGTAGGAGTACCCTATATATCTTGATCTAGAAACTTCCATGTATGGAACAACTTTGCTGGATTTGTCGGCCGCTTTGGCTTCTGTTTCCTGTCGCTTTGTACCCTATTAGTTTTTCAGTATCCCAACGAGAAACTGTGATTTAATTTCTATCGACTGGATAGATCACAGAAGTGAATTCTGCTTTTACACCGTTAAAAGTTCATACCTGAAACTTCAAAGCATATTTCTTAGTTAACTATTTATCATGTACCCGTTGATTACTTCTGTACAACTGCAGCATGTTTATATTATTTGTAAATGGAACCTTTAATACATTTTGCTCAACGTACTCTTTTACTACATTTAAAACTTCTTTACTTAAAGCAAAAATATTATTTGCCAATGTTGAGATTTTTGACTAATGTAGCTTCTGTCAGAGCTTTCTTGTCTCCTATGGGCCTCAAAGTGATTACGTAAAGCGTTAAGTCCAAAATTTTATTAAGCTAAATGCTTAGAAATTTCATAGTAAACATGCTTAAAAATTATATTAAAACACTAACCACTGTGGTAATTTTCACAAATTTATTATTTTCTTGACAATTTTTTAAATGACCAAACTGATACAAATATGTCTCCTTTACTTAATCTTAATATACTTACATAATACAAAATTCAAAATTATATTAATAATATTTACCTTCACTAATATTATACAGTAAACATATTGTGCTTTCTACCTATATACTCATTATTATCTTAAAACACTATATAATATATTCAGATGTTTAGCATTTAGTTTAATATTTAATTCTGACGAAGCCTGTCATCAGAGCGAAACAATTGTCAAGAAAATAATAAATTTGTGAAAATTACCACAGAGGTTAGTGTTTTAATATAATTAAAATATGAATTTTCACCAAGGAATGACCGAAACAATCATCATGCTTAAAAAGTTTCAAGGTCCTGGGATTTCCATTTTTAGGGTTGAATGATTTCAGCACCAATGCTAGTGATAGAAATTAACAATTTTATTGAGTTAAGTTCTTAGTAATGTCATAGCAAACATGAAGACGAAAATGAAGACAAAGAAGAAGATGATGACGAAGAGGAAGACGAAGATGAAGACGAAAATGAAGGTGAAGACGCAGTTTTGAAGATGAAGATGAAGTTAAAGATTAGATACACCACTGGGAGATTAAAACACTACGATTTACCGTTCACAAGAGTCGCTAACTATTTTCAGAAAATAGTAAAGAGTTATGCCCTACGATTAGCCAATCTGTTATAAGAGGTTGGGCACCTACACAGCAAGAGAACACATGCATATTGAATATGGAAAAACAATCGTTATACTATCGATACTCAAAGAGAACTCTAGACCAGAAATATTATCAAAATTGATCAAATCTTTTGGGGATCAACTAGCGTTCGGTTAACTCTTACAAACTTAATGGTACACGCGATGTACCATCATTTTTGTAACTATTACTGCATGGTCAAGTGGTCAAGAAACTGTACCATTAAAAAGATAATTATATCATGCTGCATGAAAGCACAGGAACTGAACCACTTGATTGAATGCTTTGCTAATGCTGTTATTTACTCTAGACATGTAGGGCTTGTCGGAAAAAAATTGTTGATATGTTGCGATTTTTATATCAGTGCTTGTTAGTTGTCCACAGTGTAACGTGATGTGTGATCAAAAAATAAATAAATTAATTAAACTCGTTTTTCGTTAATAACAAAATATACAGGAACCCTGGTAACTACGTATTATTAAAAAGAATACAGTAAGTAATTTTCGCTTTTTAAAAATACTTTAGTGATACGGTATTTGTACCAGTTTTGGAATTATGGAAATAAAACTCTGTGAAGATTCAGGACTTACATTAACAGACATGACATCTGATGAATTTTTGCGGAGTTGGGAGTCTCTTCCATTCAATCAAAAATTAATAAATAATAAGTGGAGTAAAATGGCTATTTGGAAAATGAAGAAATGAATGAACAGTTATTGAATATGCCTATTTAAAACAATTTTAATTCAAGGGAATGATTTTTCCCCAAATAGTATTCAAGGGACAACGGTTAGGATAGGATCGATATGACATGATATGATCAATTTATTGGTGGCAATTTTGGCAAGTTTGATCGATCGGTTGGAACAACAGTTTGTTCAACAAGTTCCTAACGCAATCCCGTATAAAATCTATAAGCTAATAGTAACAAATGAACTAACAAAAGAACTGCAAAATTCTAAAAAATAAACCCACAAACGACCATTTTTAAATTGAAAACATTTTTAGAATTAAATTTACTAATGGGAATAAAACATTTCCCTAGTTATAGAGACTTTGGGAGTTAACAGACCACTCTATTAGCATTAAAATGAAATGTCCAGAAAGAAGAACAAATATTGCGAATACCCTTCCGAGACCAAACAATAGCCCAACGACGAGCGGACCCATAACCCGTCAAAGGGCAAGAGCTTTGATTGGCCAAAGCTAACAAGACCACGCCCCCGGTCGATAGCATAAAAGCAGAAACGCAGAGCAGCAGGAGATCAGTTTGTACTACTCTTAGTGAGTGACAACATCAGTAATCCCGAAGGAGATGAGTGAAATCTCATTGAAACGTCGAAAAAGGGTTTTTTCTAAGAGAAACACATGAGATTCCCGGGAACTGTCAGTTGTTTGTCAGTTTGTGCAACGTAACCAAGCACTGAAGTCCAGACGAAGATGAATAAGAAGTCATCGAAACGTAGACAAAATTGTTTTATCAAATCAAACAAAATAATACACGAGATTTCCGAAAAAACAGAAACACACACATATAACGGCATTTTATAATCAAGGTTTTATCCTGTTTAGGCAATACTTGTTATCAAAATATTTTTTAATCTTGCTTATTTTCCTTCTACCAAAATTCATTTAAATAAGAATTGGAGACTTGAATATACACCTGACACCACCAGAAGGTCAACGAGCCATCGGGAAATGTGTTCTCGAAGATTCGATAAATTTCGACGAATTCCCATTAACGCTAGCCGTCGGTCTCGGGTCGATAGAGAAACATTTCGCATTCCCCTAAATATCGGACGAATGCCGATTCCACGAACTATCGGAAGAATAACCGTCACAATATCTTAAAAGCATGATTTTTTTCGAGTTTCTGAAAATGGTGTGGCTAAAGTCATAGAGCATTATATGGGACCACCTCGGGATACTCCTTAATATAACACAGTTTTCCGAAGGGACTACCTTAGGATGTTCCTTAATAGAAACAGTGTAGGCCGTTTTCAAGAAATAATTGAACAGATATAAAAGAAAGAGACATATGCGTCGAATATAGTGATTCCTTTTTTGTACGACTTCAAAAAGGTTTTCATTTCGTCTGTATACATATTTTTTATGTGTGTTCGGTGAGGGTCCCAAAAATGGTGCCATATTTTTTCAGTGACTTAGCCTATACCGTTTTATAGAAAATCGGACAAAAGTTATGCTAATATAGAAATTTTTGATGAAGGCGACAATATTAGAGAAAACAATTGTCGTTGTTCGAAACTTTAGGTGTAACAAATTGAAAATAGATTGGAATTAAATCAAGGTAAATGTCAGTTAACCAACTTCAAGATGGAGGTTCTTACTTCGTCTTTATATACAGTGTGTCTTCATAAGTTGAAATCAAATGGAAAAGTTTCGAATGAATAATGTTTAGAAAAAAAAATCATAATAAGATGTGCATGTTTTGAAATCTAAACAGAAATCATTACATGTCCTTTTATCAACTGTATACGAGGTTTTCAAAAAAATTTGAATTTTGCTTAAAGTGAACTTTTTTTAATCTGAAATTGTTATCAAATATAGTTTATTAAAATTGAAAACTGAATCCAATAATACTATACTGAAAAATGTATAATAAATAATTTTCAAACTGATTTATTATAAAATTTCGCGGAGAAACTGTAAAATGATAATTTACATACCTAAAAAGATGGAGATTCTGAATGCGTTTAGAATACCGTGGGTCCACCCAAGTTGGATCACGTGCAAAATTTTGTTTTTATTCTACTCTATTCAACCATAAACGAGGCTGGTCAAAGCAATGACTGTTAAGGTGGAAACACATTATTATCACGTCACGTAAGCCCATATGTTGTCACATCGGCGAAATCTCACATTCTGTCATGCCTTAGAAACACATACTCACGTCACATTTATTACTTTACGTTGTACGTCATGATGGAAGGTGACGATTGGATTACTGATACAAAATTAGTGTTGATTACAAATTTTTATTAAAATGTACAAAATATTTGACAAGAATAATATTATATTATAAATAAAACATAACTAATGTGAACTGAAACAGTTAATTACACAGGACCACCACAAAAAAATCGACGAAAGGTCTCCTCGGCCAAACCTATCGTATGATATGTTTTTAGAATCTGCAACTCAGGTGGTTGTATGGCGTCGAAATTTTTCTCTAATCTCAAAAAATCGCTGGAAAACGGTAGTATTGTCAAAAGCAATACTGCAACCTGTTAAAAACTTGTAACTTCACATACTTAATGCCCAACGAGCTCGACAAGCCATAAAATGATAACTTGCAACCGTAAAAACACATAACCTCGGTAGCATTCCGGGAAAATGGCGGGACGGCCACACGTGTAAATAGCTGCTAGTTAAGTTTAAAAGTTAGATTGAAGAAGTTAGAATTAAAGTTTAACATGAAATAGTATAGGAAATCAGTGATTGTCCGTTAAGTGTTTTACTATAAATCCTCAAAAGGTCCCGTGCAGGAGTAGAGTTGTATAGAATAGACGCTTTTAGAAGTGAGAGACGCTCATGAAGTGAAAATAGTGTATAAGTGAATTAGTAATATATAGACACTAGTTAAGAAGGGAAAGAAAAAAGGAAGATTTTAGTTAACCTGGAAGTCCAGGAGTGGCTGTCCCGGAAGAATTATTTTTTATTTAGTTTTTTATTGAAATTGCTACTATAGAGGATGATGGGTTATCCCAGACGCATTTAATTATGCACCTCTTCTAACTCGAGGCTGGCTAAATGCTTATTGGCGAAGGCCACAAACCAACCAACCAACCAACACATAACCTCAAACTTGGGTGAGTCCTAAAACCCAAGAACTCAAAATAAGCAACGAATAATCTTATATGTAGGGTACAAACCTTTATTTTTGAATCCTTGTAACGTATATCCTCGAAACCACATAACTTAAAAACACAACAAAGCCTCAATCTGAAACCTCAAAACCCCGAAGCTGTATAAACCTAAAACCCTAAAACCAGGGCTGGCATTAATAAGAGTGAGGGTGACGAACACGTCAAGGGTAAAGGTGGAAACACATTATCGTCACGTCACGTGAACTCATAATGTTGTCACATGCGAAATCTCACATGATGTCATGCCTTAGAAACATACTATACTCACCATATACTTAATACTGATATACTGCTAGCAGATACTCCTATACTTACCGCACCAATTGCCCAGAGTACCTACAGGCTCCTTCAAAACTATATTTATTATATTTTAATACATTATTATTATATTATAATATAAAAAATATAGTTTTGGAATTATAATATTTAAGGTTAGAAAAAACTCTGACGTGAACAAATGAGTTCACCCAAAAAAAAATCATATCATAAGATAGGTTTGGCCGAGGAGACTTTTAGTTGATTTGTTTTTGTGGTCCTGTGTTATAAATTGATACCTATATTTTGTAATACTAAAATACAATTAAGGTTAAAAGATGGTCATTGATTTTCCTATATTCTACTAATGACCAAACGTTACAAAACATTAATTGAATGCACAAAGAATTTTAGTAGATAGTAGGAAAAGGTTTTATTTAATAATAAAAAACATTTAACATAACATCCACATTAATCATCTAAACACTTTCTAAATATTCTTTTGATGGGTCCAAAATTTTCTGAAAAATAATAATAAAAATTAAAAAAATACCGTTAATAATAGATAATTACATTTGAGTTAAATATTTCAACTGGTATTGACAGAGTAAATACATTTGGATTGTTTAAGGTTCATAGGTGCCCAGGAACCTCTGGCAACTGGGGCAATAATGGTTGCGGTTTTTGCATGAATCCTTGCAATATGGAATGCAGCTACAAAAGCAACATCTGGAAAAATTGTAAAATAAAATCAGTGAAACCTCTTTCATCTTCTAATATGATATATCGTATGCACTATTGTTATCTTCTAATGGACAAGTGCTAGGAGGGTTAAATTGAAGAAAAGTTGCCGTTTTTGATAATCATTCAAGATATTTTGCCGTTTTGGAAAATTCCTACTAGGTTCTGTGAAACACGCCTAAATTAATGTTGAATATATCAAAAACTGTGGATATTCGAAATACAGTTTGCATTAAAAAAATATAATTTTTCAGCTTTACAATTTGGTGTTTTCAAATTTAATTTCTGATGTTTTGTGTTTTGGCCAAACTTAATTTTTTAAAATACCGATCTGGATTTTTTTTAGTCAATGTTTTAAGAGGATTTTAATTTGGTAGAGAAAAATCCATTTATTTTCATAATATCGGGAAAATTAAAAACAAGTCCTTTATGCGGGCTCTGTCTTTTGAGTCTACTTTTAATAAATCAAAAAATTTAACCGTTTAAATAACTTTTAAAAAAGTCGAGATGTGACAAAGAAAATACCATAAAGACCAAAATATAAATTTGCTGGAATATTTATGCTGGAACTCCTGACATTATGGTTGTTAATATTTCAGTAATGATCCTTGAGAGGGGCAAATCTGGAAAAAATTGTCCTAGAAAGAGGTATAAATCAAAAAATATTTTGGGCAAGGGGGGAAGGCAAGTCAGCAAATTCATGGGAACTTTTGCAGGCTCACGGTAGATGTTTCAGGTCCAGGCGGGCAGCTGGCCCCTCCCCCATGCCCTCCGGTACGCCCATTAATGCAAGTAATCAATAAAGATACACGATAATCTAATCCAAGCAGACCCTTAAAAAAGTTAAAACATACTAAACTATAATATGTTTTGAATCTTTCCCAAAAGGGCTTTTAAAATAGTTAAAAAAAAACAACAGCTATTTTTCATGTATGAAATTTATTGAAGCCTAAGCTTCTTAACGGAGGCCTACCATATAAAAATAAATTAGTATGGGAATGGTATATGCCCAATATAGCTATATTTACGACTCACACTGGATATTATATGAACACGTCCAAGAACTGATTTTTTATTAATTGGGCGATTACATCTTATACATTCATCGTTATAATAAAAAAAATAGTTTTCTGAAAAACACATGTTACATATATTGGAAACACACTGTAATCAAAGATAATTAATGGTAAATGTTTTATTCAATAATTTTGTCAAATAATGCGAAAATTACGTTTCCTGCAATAAACGGAAATAGTACAGGTCTGTTATGAGAAATCTGATAAGAAAAACGAGAGATTTCCGATTTAACACCCTATATCTCGAAAACTAGTAATACAATTTTAATAATATTCTGCTCAGTTAAATATTGAACATTTGTTAACGTAACAATGTTAGAACATACAAAGTTGACGAAGAAAATTTAAAACTACAGGGTAGTATAAAAAAATACCTTTTTTCAATATGTACATTTTTTGCAATGAGTTTAACATCCCGTTGAGAATCAAGAGAGGGATCATAAATCTGTTTATTGTCTTATTAAAATTGCACCACAAATGGTTCGTACAGGATGACTCATTAATAGGAAAAATAATATATGCCATCTCTAGCTATATTTATGGCTCACACTGTATATTATATGAAGCATATCCAACAAATTATATTACTTTAATGAGATATTAATTGTGCAATATCATCTTCTTATGTGTTCAACGTTGTAATAAAAAAATGATTTTTTTCAAAAGCATATGTTAGGTATTTTGGAAATACCCTGTAATCCACCAAAATTTATAGCAATTGTTTTGTGAAATATTTATGTCCAATAATGTACAAATCACAATTTCTCCACTAAAGGGAAATAAAAAACATCTATCATGCGAAATCGGATGTTATACATGCGGCATTTTCGATGTTTAACACCCTGTATCTCGGAAACTAGTCATAGAATCGGTTTGAGCCCATGGACTCTTTTTGTTAGAACCTCAAGTTCTACAACTTACAAAAATGTCAAACAACTTGACGTAAGTCCATTTTTCCATACGAAAGGTGCCTGCTCCTTTATATCCATTACTTAGAATGACACAAAGAAAGAGAAACAGAGAGACATTGCAAAAATATTAACAGCGGGGAAGTTTCCTTAAAAACAATGAAAAGAGAAATTGGGATGTTAAAAGAAGATTCGGATTTTACTTCTTTTAGATTACCTCTCATTGTCTGTTCTCTTCAATTTTAGTACTTCCAACAACTTAGCCAGCGCAACTGATATTTCCCAATGGATTTCTTTATAAAGGGTTTACTAAAGATAGGGTGTATCGAACTAGACCACAAAATTTAGACCACTTGATAATAAGAATCTGACAGGCATGCAACGAAATTACTCCCACAAGGTTAGTAAGAATTCAAAAAAATGTTTTTAATTCTCAGTAATAATGCTTTTTTAATTTTGGTTCACCTTTTCCAGTTTAAATAAAAGTATTGTATTGGTTTCAATAATTTTATTTCAAGATGTTAATATTTTGATTTTAATAAAACTGTTAAAGTTTTGTGTTACAAATATAGGTAACCATATTTCTGTAATACACGATTGAATGACTATCAAAAACACGGCAACTTTTCTCTAATATGAATGATACCAATAGTGGCACATGCTATTTAAGACACACTGTAAATAACATGTTTAATGTTGAAATTTCTTTCCGTGGATGATTCATTTATATTGGCTATTTTACATTTTGTTTAATAATAAGATTAATTAATAATAACTAAATCTAACTTGAAGCACTCTTTACATATTTTCAATGTCATAAGTTATTTGGTGATTTATTTATTAACAAACAATTATTGAAAAGTCGACATAGTGAATAAGAAGAATATGTGAATACCTAGGTATTGTGTTATTTTTGCTGAGTCAAGGCGTGGTAATAATGCATGTGTTATCGTTAATATTTAGAGAACAGCAAATGTCAGTGCATTTGAAACATAATTATCACTTATATAACTTCGTCTCGCAAAATATAAGGTTTCTTGGACATCGTTCTACATTGTTTATGTGAACTTGACATCTCTTCTTCTTTCAGTTTGGTTAGGCAATAGTTTGGTGTATGTTTTTTTTTCAATTACTTGATCATTGTGCGCCATCACTTAAGAATTTAAGTTTTCATATATGTATATAAAACGTAGTTAGTCTTTTTATATAACACGTTCAAGTTGTAGGGGTCCCTGTCCTTACTTCTGATATCTGATATGTCGGTAATATGTAATTAAGTGATATTAACTACACCTTTAATTTCCGCAATTTGACGTTTTTTAAACACTAGGTATTTCATGAAGAAGTCATATTTATATTCAACCACTGGTGTAATAAAAGTGAAAAATAATTTAATCCTCATAAGAAAAATACCATTATATAGGTACCTACATTGCAACCTTTAACGATAATTAACCTTCTTCGTCTATGTTACAATAATCTCATATCGTACATACCTAATTATATATTTTTATTAAATCCTAAAACTTTACACTTTGTATTAAATTTTTGCGTTTTTATTACAATCCCAATTTTTTATAAATAGAAGCGTGTTACATTGTGATTGCAAAATAAAAGTAATATTCCATCAAAATGTAACACGCTTCTATTTATAAAAATCTAGAACTGATAAAAACGCAAAAATTTAATACAAAGTGTAAAGGTTTAATAAAAATCTATAATTAGGTATGTACGATATGGGATTATTGTTGCGACATTAAAAATATTGTATTATACTATTGTGCGATCTCGGCTTGAATACGGAGTTATAAAATGGCTTCCTTTAAGAGTGTCACAAAGTTTTTGTTGAGCGTATTCAAAGAAGGTTTCTGAAAGATTTATACTTTAAAACGTGCAATAGCTATCCACTAAAGGGTATTGAATATGGCAAATTATTAAATCAGTTTTCATTTGTCAGCCTTAATGTACGAAGAGTATGTGCCTTCTTAAAATTTTTGTTAACCAACTTCATAATAATATTGATTCACCGACACTATTTAACAAAATAAACTTTCGGGTACCTCGATCTGCAGCCCGAAATAGCTTAATATTTTTGTGCTTTAGGGTTCGAAAAAACGTTTTGCTCAAATCTCCTATGTACAATATGTGTTACTATTACACCAATATCTGCAAGCATTATGACATTTATTTTTGTCATGTTGGAGATCTGGTTCAAGCTGTGAATGAATCAACGGTGGACGCCTTACATTTAAATATTTACGTTTTTTTTTTTCGTTTTTGTTTGTTCTATTTATGTTTTGTTTATTATGATAGCTTTAAATGTTAGTCTGAATCTGGTAGACAATATCCCTCATTCCTCGAAGTTTCCTTGGACTTCCATGGTCTTGAAAAGGTTGATCTCACAACGTTTCAATAGCTTTGTATCTGCTATCGTCATCAGGTGAATGATGGAAAATTCAGTTTATCCGTGTGATTTATACATTGGTCGTTGGGTCTAATCAGCGTCCTCGTATCTGCCAGTGGCCGAAGAAGAGGTTTCCAAATATTTTTAATTTGGACGCTGGGCTCCATAATTATATTCTCGTTCGAGATTATATATGCTGTCTCTATACATTTTCTTTTATACCAATGCTCCTCCTTGTGAATTACCCTGGCCCGGCCCCAGCTGATGTTGTGGTGCTCGGTCCACGCGTGGTTAGCTAGCCCAGACTTCGTAAGATCCGCCCTTTGAGTAGCTGTGTGGTGTTCCTTAACCCTGGTGTCCAGTGGTCGCTTTGTCTCTCCAATGTAAAGATTCCCACATTCACAAGGTATACTGTATATACATTATAATTCTAACCACCCATCAGCAACGAAAACTGGCATCATCAAAACTCTAATCCATAGAGCCAAAAATATCTGTAGTACGCCAGAAGTCCTCAAAGAAAGTGAAACTTAGAAAAGACCATTTGGCGAATGGATACCCGGAAACTATCATTAACAAGGCGTTTGAAGAACTGGACAAACCACCTAGGCAGGAAGAGGAAACCACGATAGCAACTCTATTATTACCGGCTTGTCGGAGAAACTTAGACGAATTGCACACAGATATGGAATCAGAATGATCTTCAAAAGCAGCAATACTCTAAGTAGCATGATTACAAGAACGAGGCCGGACCCTCCAGCAATACCAAATAACTGTATATAAAGTTCAGTAAACATTGTGAATGTGGCAATCTTTACATTGGAGAGACAAAGCGACCGCTGGACACCAGGGTTAAGGAACACTGCACAGCTACTCAAAGGGTGGAGCTAACGAAGTCTGGGCTAGCTAACCACGCGTGGACCGAGCACCAGAACATCAACTGGGACCAGGCCAGGGTAATTCACAAGGAGCAGCATTGGTATAAGAGAAAATTTATAGAGACAGCATATATAATCTCGAACAAGAATATAATTAGCGAGCCCAACGTCCAAATTAAAAACATTTGGAAAACTCTTCTTTGGCCACTGTCATTACGCATCACCGACGCTGATTGGACGGGATGAGACCCAATGATCATGACCGGCAACGCATGACCGATTAAAGGTATAGATACCGGGGATAAACTGAATTTTCCATTATTCACCTGATGACGATAGCAGATACAAAGCTATTGAAACGTTGTGAGATCAACCTTTTCAAGACGATGGAAGTCCAAGGAAACTTCGAGGATGATAGCTTTAATTAGTTACACCCTATTTTTATTTAGTTTTATATATACTTGCTCTGTTAGTGGTTTATACTGTTGTGCGATAAAGTTTAAATAAATATTGTGATGTAGACAAAGAAGGTTAATTATCGTTAAAGGTTGCAATATAATAATAATAACCAATATAATGGGATTTTTCTTATCAGGATTAAATTATTTTTAACTTTTTAGTTTATTTTATTAACAAATAATAAACACTTGTTTTTAAAAAGTTTTTTTCTTTAATTTTATTTACATACACAGCTTTTTATTCTGTGTAATGTTATTAAGCTAAAGACCATAAAAAGAAGCATTTTGGATATTATATTGTGAGTTTGAGACGTTTTTGTGTTTCAAGCGCTGTATCTTTGACAACGATATTATGAATAAAAACATATATTGTATAATAAAAAATAAAATTGTGGTAATTTCGTTGAAATTAATATCAGTTAATTGTAATAATATCACACATTTTGCTCTCGATATCTATAACAACATATGATATTATGCGGTTCAGTGGTTTCTTTATCACACATGATGAAAATATGTGGGTTTGAGTTAGTTTATTTTGTATTGGCGGATTTATTTTTAGAAGTACGCTGGAAGATATTTGTTCTTGGCTGACGTTCATCTAGATGTTAATTTATTTACATGGGGTGCTTCAAAAATAAGTAATGACCATCAATTTCGATTTGCAACCTCTCTTTTTGGGAAAATATTGTGAGAGTAATCAAGTAAAGTTCACTTAAACTGGGAATTATTTAATTCTGTAATAAGTGAAAATTATCTACACAAAATCTTGCCTAGTAGCCTAAAACTTCCTATTTAAAAAGTTCCTATTGTTATTATATCTATCCATCAGTTTTTCTAGAAATTCTTGACTCTCCGGAGGTACTTGCTTTATGATAATTTTCTTAAAGATCGAGTAAACATGAAATTGTATCCTAGCTAGAAACTTGGATGCTTGGTACTGTCTCTTACGTGGCCAAGGTTCCATAACTTTCTATCTTACTAACTACCAATCAATAAGGCTCTCCGGGTACTTATCCTTTCACAATTCGCAAATTTCAACATGTGTTCAAATTTTGTCTACTCATTATAAAAAAATTATTTGTTGACTATCACTTAAATGCGCCATTCTTACAAACTTTCATACAGTGTTCATATGAGTACCGGTGACAAGGCAATAATAAACTCTCAAATATTGATTTACAATAAAAAAGTTCTGAAAGCAAATAGTTCAGAATCCTATAGAAGGTGACCTCGCCAACAAGTTAGAATTTTGGGAAATAATAATGATTGTAATATCAGTTTTTTAATAATAGTTAATATGAACTGACTGTTGTTTCTTTGAAGCAAAAGCTTCTTAACAGAGGTTCAAACTTACACATATGAACATAGATGAGCAAGGAAATGAAATGCATAACCTTAAATTTCATTTGTTTAGACATGACACGACCGACCGTATAAAAAATAGGGACCAGGTAATATATTAAGAGTATTGTTGTTGGATTTTCATTTCATTTTCCTTTGCTTCACATAGCTTTGCTTACTCTGTTATCTTTCTATATTTGGTTTTTACTTCTGTTTCCAGATCTCCATAGCTAGTAAAGGTGATTCCCAGGTAGTTTCATAATCTTCAATAAAATACTTGAATCACATACTTTTCCTAACTGTTGGAAAGTGGCGCGTGTATGCCCTATCCTTAAAAACGGAAATACAGTGGACATAACTAACTATAGACCTATAACTATTCTGAGCAACTTTGCAAAGGTTTTTGAGATTTCTGTCTACAATGTTATCTACCCCCAAATACAGAACCGTATTTCTCCATTTCAGCATGGCTTCATGAAAAATCGCTCTACAACGACTAACCTTATTGAATTTACTCAATTCGTTTCGGAAGAAATGAACGTGCGAGGCCAGGTGGATGTAGTGTACACAGACTTTTCAAAGGCCTTCGATAAAATTGATCACTCTATTTTGGTAGCAAAATTAAGAAATTTTGGTTTTAGCAACGAACTATGCGCACTACTAACGTCGTATTTGTCGAACAGAGAACACTATGTGTCATACAACGGTTTTAAATCAATTAATTTTATTGCTATTTCAGGCGTCCCGCAAGGGTCCAACCTAGGACCATTGTTGTTTCTTATTTTCATTAACGATATTTTACTTGAACTGGACTGTAAGAGATTAGCTTTCGCAGATGACCTAAAGTTATACCTACCAATAAATTTTGCTGAAGATTGTCAGTTATTACAAACACAATTAAATAAATTAGATTCCTGGTGTAATTCAAACATGTTATTCTTGAACATATCAAAATGCAAAGTTTGCTCATATACTCGTAAGATTGAACCCATTCACTTTGTTTACCACCTCAAAGATTATTTTAGGTTTTCTTGGGAATAATACCACATCAGAGTTTAAACTTGTGTATATTTTAAAACCAAACGTTTCAAAATCCTGTCGGATTTCGTTTTCAATGGATATAAATTTATAAAGTAAAATTGAAATATATGACAATTATTTTGACAAATATGTTTACGTTACTATGGAAAATTTTTTTTGATTTTAAATATACAGGGTGCACAAGAAATTCCAAAGATCATTATAAATCAAAAAAATTTTTTTTCAAGTAGGAAGAACTTGAAAAATTGTCTTCAGAATTTATTTGTGGCGTTCCTAGGGACGACTTTCTTTTTAAGATAGTGCATTTGCCAAAAAATGTGATCAAAGAATTCTGATAATTCAGTGATCCCATTAAAGTCATAAGGGAAAACCTAGGAAAAACCTCATGAACTATCCCGATATAGGGTTGTTCAAAAGGATATGCCCATCGTTAATTTCATCTTTAATTATCGGCAACCAGACATGACTGAAATCTACGGAAGTAGAAGCGATGCAGTCGTTTTCATTTAACAGAATTAAGGCAGATTCTTTTAATTTTCGTTTTATGCAGTGTTCTTCTTTGTGTAATATTGTTGTGTTTTGAAATTGTATTTTATGGCCTTGGTCCCAAGCATGTTCACAAATTTTTGATTTTTCGAACTGACGTTTCTTTATGTAATTTTGATGTTCATTTATTCGAACATTAAGAGGTCTAGAGGTTTCTCCAATATAAAACTTATTACATTCACAAGGAATCTTATAAACAGAAAACCAACTCACACTAACAGATATCTCAATTTTAACTCGAACCATCCAAATACGGTAAAAAGAGGTGTTATTAAATCTTTATATGACAGCAAAGACTAACTGCTCAGATACTACTAAATTCAACAAAGAAAAATCATTTATACAAAATGTTCTAACTGCAAACAATTACCCTCAAAAATTTATTAACAAAGAGTTAAATAAAATTGAGCACAAAACAACTGATAACCAACACCAGACTTCACCTAATAATACTGACAACCAGGAAAACCACATTATAACAACAACAATACCATATATACAGGGCCTGTCAGGGAGATTGAGAAGAGTAGGCAACAAATTTAACATCAAAACTACATTTAAAACAACAAATACGCTTAAATCTATTATAACAAAAACAAAACCAAAAAATGCTACGCAAAACTCAAAAAATTGCATTTATAAGATTCCTTGTGAATGTAATAAGTTTTATATTGGAGAAACCTCTAGACCTCTTAATGTTCGAATAAATGAACATCAAAATTACATAAAGAAACGTCAGTTCGAGAAATCAAAAATTTGTGAACATGCTTGGGACCAAGGCCATAAAATACAATTTCAAAACACAACAATATTACACAAAGAAGAACACTGCATAAAACGAAAATTAAAAGAATCTGCCTTAATTCTGTTAAATGAAAACGACTGCATCGCTTCTACTTCCGTAGATTTCAGTCATGTATGGTTGCCGATAATTAAAGATGAAATTAACAATGGGCATATCCTTTTGAACAACCCTATATCGGGATAGTTCATGAGGTTTTTCCTAGGTTTTCCCTTATGACTTTAATGGGATCACTGAATTATCAGAATTCTTTGATCACATTTTTTGGCAAATGCACTATCTTAAAAAGAAAGTCGTCCCTAGGAACGCCACAAATAAATTCTGAAGACAATTTTTCAAATTCTTCCTACTTGAAAAAATTTTTTTTTGATTTATAATGATCTTTGGAATTTCTTGTGCACCCTGTATATTTAAAATCAAAAAAAATTTTCCATAGTAACGTAAACATATTTGTCAAAATAATTGTCATATATTTCAATTTTACTTTATAAATTTATATCCATTGAAAACGAAATCCGACAGGATTTTGAAACGTTTGGTTTTAAAATATACACAAGTTTGAACTCTGATGTGGTATTATTCCCAAGAAAACCTAAAATAAACTAGAAGATGCCACAAATAACATTCATTCTTATGCTTTCTCTATTATCTGTCTCGAATATTGCATTTGTTCATAATTTTCCCGGAAACTCTGTTGTTCCGTTTCCAGTGATATTCTTTGGTTTATTAGTTGTGGTTTGGATTTTCGTTGTCATTGCAAGCGTTTTGTTCCTCTATAGTTTTCCTTTTCTTTTCTGTCACCTTTTTTGAACAGCATAATTAGTATGCTTGTCTTCATCTTTTTGGGTATGTAGTTGTCTTAAAATTTTATCAATGAACTGTGTTAATTGTTCTGTCATCGCTGTCATGGAGTTTTTTCAGTAAGTTTGTTTGCTATTTCATCCTTGCTGTATCATTTCTGTTTTTCAATTTTCGTTGTGAAAAACAAGAGAAGTAAATGAATTACTCCTCTTGTGTTTACTGATCCATTCCTTAGTTGTGGTTCCTGGTATTTCTGGTTTTGTTCATGGGAGGTGGCGTTTGAGTATAATTTTTTCAAGTAATCTATCCAGTTATTTGTTTCGATGGTTTATTTACATTATTTCTCTCAATTCTTGTCTCTTAGCCTTTATGATTCTCCCCATTTTTTATAATCCGTCGAGCTCCATTAAGATGGAAGAAGAAAATAAAGGGCATGATACATTACACATGCCTACTTAGAATCGACTCAGAATTCAAAAATCAAATACAAGAAAGGTGTTCCCATTTGAAAAACGGATGATGTTCTTAACTGATTTCCTACCTCCCTATATACATGAATATACCATGAGAAAAACGCCAAATCTAATACTCAACGTGTCCGAAAGTTTTTCGAAAAATAAATCCTGAAATATTTTTTTCCCAACACAAGCGTCCTAACTGTGTAAATTAAGAGTATTGCCATATTTGAATGTTTTTCATCAGTTCCTTGGGTGTCGATAATATTGTCAACAAATGTTTATTTAAAATTAATATGATTTACTTACCCAACACAACACAAAAATAATGCCATGAAGTGCGTCTTCATTGAATTTTTGGGAATTACAGTGGTTGAGACATAAGTCTGGCAATAAGGACAAGTTATCTGTGCTGGTTCAGGTCCCACAATTGGTGGATAATATGCTAAAAGATATTTTAAATTAAATATGACACAAATACTAAAAGAAAATAAAGAGTCAATATTGTCTGAAAGACATTTATATGTAGCGGTGTAAAACAATCATGCTTGTAGCTGTCAACACATAAGGCAAATATTTTATGCTTATAAGCCTGTGTTGTATGTTGAAAATGTTGAAGTAATATCAACTTTAAACAAATTGTAGTAAATACCTCGATACTTAAAACAAGATTAGGTATCACATTGAAAAAATATTTTAACTGATTTTTCGTTATTGCGGCCTATTGATAATTCATTTTAGTTTTCTTTTTTGTTACATAACCATAAACCAAAAGCCAATAAAATCATGTGATGTTTTCATTTGTTATATTCTCTCTCTAACAACCAGTCTGCATTCACTCCTCATCTTGACCTTTCTGTGCTTCGTTTCTATTTGTGGTCTTCATTGCACAATCCTATCGTCCATCCATTCCTGCCTAGACACGTGTCCCACCCAGCTCAATTTTATTTCTGTAAATTTACCTGTTATACCTTCTACTTTTGTTCTTCGTCTTATCTCCTCATCTTTAGTTGATACTCATAAGGAGATTGCCAATAAGCCTTTTCTACAGTTCTGTGAGTTGTTCTTGGCTTTTTAGGAATATCTTAAATTCTCAGAATAGACTTTTCCTAATGTGGCCCAGATCATACTGTGACGGGTATTCATCCGATTTCTGGTGCAAACGGCATTCTTCCGATACTTCTGGGAATCCGAAATGTTTTGTCTCCCAACCCGAGGCTGGCGGCTGCCGTTAATGAGAATTCGTCGAATTCCCTTGAAGCATGAAGGAAGTTTGCCGATGGCTCGTTGATCTTCTAGACAATTTCGAGAATAATATATAAATATAGAGAACGGACAGAAGCAATCATTGAGTATTCGACTGCCGTTAGTATCGTAAAGATAAATTGTAAATAGTTCTGTGAATATATATTGTGTTAAAGTAGTGGAAGTAAATTAGAGTGAGTTGGACTGTGTTTTTAAATAAATCCAAGAACTGAACTGAACCCAAGTGTGAAAATAAAAACATTAGAATACGATTCTTCTTGTGTTCTCTGCAATTTGGTTTTTATTGTCCAGTGTCGTAGATATACTGTTGCGTCCCCGCAACTTGTTTGTTCTTAGTTTTTAAAGTTGATTGAATTATTCAATTGATTTTTAAACTTTTGCACCTTTTTCGAAAACTCTCCGTCGCGCCAATGCTAATTTTTATTTGTACAGTTTTTTGTCTTTAAAACAAAAGGAACAGTGATTCGTGTTGTGACCGACGACGAGTTCGGAAGCTCCTTTTGATTCCGCTGTAAGACGGCCGCTTTATGTTGTTATTGTGTTACGAGTTCGCGAGTTATTAGTTCCGGTCGTAACAACCGCTAAACCGCTTTCATTTGTTTCTTTTGTGTTTACAAAAGCGCATCATTTGTTTGTTAAACCGGCATTTTTTGTTTGGTCAATCAATGAACATTACGTAGCTATGTTTTGTATAGCGTGTCGTCCAGATTACTTTAAGAACATAAGAAGCTCTAAAACAGTTCCTGTTGCTGCGGGGCTAGCCTCTGAAGAAAGAGGAACCAAGAAAACACCAAATGCAGGGCTTCGACTTAAAAGGTCAGTGATTAACTTTTACTTGGTGATTTCATTTCCGCGACGGTGCATTGTTTTATTGATTGTTCCGTTAAAGGCCCCTCGTCAATTACATACTTGCTTTGAACCAGCATTGAACTAAAACCGCAACATCTAATTCATACACTTTTTTTGATGTTATATCGAAGACATTTCATATACAAACTCGATAACTTTCAAGATTTCGTTCCCATCTATTACCATTTTGTTCCACCAGAACCTTGGTTTTATTTAATGTAATTTACCTTCAGTTGTAATGCGTATTAATGCAACATCGTCGGCGAATAACAGGTTGGTCCATTCCTGTGCTCCATATCGCCCATTTTAATTTTTGAACACATCCCCAGTGCAAGAGGAAATAATTTTGGGGAGATGATGTGCCCTAGTACATCTCCACTTTTTGTATGTATGTTTCAGTAATTAATTTTTCCGTTATTTTTATTTGGACGGTAGCTATGTCATATATCCACTTGAGGAAATCTCTATATCTAGAGTCTATTCTGGTGTTATTTATTCCCTGGAAGATTAGCCATAATTTTATAAAATCAAATGCTTTATTATAGTCTACAAAAGTTAGGTATGTTTTACTGACTTATAATTATCAGATTTATTTGAGAGTCCATTAGTAATTTATAAGAAGGGGGTAGAAGGCTGAACGGACGGTAGTTATCTCCGTTAAGTTTATTTTGTATGCGTTTCTTTGGTGATCATATCTTTTTCTGAGGCTCTTCCAGTTTTCATTTGCACATATAAAAATCTTCGTATCTGTTCTGGTGTTCGGGTATAACAGAGGCGTATAGTCAAGTATGTTTGTTATTAGTTGTTTTCATATTTGATAACTCCGTTTGTTTTTCAGTTGGTATATTCTATTTCTTCCTTAATTTTCTAATACCCTAGGTACTTCCATGTTTTTATTTCTTGCTATTGTTTATTTGATTTTTTCGTTATTAAAGCTGATAATATTAGTTTTTTTCTTATTTTATTATTTAGTTCCTTACTAAAGATCCTCAAACTAACTTACTCTTTTCTCTTATCATATTTTTTGTTTCCTGTTTCGTTGTTTCTTTTGGTGACAGTTTCTTGTAAATCCATCTGGTAATTACCGTTGTAATTTTTGAGGTCATGCATGCTATGGAATCACTTCGGGTAATTTCCTTCTTCCTAGTTTTATATTGGTTTCTACTTTTGCTTTTACCATTCTATAGTCACTTCCCATGTTAAATCTAACTATTGATAACTAATTTATTTTTTGATCTTCCGTCTGGGTTTTTCCATGTCTATCATCTGTTATTTAGTTTCTTGAAGAAAACATTCATGCAATAATATTGTTCTTCTTTCATGTAGTTAATTAGTCAATATCTCCGCTCGTTTCATTTGAAATAATCACCTAGAATGGCTTAAAAATGCCTTTAAAATTTCTTCATACATTTTTTCGACTTCTTCTTCTTCTTCCAAGAATTATGAAACACCCCACCCCGTATATATTTATGTATATATATATATATATATATATATATATATATATATATATATATATATGCATAATTTTAGCTGTATTGCTTGGGACGAAGTGTTTGAAAATGGATTACAAATTATCAAAAAGCCAAACGAACAACGCAACTTAAAAAGAAGCAAACTGTTTTAGAAAGAAATTACTATTAACATCAGACAACACTACCATTTTTCTTAGACTGTATATGAAAACTGTTTTATTCACAGGGTGTCCCGCTTTTGACGCCTTCTAGAAGAAAACTTCACTTTTTTTATAATTACCCTTGTGGCAATAGCATATTCAGTTTTGGGCAAAACTTGAAATAGATGCAAAACAATTTCAAGTGTGCAAGTAATAGTAACAAAAGCTAAGAAAGCTATGAAATCTGAACCAAAGCCATAATTTATTTTCTTACCACCATCATTTATTTTGTGACTAACTTGTAACAGTAAAAAGAGTTTTATGATTCCTAACCATTCCGAGAAACAATAACGCACGCCTACTTTTTACTCAATATATGTAGATATCAGCATTCTGAATGCGGCAGATTGGTAGCTGATTTTTTAAACTAAACGAAACAATTGCCCTTATAACTTATAACACGTTTAACCTTCCGGGGCCATACCAACTGTAACTTTTTAACCAACAGAGGTACCAACATTTTGAAACCAGTAAAATTCGTTGCTAATCCGCTAAGGAATTTTGTTTAACAAATTAGCAACACAATAACAAAAAAATTCGCGACTTTCAAAATTTTGATGTCTTTATTGCTTAAAAAGTTACAGCTATAGCTTAAAGATGCTTTAGAAAGCACTGTTTCTTGAATTTTTGAAGATCTGCAAAATTACATTTAGCATATAAGATACCTAATCGCTACAAAATCTGGTGCTTTCAGAATTTTCATATCTACTGGTTACAAAGCTATAGCTGTGGGCTCTGCAAATTTACTGTATAGAGGCCACTATCACTTGGCATTGGTAAGCTACCAAATTATTTTTAACCGACTTTTTTGTGTATGCTCAGTGATTAATCAGAAAGGGCTTGGACAATTTTGATAATTTAAACTGCATTGTATAAGGGAAGATTACAGAAAGATACGTACCACTATAACGTGAGATTTACGGTTTTCCAGAACATCAGTGAAGGGACTACATTTCAATTAATTTCAATGAATTTTCACTATTTTCTCTAAACCTGGTGAATCAGTTTGAATATTTTAAATTGTATTCTACAAAGAGATGTTCCAGTTTGATTCCGTATGTTTTTCTATAACGTCAAAAATACTGTTTTTCTGAAAATTGGAAAAATATGTGCAAAAAAGGTAAACAGCAAGGTAAACATGAAATTTTCATCATAAATATCTAATTTAAATCTTAAGATATGCCATAAAAGTATATCGTAGGTGTTTGTAACTTACAGCTTACAGTAGAGTGAGATGACAGAAAATATTCCATTAATGTATCGAAACGAAAAATTGTTATGCTGGCGATCTTTTCTATATGGTATACGGTTGTAGATGTGTGTGCCCATTGTCCGTGCGTACATAAGATATTTGAAGGTACATAAGAATCAAAAAACGTTAAAAAAGTTAAATAAGCATATGCAGTAAGGATATTTGAGTTATAGATTAGAGTATAATTAGTTATACAGAAGGGTTCAAACAATGTTAGCAGCAGTTGAATATACAGGATGGTTTAAATACAGGGTGGAGTATAATTGCAGTTATACAGGGTCGTGGAGTAAAATTATTGTTATTCAGGGTGTATCAAAAATTTGTTATATAAGCATAAGCAGTCTATTTGAATTATAGGGCGGGTTATAATATAGTTATAGAGATGGGTTAAAAAAAATTTGGAAGCAGTTGCATATACAGAGTTGTTAAAATAAATGGTAGAATAAAATTATATTAATAAAATGTGGTTAAAAAATATGAAAAATTTTGTTATATAGGGTAACAACAGTTGCCAAAATAGAATACTTGACATATGGGTCGAAGTAAAATTATAGGTGTACAGGTGTACAATAGAAAAATAGAAACCGTCACTAGTGTGGAGAGGATATATACTTATACAGGGTGGTTTTCTTTAAATCAGGGCGGTTACAATATGGTGTGGAGTTAAATTATTGTTGTACAGGGTGGTTCAGAAAATGATAGACAAATAAGTTATATAGAGTTGACCAATACATATAGTGGTTGCAACATAGAGTAAATTAGAGAAAGTGGTCTAAATCATAAAACAAATTTAAAAAGTTAAAAAATATGTGAAAAAGAAAGCAAAGTAGAAAGAGAGAGGGAGAAAAACAGTAGAGATAAAATACGCTAAAATATTCAGTAAAATTGTACCTTAAATCAGATAAAAAAAAGATATGTCCGAAAATAGTGATTGACTGCAGACGGTTTCTAAACGGTTTTTAATTTAAGTAAATGGAAGTCGGTTCTTTTTTAAATATAAATTATATATTATCTACACGTTTGATTTGTATAAAAACATTTATTTAATTTTCTAATTGGCCAACAAAATTAAGATTACAATTTTCGATTTATTACCGACAAATTATGATACTGGTTCAGATGTGGCGATTTTATATAACCTCTCCTCCTTAATGGATCTTAGATACACCCAGTTAAATATTGTTAATAATCCGTTTTGACACATAACAATTATACAAAAAATTGAGCACATTGGAACACTTGGAAAGTTACACTTGTTTCATATGTTTATTACTTATAGATTATGTATTTTAAAATTATTTGTTTAAAATATATTAACAATAATATCCGAACCATTATCCCCCTTTAGTTTTGAAACTATTAAACTTAAAATTTTAAAAAAGGTTAATATAAATATTCACCCAAAGTTACATAATAAATAAAGGGGAAATCCTAATGTAAATTTTGGAGAGGCAGATTATAAAATTAAATGGATTATTAAAATTGCTTGAAGCACATAATCATGAAAGGGCTCCTCATGAAAAATTCAATTTATTTCTCCATTTTTTGTTTAAATGTATTTATGAAAATATGCAAAATTGTTTTATTAATTAGATAAGGTTTAAAAAATAGAGAATATAGGGTTTAACCAAAAGTTTACAATAAAGCGAAAATGAAATGTTAAATATGGACAGGGGGATCATTTGTGAAATTAAATAAATAAATTAAAAGCCCACAAATGGAAGGGCTCTTCAGCAGTAATTCCAATATATATTTTTCGTTATTGTAAAATGATTTATTAAAAATATATAAAGGAAAACATATAAATGTATGAGCCTAGAATAAAAAAAATAAAAACAAATAAAATAAAAATAAATAATTAACTATTTTTAAAAACAAGCACATTGTAGAAAAGAAAAGTGTGTGTTTTTTGAATTTTTAAATGTATACTTTAATATTAATATTAAAGAAAACATAACAAAATCGGCACAATCTCCGCTTATTTACTACTTTGCCAATAATTCTGAAAAGTGCAAGAATTTTGTGTAAAATATATACATATATAAGGTTGTTATTAACATTTTCCGATAGCTATTTAGAATTAAATACTTTGTCATATTCACCTAGCTTAAATACTTCCACCTACACTTACTTTACTTTTCGGTCAAATAACCACTCCCCTTAATATTGCCTTAGTTAAGTTTTGAATAAGCAGCATGCAGCGTTGTTATTTTATCTTACCTTGAGGTGGAGCCTGTTGAGAGGATGCTAGCACGCTGGTTGATTCCATCTCGTGATAATTATACGACATTTTAAAACTTTTATAATAAATTTTTAGTATACAGTTCAATGAGGAAATGCAACATTAGTAATACAAGATGGAAACTTTATTAGATCGGATATTCGGAGAACTGAAAATATCAAGTAAGCATCTCAAGTCGCTAAAGCATAGACAACCCTAAATGCACAGATCAAACACAGGACCTAAATGTAAATGCTAAAGCTTACCGGTGGCTTACCGGAGCAGTGAGCAGGGTTGCCAGTTGGATTTTAATTTCTTCAGTATATATATGTAGTCAAAAATTCAGTAGATTTCAGTAGACCTATTTAATCTTAGAGCATGTACCTTTTAGAGATAGTCTGCAAGGCACAAATTCGTGGCATAGCTAGAAAGAGAGGGCAATAAAGACAGTAACATGCTATTTCATTTGGTGGGAGGAAGCAGCCAATAAACAATATATTGATCGTATTTCATTGAAAGCAGCTTCCAACCGAGTGAAATAGCCTCTTGCCCTTTCTCTTTAGTCTTACCACGACATTTTTGCAGGCTATCTCTAGGAAATAAATGCTCTATGTATTTAATGCAGTACAAATTGCAAAAAAGGTAACCAAAATAAAACTATGTCAAAAAATGTATTTTTTATAAAAAAAATTATACTTAGTTCTAAGTTTAAAAGTATTCGTCATAAATTAAAGTTAATTTAGGTTTAGTACAAACCTAGAGGTAAAGAAAAAGTACAACAACAAAAACAAATAAAAAACAATTCAAAATTAACAAAAAAATTGTATTATTCTGAATCTAATAAAGCAATGTATTTTTTCGGTTTATACATATCATTATTATGTATTTTTTTATTTCCACTGTAAAATTAACGTTGGTACAATTTGCTTTTCTAGAATTCAAAAATGATTTTGTGTGATGTCTCACAATATTTGCTGTTGAAAGTTTATTTTAGTCATGAATTTTCGGAATTACCGCCATGAAACTGTCACGAAATCGCCTGTATCGAATTTGTGCGCAACTGCGAATTTAGCATCGTTCAACGTACTACCATTGTACAGTCACAAAAAATATTAGTTGGAACGATTTTCTAAGCTTGTGGTCTGAACTCTGCGACCTGAGCCGATTTCTAGCGATCTACCGGTTATAACTTTAGTTATGCCCTTGGTTGACAGTGGTTGTACTTTGACATAACCCCTTTGAAGACTGAAAGTAGTACCGAAACTGACTCGCTAGAATGCAATTTTGTTCAACCGGAAAACGTCCAAATCAAATGTTTAATAATTGTTGTTTAAGTATATACACATAGGTATGTGAATAACTTTGTAGCTCCTGTGGTTATTTAATCATTCAAGTGATAATTTTGATAAAATGGACAGAAATTTATTATTAATTATTTGTGGAGACTTATTTTTTGATGATGAAGATTGGACTTTTTACCTGTATAGTTGTTGTTTGTATATAATTTAAATAAATATATAGCCTGCCTTGTTACAAGAGAACATTTCATGGTTCCAAAACAACTGTATCTAGAGACCTGGCTGCTCAGGGAAAATGATTATCATTTTTTCAAGTTATTTAGAATGCAGAGAAAAACTTTTGAACAATTAATTGGAGCTATTGTTAGAACTGACAAAAATAAGGTGTTGTATAAAAAATATAGTGGAGGACATCATCCCATTGATATTAGTATTCAAATATTGATATTCTTGTGGTGCATGGCTACTCAAGATAGTTTAATAAGCATAAGCAAGTGATAAGATGAAACTTACTTGTAGTAGATTTAGCTTAAATATAAACATATTGGTGTAACTAACAAATTTCAAAAAATGTAAAACATCGATTACAATTGTAATAGCTATCTAAACATTGTATATAATTTGAAATTAATTCCCTTGTATTGAAATATTGTATGTATGAGAAATAAAAATAAACACATAACCTAAAATGTCATTTAGGAAAGAGACAGACGACCAAAAACAACTACTGCTTTGGGTTATTACCGGTTGAAGATATTTCAAACAATGACGTAACAAAGGGACGTTTTTGTGATCTCATTGGTATTAACCAAGACCGCTAGAATGTGTTTGGTTCAAACCACTTAGGAACAAGTATAACCGATAGATCGATAGAAATCGGCTATGCATTCCATAACCCTAATTTATTGAAAGTTTCTACACGAAGGATTGAAATGAGGAGGCGGGAAACGGTACATTATTTGGTTGGAACACCGTGATGCATCGTTTACTGAACCAATAACTTAGTTGGAACAGGTTTTCTTGAATGCGCATGACGGTGATCGTTACATTTACGCTTTCGCATCGGGTAGGAACAAACCTATAACCAACCTGTGAAGCGCTAAGACACGTTCTAATTTATCAGTAGTGTCTGTAAAATAATTTAAGCTCAGCGTTTCATTTCATACAAGATAAGTGTATGTGATTAATAAGAGATTCTTAATAATAATAATAACAACAAGCGTCGTAATTTTTTTCAGTAGATTATGAAATGTTTCAGTAGATCAGTAGATCAAACTGGAAATCAATAGATCTACTGAAAAATCAGTAAAACTGGTAACCCTGGCAGTGAGCACAAATACAGATGTAACTAAAGCTTATTTTACTTTTTACTTTCAGTGTATTGTTGGTGGCCGCTGCATTCAATATGAAGATGATAGCTCCATCACACAAACATTGCTTTAATTACTAAATTTACAGGCGCCGGCGCGGCTCAAGAATGAAGCATTTTCGAAAAATATTTCACTAGCAGCGTTAATAGTCCGGTAAGTACAATTTTGATAAATTACTAAGGGGACAAGCAACACCTAATTCCCATTCAAATAAAGGTGAATTTCGACATCAAACAAATGTTTTTGACGAAAGATAATCTTCTAAGAGCAAAATAAAATACGCTAATCGCAAGGATAATGATATTACACAGGGGCGGATTCAGACGATTTCGTGTTTCTCTTATACTGGATTTACCCAGGAGGGGGTGTTGGCCTTTTGGATAAAATATTTTACCGATTTAGTTTTAAATACAGGGAGTCTGAACCTCTAGGAGGGGGCGTTCGTCCTAATCGCCCTCCCTCTAGATCTACCCCTGATATAGCATAAATAAAACTTCGGCTTGCTAGTCCCAATTTAAAAATTACAAAATAAATTCATGAATTATGCTTGGTAATTAAACTAAATTTAAATAATTGTGATAAATGAATATGATTAAGTAAGAAATAACCCTTATTTTTATTTTCCTAATGATTTAAACATAACTAGTAATAGTCAGCTGAAATTTTCTTGTATAAATCAGCTTTATGCATTCAAACAGTGATCGATGTATGTACTTCTTTCAAGGTCTTAATATTCCTGCGTCATGAATTTTTTTTATTCTTACATCTTCATTGGACGGTGTTAATGTGTCAATGAATTTTTTAGAGCCAACATATCTTATTAAGGGTTTTTTTTTTGGTGAGTTTATTGATCCAAAGGCATTGTTGGAAACTTTAAAGTTTAAATATTGTTAAACTAATTTTACATCCAAGAGTATCGTGTGTAGTGATTTAATCTAGTTAGCTTTTGATCATGAATCAAGGTTTGCTTTGTATAGATCTTACATATCTAATGTTTCAAACTCACCTGTTTTTTATTCAACCATATTTACAGGACTAGAAGGAAGACTTATTTGCAATTACAGATCAAGTGACACTCGACAGAAGGCATGAGAATGCATAGGCACAGAGCTTTTAGAATAACTTATCGTATTTTTGTTGTACTCCTCAATGTACACCAAACATTGCCGGTGACATTGTCATAACCTTGAGCCCTGCACAATTGAAATATCAAGGCCACATTTTTCCAGTTGCCCTTGAATTATGTTGAGATATCTTTTACAGTGTTCCATGAAATTTAAATATTCTTGGGTGGGTGTTTTAGTACATTGTGTAGATGGCATTTGTATGAAAAATGTTTTATTCGAAACGTTATCTGTCAATTTCTTGCTGAATAGTACAGGTATGTCTCTCCAGGGCAGGAAAATTGGGTATGGGGCACTTCGCCCACATTCCTCCCTAAGTGTATATTTATTTAGGCATTTTATCTTTTGATAAACATTCTCCTTGACACATATACATATTTATTTACAACACCTAAAATATTTGCTTTCGCAAATGGTGTAAAATACTCGTTTTTCCCTGGATATCAATCACAGTTCACAATTAATTTGTTGGTTATGTGAATATGTAATATTTGATCGTGTAACCAACAAAAATCCAAGTATATGCTTTCACTATATTCTATAATGACTATGAAGTAGAAGCAATTTACGCAGAAGTAACAAATGCCCTGTAGAAACAAAACACAAATTAGGCAAAAATCTTAACAAGAAATGGGTAAATAAGAATAGCAAACTGTAATTGCGACAAAAAAACGACAGAAGTGCTACGTTAATAAATATTGTAGACGAAAAATGTCTGTAGGCAACAAACTGATTCTATAAAACAATTGCAAAGAAAATGGGCATGATTAAGCCTAATGAAAACGAAAAACCTATAATACAAGATGTAGCGATACCTAATCGTTTTTCAACTGGCAGCGACCCTAGAATGGTGAGAGCTAAAATCTGCATCAATATAGCTCCTGGGGGATACGATAAACCAACAGAAAAATGGCCTAAATCAAAACAACATAAATATTTACATCACAAGTGATGTACTAAGAAACACATTATTAACGGTGGGAAAAGAACTGATCAAGAAAGCTAATCAGAAGGAAACCTGTGTCTCTATGGGTAATAGGAGAAAATTAATGAATAGGGGAAAATAAAAGATAATATGTCGAAATTAATAAAACCATACGGAAATAATTAAAGAAGATCAGAGAAAGATTCAAGAAGTAAACATAGAATGGATTATTAAAGAGAACAGAAATCTTAAAGACCAAACATATATAAATATGAAATTACTTCAATTAAATCCCATAGAAATCCACAATAAGGACGAAATAATAGAAAGAATACACAAATGTTAAAAAACTATCTAAAATACACAAGTCCGTCAACATATAAGACAACGATGCCTGTAGGATTTATAATTAAAAAGTTTACTTCCCGAAATCATTGTACTCATTAGTCTTAAACTATGAACATCGTCGTCTGGCCCTCAAAATGTTTTAGCCAATGTTAGGTTGCAATTTTGGCCAGTCTTAAGGAAGTGAAAAGGATAATACATAATTGTACAGTTTGTAATAGGTTTAAGGTCTCTCAACAGATAATGGCTTCATTGACAAAGACAAGAGTCAGCCCCTCTAACTCATTTTAAGTTGTTGGAATTGACTTTGGAGGTCCATTCCTGATTAATCTTCTAGGTTAAAAAGGATCAACTAAGTAAATGTTATTTATCTATGTTTATTTTTCGACTAAAGCCATGCACTTGGAATTACTATCAGATTTATCTGCGGAGGTCCGCATAGCAGCTCTAAAGAGTTTTGTTGCAAGAAGGGGACTGCCTTCAACCACTTATAGTGATAATGCTACAAACTTAGTAGGAGCTTTACGATCAGTTGAAAGAGTTTTTGGAATTTCTTGTAAATATTTTTCTCCTGTTTATGATTTTTTGTATTCTGGTTTAGTTGATTGGAAATTTATACCTCCGGGGTCTCCGCATTAGAGAGGGCTGTGGGAAGCAGGTATTAAGAGGGTTAAATCTCATTTGTATCAGTTAATGTACAGTGCATCCCATTTTGGTTGAGATTGCCAGGTTACTCGGTTGTTATTGAAGATAGACTCTTGCGGTTTTCACATACCTGTTCTACTTTTTTGTGAAACTCAGGATGACCATATCAGATTTTGCATAAGGGTTCCCATTATAAGATACAGGGCGATTTTGATATTTTATACTTTTTGGACCCCTTCTATATCTACGAAGTTATTAGAAATACTCTTGCGCTAAGAACTACGTCTAATAGAAAATTTTGCATAGAATCCAGTGGAGTACTCAATTTTTTTTTCCGAGTATGGTTTTGAAGATACTACACAACATTATATATTTTTAAATGGAACACCCTGTATTTTATTATTTCATTGAATTCGTTATTTTTTTCCCTTTAAAATAATGTATAATACAATACACACGGTATTATTAGAAATGCTAAAAAACACTAAAAAGCTGAGTTTTTTTCTAGTAGGCCATGTATTTTCCATTTAAAAGGAGAATCAAACAAATAATTCCATTAGAAAATTACACTGGAGTTTGTCAATCACGGGTCCAAAGAATTTAAAAAAAATATAAATTAAAACCTTACAAAGTCAATATTGCCCAGCACTTATATCCTGGTGATGCAGCAAGACGGTTAAATTTTTGCAATTGGTTTTTAGACCCGAAGGAACAATGATTTTGTAAGGAAAGTTATTTGGTCAGACGAATCTCATATAAGCAGTGCCGGTATATTTAACAGGCAGAATACAAGATACTGGTATGATGAGAACCCGCACTTAATTTTTGAGCGACAACAGCAGGGTCGATTTGGTTTTAATGTAGCCTGTTTCATACTGGGGACAAAAATAAAGTACCGCATTTTGAAGGAACCCTTACCGCCAATAGGTACTTCACAATCCTAGAAGACTTATTAAAGATGTAATTTTTACAAAGGCAGATAAAGGTAATACAGTAATAGCCCTTGATAAATATAATTATATAGAAAAAACCTTAGAATTCCTTAATCAAAATCACAAAATTACAGAACGTGCCCCACTTATCAATTCCAGAAATCTATTAAATTAACTCTACAAAATTCTCAAAGTTTATTTACAGACAAATACCTGTCTAGACTTAAAATAATGAACCCGCAACCTCCTAAATTATAGTCTCTGATAAAACTCCACAAACCAGGATACACGATTAGGCCTGTAGTTTCATTCATGAACGCTCCGTCATATAAAATTTCCAAAAAACTTATTAATATAAAACTCTTTAGAACTAGTGAATAAAATAAAAGACGTTAAAGTACTGAATAATGCAAAATTAATATCATTTGATGTTACGAATTTGTTCCCAAGCGTTCCAATTACAGAAACCATTAACCTAGTAAAAAATTTACTTTCCTCACACAATATAAATTTTATTAAAAAACAAGAAATTATACATTTACTATCCTTATGTCTAGAACAAAACTATTTTGAATTCAATAATAATATTTACATAGGAGACGAGGGCTTAATCATGGGTAATCCACTTAGCCCATTACTAGCAGAAATTTTTATGGATTCCTTAGAAGAAAAAATAAAAAAACACCCGATATTTAGTCAATTTGTATACTGGCACAGATACGTAGATGATATTTTAACTTGTTTTGTAGGAACGGAAAGACAATTATCCAAATTTACTGATTTTATTAACAATATCCATCCCAACATTAAATTCACAATAGAAGTAGAACAGAATAATCATATACATTTCCTAGACTTAACAATCAAAAAAGTAAATGGTAAACATGTTTTCTCGATTTATCACAAACCCTCACACACAGACACCATAATTCATAATTCATCTTGCCACCCTATTCAACACAAATTAGCTTTTTTCCATAGATTGACAACATTACCACTTAATGAAAATGACTTCGAAATAGAACTTAATATAATAAAACAGATCGCAACCAACAATGGGTATGATACTAAAATCGTCGATTCTATCCTACGTAAAAAACAATATCTCAAAACTATCCAAATGATATATCCGAAAACCACAGACGTAGATAAATCATATAAAACTCTTACATATCTAGGTTCCCCTAGTGTTAATATTTCAAAATTTTTAAATCGGCAAAACATCAAAGTTAGCTATAGAACCAATAACTCTCTAGGCAAATTAATTAAGAACAATAAGTGTAAAACAAATAAACTCAAATCATCAGGAGTTTATAAATTATCATGCAAAGATTGCCCTAAAACATATATAGGTCAAACAGGTAGATCTTTTCAGACAAGGTTAAATGAACATCGCAATTCTTTTATAAAAAATAAACAAGATTCCAATTACGCAAAACATTTACTTGAATACAATCATAATTTTGACCAAGATTTCAAAATTCTACATACAGAAAATAAAGGTATAAAACTAAATTTATTGGAGAGTCTTGAAATTAATCGTTTAAAATACTCCGAAAATTTACTCAATGACCAAATAGATCTTAATAAGTCCCCACTACTAAATTTATTTACATAATCAGTTAGTATTAGATATAATAATTTATCAAATAAATGTCAAAATGAGGCAAGCATTTAGCTATTACGGTTTACCTGAATCACCCTAGAACCATAAAAATTGAACCTTCATATTCAATGGTAGGTCTTTGAGTAAATTACATCTGGAAAAACCCATAATCTGATATATCTCTTTTATTGTTTATCCTAATTTCTTAGTAATATTAACACAACTAGAGAAGATTAAAGAAACATTGTAAACTCCCTTTTTTATATTCTATTTAGTTTATAAGTATTGAATTTCTTAAGGTACTATATTAAGCTCCATCGGACGCGAAACAATTGTCACAATTTTTTAAATAAAGTGTAAGTTTGTAATAAGTGTATTACTCAAATCATCAGCAATGTACTCATTGTCAACAAAATTTTTAAAAAGGTGCTCGGTAGACTAGTTGAATCAGTTTCAAAACCAGAGACTATGTAGTTTCTCAGAAGTCAATGACATGATTTTAGTTAAAGACATGGGCACCCCACCTTTATTGTGGCCCTTACACGAGTAATAGAAGTATTTAAAGCGAAAGATCAGAGAGTTAGATCATTGAAGGTTCGTACCTTAGGTGCCCAGCCTCCTTAGATTAGGAGGCTGGGGGAATGTAGCTAGTGACGCACCCCTCGGTTCCATTCCGGTCACTAGAAAAAACCCAAAATTGAGAAATCAATAACTATGAAACAACGTAGTCACCATTTCATGCTCCGACCCAGTCTCTCCATCCCCGGCTCGACGAGTGTGCTGAACCCAGTCTTTTTTATCACTCATTTCAACCTTGGTTCTAATAACCGTAGTACATGTGGAGATGTCACAGTACTACCCGTTCTCATGCAATGTGTTTCGTGATAGTTACCGCCTGATGAATATAGTTTGGTGATTAATTAGCCGGACATGACTTATAAATTTAAAATTTCATTAAGTGTATTTGGGTACTTACTTAGGGGTATATATGTTAAATTGACCATTCCGACTCTAGGTCTTCGAATGTGCCACGGGTTTCCACATCAGCTATAGACAATGGTCATTAGCTGGCACAAACAGTAATTTCCGAGGAATATCACAGACATTTAGTGTCAAGCAACAATATTTCCTGTTGTGTCAGATTTATTGTTGATATGAATGGAAGCTTGCGTAGCTTTAGCTTTGAATGCGTTTCAAATCCAAGGGAGAGTATGAGTCATTGTCATCGTCAACCAGTACTTTTTGCGGTGTTACATGACGTAAAGGACGTCAGCTTAGTCTTAGCTATGGTTCGTTGACTATCGTCAGGGTAAAATGAAGAAGATACAGGTTTGGTGTAAAGGATGGAATGAAAAGGCGTAATAGTGAGAATGTGGTCTTAGAGCTTACAGGGGTATAGCAGTGAGTAAATACATACATAGTTACTCACTGGGCTATAGTTGAATGATTTTTCTGACGAAATCCTATGAGTTGTAGATACTTGGCGGGCAATTTTACAGAAGGAAAGTTTGGCTGTATTTTGTTTTGCACTTTGATTATTTGCTTGACTTTGGATTAAAGTTTAGGTAGGTGTCCCATCTTCTCTCGGAGATGCCAGTATGTTCGAAAACAAAATTTTCTTCTTGAAAGGGTTAAATAACCTCGAGTACCTAAAAAACTCTGGAGATTAGTTTAATTAACAGCGTAACCTGGCATTGCCATCAAAACTTTTAGTCAAAGAACTCACAGAACGCTCAGTTCACAGCGTATCCTAGCAACAATGGCAACATTTTAATCTCGAAACCTTAGCCATGAAACCCCAATGAAAAAAGTGTATATCAGTTAGTTAGAGTTTGGTAAGCATGGTTTGTTTATCTAAAACGTTGCAAAAAAATGTGGTAAAAAGTAGTGAAATCTCAATGATTGTTGACTTGTATTTTTATTAGTTAGATTGATAGACTTGTAATACAAATTTTGGTAAAGCATTGCGTATGTAAAATGTTGCAAGTTTAGTTTCAATAAGCAGCGTTTGAAAAGCATTTGTGTATGTAGAACGTTGCAAGAAAATGTGTAATTTTTAGTTAAAGTTTGGTTTGGGAACAAGCTTCGTAAAGCATTTGTGTATGTAGAACTTTGTTAGAAAATGTGATATTGAAAATGGCGTCAGCCGCCATAGAAGCTTAAGAATTGATGAAACAACGAGTAATATTTTAAACTTTTTAGGATTCAAAGGAATAGTAGGTAATTTGTTAAAAACTTGTGATACTGTTTAAAATAAATAAACAGGGTTATTGTTGAATTTGATTATTGGATTATACCCGGAATTAAGGTAATAAAACCCTACTCTGTGGAGTGTGGATGGTTTTTGACGAACCGGCTTGACGAGCTGAATAGTTAAAACTAAATTTCGTAAACATGATCCTTCTTATACATATTGATTTAACAGTTTGTCATTTATTTGTAGGAAATCATTATTTGATATGTATTATCTCTTTAACACTTTAAAGAAAAAATAACTTTTATTTATTGCCAGAAAAGCTAATGCTTCAGCATTTACTAGGATTTACTCGGTTATTTTTTAATTTTTTCTGTTGATCACAAATTAACAAAATGTTATTTAACAAACAAAAAAAATTATAGTTATAATTACTTTTAAACATTCTTAAATTTTAAATAATTTGAGCAGGGCTTCTGGCAGAAGATAAATCACATAAAGTTAGATATCATATCTTCCCAGGTACGTTTTACAGGCAGGACAATAATGGTTTTGGCTTAGACAGGAGTCCATAAAGTATGGTAAACAGCAACATGGCCAGCATCTAAAAATAGAAGAAAAAAAGCGTTAAAGTACAATATAAAATTTTGAATGCATTTCTGTATAAAGTTAATTTCACAGGTGAGAAGGGCTGGGCCGCATTACGATTTTAAGGGCTCCCACAAGTCTGGGATATAGTGAGATGGTTAATATCGTAATGATATACACAGATTATTAATTTTCAATGATAATATATTGTTCTGGGTTTTTGGTAATTTGTTCACATAATTTGAAATGTAACGTTTCGTATACATTTTGTCCTTTTTCAAACATGCCAATCTTTATTAGACATTCATTTATCTCTGGGAACATTTACACATTTAAAATTATTTAAAATCACGTTCACACACAAAATTGTACAGGGTGTTCCAAAATTGAGGGGCGAACCAAATTTATACATTTTTAAATGAAACACTCTGTATGTGTGCTTTCGTGTTCTACTTTTCATTCCCATTCCTTACAAATTGGATTATACTACATTGCACCGAATGTTTCAAGCCATATGACCAGTTTGACATAATGTTGAAAAAATTAAGTGTGGCTAAAACCCGAATAGTTCGTCTTTATTGTGTATTCAGAACATTTAAATTAACATTTTCTTTCTGATTAAGGCATGAAAGGGGTCTCACTAAACTAGTATCGCCAACTTCGAAGTTTGGTCCAGCGCCACCACTGTTTTCTACCGTTGATTCTAATCCTCCTCTTGTGTGAACAAAAAGTTTGTTAGTTGCTCAAAACTGCCAATTATTATTTTAGATTTTATATATTTTATATGATTAAATGCAAAGGCAGACTCTGCCATCTTTTCCAACTGCTACTTGAAGGTGGTAAGGTACCATCATCTTTTCTACTTGGAGATTGGTGGGACTTGAAACATCTGAATGACAGACAGCACAAGTTTTAGTTACCATTTAGGAACATGTTGTTTATTGAGTATCATTAAAATAAAATTAATGAAATTACTGAGAAATTCATTCAGTGGCGGGTCCAGCCATGTGTCCCCTCAGAAGGTTAGTATAAATAGATAAAAAAAGAATAATTAATAATAATTTCTAGGTCTATAATCTTAAACAATAGACAGGAAAGTAACAACTTAATTAAACAAAAGAGTTTAGTTCTAGGTAATAACCCTTGGTAACCTGTTTATTATCACCATTTTCATCTAGCGCCCCGCCCCATCAAGCCAAAGATCCGCTACTGCACTCAATTTAATTCGATAATGGGATCTACCGTTAGAAAGTCTTTTAGTTGGTTGGTTAGTGTATTAATAATTTTAAACTAGAGCTTGACATCGGTGTAGAGTTATATATATATTTTTAGGGGTCGTTAATTTCACTATTCACTATAGTATATAGTTTTTTTTTCTTCATTTTTTAAGTCTGGCAGTGATCCAATTTAACATACAAGAAAATTCGAAAAATAATGTATATTTAGAAATACTACTGTATACTCTGGCAAACAAGATATTAAAAAACCTCCTGGAAAGTCTTTTGATATTTAAACCGATGAAAATCCTTGTATCTTGCCCATAAGTTTCCAATACCTTTAATTTTTTTTTTCATATAGTTACAACCATATTGTTCGAAAATATAAATAATAAATAACTATGGCCTGCAGTAACTTCGGGATAGTTTGTACTACGCTTAGTGAGTGATAACATCAATTATTCCGAAGAAAATGAGTGACTGAGAGTCGAAATGTCAAACTGTCAAACTGAATCTACGGGCTTCACCATTACAACACAGCAGAAAGAAACACTGGAATTTCTTTCTCATTGTCGATGAATAATTTGTTCCGTTCGACCGGGGATTCTGGTTGAGGATATCGCTACAATTTTTATAGTAGTCGCTGAGCTGATGTCGGGCCGGGTCAATGAAAATTTCTCATTTAGGAATCGAAGAACATCATATCTCGGGTGTCAAACATGAACCAGTGTAGGATATCTAGGTTATATACCCAGTATAAAATCCTCCTCAATCAATACCTACTAGGACTCTATTCCGGATTCTGTTGTCCCCTATCTGTAGCCCGACGCCTGCCTGACCCGGTATTGACATGAACTCGTCGGTGACTGTTCTCTGCTGGATGTTGTTTTTAACTGGTTGTATTTCCAATGATCTCAAAGCCCTGGACCTAGCAATGGACAGTGGCGCTGGTGTCTAAGGTGACTAGGCTGCTGCTATCACGGCGAAGTCCCTTGTTGAATACTGTTCTGGTACTTAGTTCCTGGCTGAAGGAAAGTGCTTGTACCCTCGCCTTCCATATGTTTATGAGGGCCTCTACTTCCAAAGCCCGGAGTAAAGTTTCATTGCTCTTCTTAATGCCACTAATTCTTAAGTCTCTTTAAACTTCAACATCTCTCATAACATTTATGAAACTCTGTGTGGCCAATTGATCTTTAGTTTCCTATGGTAGCTCCGGATATGTCAAGTGTACTAAACGTCTGATCTCTGCTACGAATTCTTGTAAGGTTTCTCCAGATTTCTGTGTTTTCCCAATCAGTTGCACCTGGTATACTTGACTCAAGGATTGATTGTCTGCAATGATTTGTCTAAGTTACCTCGTTCATCCACTGGAATGCTTTGAAGGAGTTTTAATGCCGGAGCTCTTAAAGAAATTAGCAGAGAGGTAGATTATTCTAGTCTGTCCAATACATTAGTTACAGCCAATGCTTCAAATTGCCGTTTGTTAATAGACCAGGATGAACTACCATCAAATTTGTTTGGTTTGTTAAAAAACCTTTACAGTGTTCTGATATTTTCCTCTCTGTAAATCTTATTGCATTTCTGTTTGTACTCTTTGAATATCACTTTGTACTCTGTTTTGAATTGAACGGATTTCCACTTTTACCTTACTTTGGATGGAATCGATGTCAACTCTTTAGTTTCAAGAGTATTCACAGCATTTTTAGGACTTTTGTCTATCTTATGCCTGATTCCATAGTCAGTATTTTTTGTTAGTCTGAAGCTGGTAGATAATGTAACTCGTTACTCGAAGTTTCCTTGGACTTCCATCGTCTTGAAATGGTTGATCTCACAACGTTTCAATAGCTTTGTAACGTTGTAATACTCCAAATTCATCTTGTCTCTTTAATTCACTTTGTTCTTGTTTTTCTTCAAATTTCATAAATAACCCTTCAATTAAATTTTATTGTTCACTTTTCATTCTAGAGACAGCATTTTCTAATTCAATTTTACGTATTTGATCAAAAGATTTCACTAACCTTTGTTGGATTTCTTCTTGATTTTGTTTCCTCTTTTTGTCACGTTTTTCTAGGATATGATTTATTTTTTCGTCCAGTTTATCAGTAACTTGTTTGAATATTTTGTTTGCTAGTCTCGTCCATTTCTGCCATACTTCTAGTTGTAGTCATAGATCACTTTGAGATGTTAACTGCACTTAATCCCACAACTATGGCACCAAACTGTAATAAGTTCTGTGGGTTTAATTTCACGATTATTCAGATTCAATTTCAATGTCTTTATTTTACCAAAATAAAAACTCTTATTTACAAAACACAATCACTAATACTATCGGCTGGTGTATTATGCGCTGCTTCCAACTCAAACTGCCACGGGCCAAGCATCCGGGTCTTATTCATTCGAAGATTTTTCCAGTCGTCTCTGGTCGATTTCGGAATTACGGCAACATCCGATTTTTGTTCATTAGTTGAATTTTCGGGATCGCCGTTGTTGATTCCTTTTTTTGTAATGTCCGTTTTTGTTTCGTAATCCTAATGTTTGGAAGGTTCCTTATTTTTTGGCGGCGTAAAACGAATTTTATATGTTATATTGTTACATGAGGATGATATACCTAATCGTACGTTATACTAATAATTTATATTTAAAAAAGAACCGATTTCAACTGGCTTAAAATAATAACCGTTTAGAAACCGTGAGCATTCAATAACTATTTTCTTACATAAATTTATTTTTATTTTAGCGTATTCTTATCTCTCCCTCTCTCTCTAATTTGTATTTTTTTATATATTATTCACATATTTTTTACCTTTTTTAATTGTTTTATTATTTGGACCACTTGCTATAAGTGGAACTCTAATTCACCTAATATAAATTATTTTTCATTTCTGAATCACCTTGTACAACTATAATTTCGCCCTGTATAAGTATCAATCTTCTCCACCCTCTTGACTGTTTCTATTTTTCTATTGTTTAAATCACCCTGTATACCTATAATTTTACTTCGACCAATATGCCCAGTATAAGTATAAGCAACTACTTATGTTCCACACTATATAATATTTTTTACCCACATTGTATAACTATAATTCCACTCCACCTTATGTTTCAATCGTCCTGAATAGGCAACTGCTTTTTTGAACCCTCCACCCTTTAACTCGAATGTCCTTACTGCATATGCTTATTTAACCATTTTTTTAAGTTTTTTTATCCAGTCTATATAACTATAGTTTTACTTCATTCTTATTTCAACCACCTTGTATACGCAACTACTTATGTGCCATACAATACAACATCTTTTGAACCACCCTGTATAACTTTAATTTTATTCCACCTTATATTACAACCGTTCTATATATGGAACTGCTTATATCCCAATATCACATTTATTAGTACATTTTTTTAACCCACCTGTTTAACTGTAATTTTACTTCGCCCACTTCGCCCTATATTTCAATTGCGCACATTGCTTGTTGCTTGAATTTCGATGCACGCACACACCTACCACCTTATACCCTATAACAAAGATCGCTCACCTAAAAAATTTTCTTTTCGATACACTTATGGAATATTTTGTGCCATTTCACTCGACTGCCATGAAAGCCGTTACAAGCACTCTGTGCGATATACTTTCCCGGCATGTCTTGACATTTAAGCTAGATATTTATGTTCAAAATTTGACATTTACATGGATGTTTACCGTTTTTTGCACATATTTTTACGATTTTCAGAACTACGGTATGTTTTATGTTATACAAAATTATACGCAGTCGCGTTTGGCATGTAAAAAGGCTGGAATATGGCAGTTTCGTGCACTTTTAAAAATCTGCATGTGGGTCTAGTATTAATACTCTTATTATCAATGAAGTTAAGTGAAATATTAATTAGTACAGCTTTATTTGTACATCTTTCAATTAAAGCATATAAATGCTTTAAACTTTAATGGTGGTTAAAGTGATATTTTCGTCCACAAGGCGGAAATAAGGCTGATTTATTTGACAGTTTAGGACAAAAATGATAGTCATATTAGATTTAAAGTAATAAATATACTGATAATTAATAAAATAAATATCCAAGATCAAGTAATTCCAACTAAGAACTATCTAAAGTACATCGCCAAAGACCCTTCTATCAACAACGACAGATATGGTTGTCAAACATCTGAATCTATCCAGCATATTACAGGAGGTTGCCAGGCGTTCGCTTCAACTGAATACAAAGAACGACACGATGCTGTGGCAAAAATACTGCACCAGGAACTAGCGCTGAAACTTGAGCTATCACAGTCGGTAAGAACACCCTACTATATATACAAACCACAATCTGTTTTAGAAAATAACAACTACAAGCTGTACTGGGACCGCACGATATTGACTGACCGGACTGTTGCTCACAATAAACCAGATATAGTTATAGTAGATAAAATCTCTAGGAAAACAACCTTAATTGACATAGCAATCCCTAACAACAATAATATACATTTTAAGCAGGCTAAAAAAATAGCGAAATACATAAATAAAGACACAGTGGGACATGAACAAAACACGAACTGTACCAATTGTTATGTCAACAACAGGAGTAGTCACAAAACATCTATTAAACAATTTAAAATACCTCGGTCTGGACGAGCATCTTTACCAACTAATGCAAAAAGCCGTTCTGTTAGGAACAGCCCGGACGGTCAGAAAATTCATAGGAAGCTGCCACGACTACAACCACGGGCCTGATAACCTGGCAAGGGCTCCCACAGAGCTAAACCCTTTTGATATCTAGGATATCTGGGGTTAGTGAATTTTCCCCTAAAGGCACGTCATGCGTGCCTTAGAGGGAGTGTGCTGCTATACACTATATGGTCAAGTCGGAAATAAATATTAGTAATACAAAATACAAATTTAATTAATTTATCATTACTATGGTTTTATCAGTCATTGTATTTTTTACTACAATTTGTGTTATGTTGGCTATTCATCTTTCGACTGACAGATATATGAAAGTTAATTTATAAGATTTTCACGAAATCTGTATAAAAATTGTATGTAATATTACTGAATGCTGTACAGTTGGTACCAAGAAAATATAAAATTCACTATACAAAGATTTATTTAAACTCAATTTGCATCCTTAGTCTGTTCACGGTACATTATGTACACTGAATTTGAAAAAGTAAACACTCGTTTTATTTAATGTTGTATCTTTTAGCAAGTTATTGTCTTAAAAACACAAACTCATATATGTATCTTTATTTACATAATGAATTACTTGTAATCGACCATCACTTAGTTCACATCTCTAACTCATAAATCACATTTAGCACCTTTTTGATAAACTTTGAACTGTTTATTCTTTTCGTTGATCTAATATGCTTTCGATGCGATTGGATACAAGGCTTTGGAAAACTGATAAAGTCAAATAAATTCTCCACAAATGATTTACTGTACATATGGCTCCCACATATTTCATAACATTAATGCTTTTCGCTCCATTCTTTATTGGTAAAATGTTATACATGTTAATTAAAATCGTTATACTGATAGTTCACTTTTAGTGTATAACTATTAATACTTTACTACTAATACTAAATTAGTAAATTACACTGAAAATATTGTATTCACGTTATAAAAAAACATAAAGTGCACGAAAAAATTGACAAGCGTTGACGCATGCGCATACATTTTTTTCGAATATGAGCCGTTTTAGAGAAAACAATGTGGATTTATTGAAATCATTGAAGTCTCCCTTAATTACTGTTTTTCTGATTTTCTGGAAAACCGTAAATCTCATGTTACAGAAAATTATATGGTGCCTGTCTGTAATATAGGAATATTACTACAATGCCGTCTAAATCATCGGCCCAAGCCGTTTTTGAATAATCACTGACCATACATAAAAAAAACGTGCCGACGAATTGATAACCTCCTCCTTTTTGGAAGTCGGTTGGTTACAAGTGATTGTTTACGCCCTATTGTGGAGCTGGCGCCGTAATAGAAAAGAAAATACTTATGTAAAAATAATATTAATGATAAATTACTTACCCAATAATGAACAAGAGTAATGCGAAAAAATGTGTTGTAGGAACAGCTTCAAATGTTACAGTTGGTGTTATCTGTGCTTTGCAATGGGGACATGTGACGGTGGCAGTCTGAGGTTCGAAAACCACTAGGCATAAAATGAAAAGAAAATATTAAATACAATTTTCACACTCATACACTTATAAGAGATTTGTTCAAAATGTAATTATAAATGTTTCTGAATGATGGTGTTACCTTTGGAAAACATATACCAAAAACTGACACTTGATTTGTTAGCAACAGTTTTTTGCATCTTTTTTACGTCTACAAGGTTCACGTTTATTCTGGTAAATTGAGTTAACTGTGCATTAGTGTTTTCAAATTATGTGAGAATGAATTCTGATGACACATATCAGTTGAGGTGTTACATGAAGGCTGTCGTAGTATACAGTAAATTGTAAATCGTTTGAATATTGCAAAAGTAACATTCATGAATCTCTTAGGAAGTACTGTCAGACTGGAGAGTACACAGAAGTGGTCCAAAGATTAGCATGATGAACGTTTTTTAACGATTTTTGTATTACGGAATTATAGTTTAATGTCAAATGTTCTGTCGTTTATTCGAAGAACTCAAATTTCTGATCGGACTTTAAGAAGAATCCTCCTCCATGAATGTAGTTTACGTTCTTTTAAGTCAGTAGCATAACCAGATCAACAAGTTAACAGAATGAGATTTGCAGATGAAACTTCATTATTCAGCAATGGAGTACAGTAATTTTTTCTGACAAGTCGCGTTTTTATCTACGATCTCTAGATGGTTGTTTGGGGGTAGGACGATTTGCACCTTGAGTTATTTTACCAAAAAAGCAATTTGGTGGCCGAGGTGTTATAGTATGATCGAGTATCAACAGGTACAAGCGACAGAGTATACAGGACCCGAGGCCCATATTGTTCCCCAATGTTTATTTATGCACGATCATGCGCGTTCACATATCCGGAGTTGTCATGGCTTACCAAAGTATTGTCGGAATTCCTGATTTGAAGCCCCGCTTGTAGTCCTGATATAAATCTGTTACAACATTCAACGGAAATTTTAGGACAAAATTTAGAACTAGGCAACGCGAGATGTAAGACCGACATCGAAGAGAGTAGGCAACTATTGCCAAAAACTATGGAAGAGCTGAGACACCACAAGAACTAATTCAACACCTTATTGAAGGCATGCCCAGGCGGATTGATACCCTTCGCAGCTATCGGGTGTAGCCCATACTAACATTCTTTTGAAACCTAAAGAACTGTGTTTTTTTTGTTGAATTTTTTAAAAATGTTACTTTCTTTTTCTTTCTTATTTTTCCTAATGTATGATTTGTAGCGAAACGTAGGCATGTAAAAACACTGAAAACCGTTTTATTGTATTAAATAAGCTTTTTTAGGATTCCGTAGGACCACAGTAGTGTAGTGAAAGAATTTAGGGGGTATTTCTATTGAGAAATTTTTCATATATCGACCATTCCCCCATTACCTCCGAAACTATTGAGCCTAAAATTACGAAATAAACAAGAAATTATAGGCACCTAAAGCATACAGGAAATATAAAGAAGAAATTATAAAATTAAATGAAAAATAATGAAATTATTGCAATACATTTTGTGAGTTCAATTTCACAAATATTCACACTCATTTTAAACGTCTTTGCTTTTATGATTAATTGAGTAATACCACTCATTGCAAACTTACACTTTATTTAAAACTTGTGACAATTATTACAAAAAACGTATGAATAAGCATCGGACGCGAAACAATTGTCACAAGTTTTAAATAAAGCGTAAGTTTGTAATCAGTTTTATTACTCAATTCATCATAAATTTCTTCCAAAAAGGAGACGGTTATCAATTCGTCGCGTTTTTTTTTTCGCTTTTTTTGTATGTATGTTACCTGATTTCTTCTCCTGTGGTGCACCGTTTTGAATGAATATGGTCTTGTTTAATAGAGTATATATCCGGATTGGTGAAACTTTAAATTTTGGAAAAGAATTCTATTGATAAAGTGATAAAATTTGTGAATGAACACATGCGTGCATGGAAATAGACCAATATCCCTAATATTTTAGTCGATTTTTCGATATCTCCTTATGGATGTGTATAGTTTTTTAACGTTTAATCTATTAAGGAAGATCCTTAGGTGATCTCATATACTTTTTTGCGACGTGCAACTTGCAGTTATTTCTTTTATAGCCCATAAGAAGTGGCATAAAGTGTGGAGAGGAATTAATGTTACACAGGACGATAATATAAAATGTAAAAAATGAACTAAGTTATGGGCTAGCCCACAAGGAATTATATAATATGGTTGAAATATATGACGGATTTGAATGGATTCTACTCCGTCCTATAGAAAGCAGCTAACAAATTTATGCTTGTCCGTGGGCAGTCGTATGTACAGGATGGTTGGTACATAGGTTGGAGTGGAATTATCTATAGTTATACAGGGTTGTCAAAAAAAGTTGAAAAAATGTTACATGGCGTAGTCTATAAGGCATAAATATATTTTGGGCTTATTAAGTCAACGAGTACTAGTACATTTTGTTCGTAAAGATTTACCTGTCAATTTAAATGAGAAAGTATCATTGTGTAATGTTGAGGCTTTCGATGTTACCTAGTTCTGTATATTAAGGTTATACATACAAAATAAAAAATAAAGAATGAAAACTACCTGAATTCAAAAATACTAAAAAGTTGAAAATAAAACATTTAAAAAAAATATATAACCGACTTCTACCTATAAATAAAAAGCTAAAAATAATTATAACAAAATACAACTCTAGCAAATAAATAACACATTGAATGTTGTTAGGTACCTACCCATGAAGTAAGAAATGTAAACATTAAAAGGTGCTCATTCTGTACAAATTAATTGCCTACCAATCTAGTATATTTTTGAAGTCAGTGCCAAGCAACAATCAAGTTTGATGAATTAGTACATAAGTAGGCAATGAAGGATTTTAGATTTGCTTGGCACCGGCTTCAAAATATACTAGATTGGTAGGTAATTAATTTGTACAGAATGATCACCTTTTAATGTTTACATTTTTTACTTCCTGGGTAGGTACCTAACAACATTAAATGTGTTATTTATTTGCTAGAGTTGTAGTTTGTTATAATTATTTTTAGCTTTTTAGTTATAGGTAGAAGTCGGTTATATATTTTTTAAATTTTTATATCAAAATAATATCTCTTATTTATCACACACATGAACAGTACTTTCAGCTGTTATGCTATACGCTGTTTCCAACCCAAACTGCCACGCACCGAGCGTATGTGTCTGATATAGGATTCATTCGTCGGAATAATTTTCCCGTCGTTGTCTGGCCTACCAGCCTAGGTAGTATTGGACTTCTGAATCACGGTAACCTTAGCTTTAATTCCGATCGCCCCGATCGGAATCATTCTCTCCATGGTAGGGAGCCAGTCGATCTAAATTACCTTCAACTTGGATTCCAGGGAATACGATAAACAACGTCACTGATCCTCTTGATCACCTTGCATGGACCACCATTCCAAGCTGATGTGAGATTTGCCTTTGCTCCTCTAGGGTTGTATAGCCAGACCTTAGTTGGAACCCGACTGAATTTGCTTTGAGGTTGTAGTGAGTCTTCATTCGATCGCTGGGGGCCAACATATGTGTTTGGGTAAGTTCGTGTATGGCCAGCATGTCGGGGTTGATCTGCATAATTGTAAACTTCTTGTACCCTGGTTGGAGTCAGTCCTGTGCCGATATGCACGGACGCTTATCCCAATCACGCTGGTTATTCCACCATTCCGTCTTACTAAGGATGCAAAGGTGTACTTCTTGTTTTCTTGATTCCCAACAACGTACAAACCCTCGGGAATACATAGGTTTCAAAGTTACGTTCTTGGTCTGAATGTAACTTCAATAAAATACTAAACCTCTTGAATAACTGTTCTACCAGCACCGTCGCCACAGTGGTTGCCTCTTGAGTAGGTATAGCTTCTGAAGGCTATTTGCTGACGTGATCCATTGCGACCAGAATGCATTTGTTCCCCCTGTAAGACTCGGGAAATGGACCGGCGACATCAATGGCAATTATCTCAAATGGGACGCATACATCCGTTTTTATTTCGATTTAGCAATGTTTTTACCGGAACGATTAGTTTAGAAGATTTCTTAATTTCAAAAACAGACACTATGTTACAAAATGTTGATAAATTGCAATATGTATTTTTTAAGAACACTGCAAAAATGCTAACTTTGTTATTAAATTTAACAGAAACTTGGATGATATGTAACGAATAGCTTAAATTTGACAGGACATGGAAATTTCCAATATTTTAATATTCCAAAATTAAATATTGGCGCTTAGGTATATGATAATCCCAAAAACCAGTTCCAGTATGCATAAATTACTACCCAAGTGTTGCCTATTTTCATCAGAACCCAGAAAAACAATTACTAGGTAAGAAATTAAAATTAACAAAATATATGATTTACCGGAAATCGTTTCAAAGAAAATTTTTCAACCTACAAAATTGAGAGATTAACAAAACAAAAATTAAATAGCATTAATTGAAGAATGAGTTACTTTTTTGATTATAAAAATGAAGCTCAGCTCTTTGGCAATACGCTTAGAAGTATAAGTTATTATTGAAAATAAATGTGTCGGTCTCGTTTTTTCCTTTCATATTGCTAATTACTTTGAATTATTGCTCTCTATATCGCCAAACTCAACTGCTAAATCTATGATTTGTAACACACACCTGTGGAAAGATAATTCTGGCCGTTTTGTAAGATATTCTAATGTTTTTATTTTCACACACGGGTTCTGTTCAGTTCTTGGATTTATTTAAAGACACAGTCCAACTCACTCTAATTTATTTCCACTACTTCTACAAAATTTATTTTCACAGAAAGTATTTACATTTTATCTTAACTATACAATACGACCGTCGAAAACTGAATGAATCCTATCGCCAGCTGTTCATATTTATATATTTCTCTGCGAATTGTCTGGTAAGTCCACGAACCATAGGGAAATTCGTTCATGTTCTGGAAGCTTTAAGGGAATTCCCAGTAACAGCAGCAGTCGGCCTGTTGAGAAACAAACATTTATCGGAATAATGTCCCTTCCACGAATTGGAATGATTGTTTTTATACTTAAGATAATCGCTGAGACTCAAAGTGTGTTCATTAGGCAAATGCCATAATGCCGTCTCGTGGACACAGTTTCATTTATTTGCTCTGCAAGACGCAAGGAAGCAACAAGTGGAAAATGACGAAAGTGTGGGTATGAAGCGACGCTACGTGGACAGTAAAGATAAAAATTCAAAGTGAATGGTATCGGCAAGCATTTGTTTACTATTTTCTGGCAATCATTTTTCAATCGTGTTTAATGTAAACAGACAGGTCAATTTATATTAGCAGTCATTTCTACAAATCTATTCTGAACAACACGAATCATTTTGCAAAGTGCATAAATCTGTCTTAAGCTAATAGTGAACGACTCGAATTCTAGAAATATGTAAAATTTTGTTGATTTATTGGTTAATTTGAATAATGAAATAATTGGTCAAAAAAGCTGCAATAGAATTTAAAGAATCTCTTCAAACTTCAACAACATTTCTCGCATTAGACTAAGATATAAGTCGCCATTCAATAGCAAGTATATTAAATAACGAAAATTATTGTTTTAACATTTATTATATTAAACTATATAGCAGCAGCCATTTTGAGGAATAGGCTGGAGAAGCTTTGATATGTAAAAAATATATACTCAAATAATTTAATCTGTTATAATTAAAGTGATCGCGTTTTATATTGCCAGAATATTAAATAAGTGAAGCAGGTTTAAATAATTATAAAACAACAAATTGTATATTTTAATTAAAAATTAACTTACACTTCATATATTTATTTAAAGTTATATTTAAATTGAGAACTAAATTTCACATTTGGAGTATTACTTGAATCACAACAAAATGACTTTACAATTATTTTAATTCTCCTGAAATTTATGTCCATCACTAAGAATAACTCAAACAAAGAGAAACAGTGACAGGTAGATAAGTAGAGACAGGAAGTATATTTATTAAATTATACAATAATTACAAAGTTTATGGAAATTTAGAACAAAGGTCCAAACCCCTATAACCTGGAGTTGCTAAAGAAAATCTCCATATTTAAAATTCAAACCCACCCCCAATGTAACCGGATTTCTAAACGAACCAGAAGCAAACTCTTTACACCCCTCTACCTAAATTTGCAAAACTCCTCAAAAATCATATCAACCATAAAAAATATTTTCAAGGATCCAGATTTTTGACCAATTTATAAATACAACGAAGTTCGAATTGCTTTTAAGTTTGTAAGTTCAAACCAAGGTGTATTAAGGAGGTGCGCAAACATCAATACCATTACATTGATTTTGCAGTGAACAACATTTGCATACTTCACTGATCATGCGGAAGAGGGCGCTAACAATAAGGAATTGCCGTTTTGATATATTTACAGGGTATTCGCAACGGTTTTCATTTTGATTCATTTGAAGTCAATTTCTGAGATAATTTAATTTATAGGAAAAAATCCCAATGCAACCGCAACTATGAATTCATAAAATTTCGCAATTCTATCAGCTATATTTAAGACTGAAGGCTATTTTTTTCTTATAAATTTTCTCGGAAACTATGATTCACAGACATACGAAGTGGTTATAAAACATATCTTATATTAAATGAATTCATCCTAAAAATTATGCAAATCCATTTAAAATAACAAAGTTGTAGTCAACCATTAGTATAACTAGAAGTAGCCAACAATTTGAAATTAATTTAGTGAAAAAGAGCTTTTTGGAAAGCACCCTTAACAAAAAATTTCAAATCTCAAACATTTATTTATAAAAGAAGTACCTGGGCGACAAAGCTTCGCTGATGATTTCAATGTTCCCCCAATCTATAAGAGAGATAAAAAATGGTTCTCGAAATGACTCGACAGCTGTAGGAGTGATGACTGAGTTTACTAGAGAATTCGACGCTGGTTTTATAAAGGAAGCAGGCCACGATCGCGAGTTCAGTTGGTGGAGCGAAGAGCTTATATGTTGTTGTGATATTTAAATCAGCTGTTGTATATTCGATGTAAATAAAAGTTATAGAAAAGTGAACTTAAAGTAACTGAAGAAAAAAGACAACTGCAATTTGAACAACTAATGCATATAGTATCGCAAGTTAATGAAACAGTTAATGAAAGAATGCAAATAGTTGAGTCAGACATAAAAGAGCTAAATGATGACATAAAGACCATAAAAAATACCGTGGATACTCTTGAAACAAAAGTAGATGATCTTGATTCCATCCAAAGCCAGGTAAAATTTGAAATCAGTTCAATTCAAGACACAGTTCAAGATCAAATCAGTTCCTTCAAACAAACAGTACACAGTGAAGTACAAGATAACATCATTGCGATCCAAATTAAAGTAGAAACAGAAATTAAAAAATGCAACAGGACTTACAGCGAGGAAAATACCAGAACACCGTAGGTACCAAAGGTTCCGTTAGTAAACCACCTACATTTGATGGCAGTTCATCTTGGCCCATGTATAAAAGGCAATTTGAAGCAGTAGCTACAGCTAATGGATGGGATAACCAAGAAAAATCTACTTCTCTGGTAATTTCGTTAAGAGGCCCGGCCCTAGAACTCCTCCAAAGCATTCCAGTTGATGAACAAGGCAATTTCGACAAGATCTTCGCTATCCTAGACAAACGATACGACAATCAATCCTTGAGCCAGGTATATCAAGTCCAACTGAGTGGAAAAACCCAAAAATCCGATGAAAGCCTCCAAGAATTCGAAGCAGAGATTAGATGGTTAGTTCACTTGTCCTACCCAGACCTGCCTGAGGAAAGAAAAGACCAGTTGGCCACACAGAGTTTCATAAGGGGCATCAGAAATGTGGAAGTACAACGAAATCTAAGACTAAGTGGTGTCAAGAAAAGTAATGAAGCTCTACTTCTGGCTTTGGAAGTAGAGCAGAGAGAAGACAGCGTTCTCCACCAGTAAAGGGCTGTTTCAGTTCACGGTCATGCCCTTTGGGTTATGTAATGCACTCGCTACATTTGAGAGGCTAATGGAGTATGTACTGAGCGGGTTAACATGGAGGACGTGCTTAGTATACCTCGACGAGATTCTAGTCATGGGTCAGACATTCGACGACCATCTGAAGAACCTGGACGAAGTATTCTCCAGAATTAATAATGCCAATCTGAGATTCAACCCGAAGAAGTGTTCCATGTTCCAAAAAGAGTTTTTGGGCCACGTCGTTTCCGAGTCAGGAATCCGCACCAACGAGGAAAAGATAGAAGCCATCCGTGATTGACCAGTCCCAAGAGACAAGCATGAACTCCGAAGCTTCTTAGGCCACTGTTCCTACTACAGGCGATTTGTTGAGGGATTTGCCACCATTGCCGCGCCTCTACATCGGCAGACCACTGAGAAAGAGACCTTCCGTTGGAATCAGGATTGCGAAACATCATTCAGACGACTGAAGGCAGCACTATGTTCCAGCCCAATCCTAGCCTTTCCTACACAGTCCTATCCCAGGTGCAAGATGGTGAAGAGTGGGTGATCGAGTATTACAGCTTGATTAAAAAATGATTACTCAAATATTCGGAATCAAGGAGATTATTAATTATCTTATATAAGAAAAATATGTCAGAACATTTCCTCCTGAATTCTAGGGATATCATGTTATAAAATTTTAAATTTTCATGTGTATGGCTGAAAATTCTGAAAATATATTTGTGATAAAAGGGATTCCAAACTGTCGAAAAATATTCTAATACGATCTAACAAGACTATAGTATAGGGTTATTCGTAATAAGAAACCCATTTTTTGAGCCTTTTGAACAAGTAATTCAATGTGTGTTTGAAACGACAGTTTGGAATCTAATACAACCCCCAGATCCCTAACGTGATCTACATACATCAATTTGTCACCCAGTAAATATAGATCACAAGGGGTTCGTGAGTGACTAGGTTTTCTGGTGAACACGATGGAATGACATTTATCACTATTAACAAAAATTCTGTTTCGTGTACAGTAATCAGAGAATCTGTTTAAGTCATTTTGCAACTTTACATAATCAGAGGTGTCACTGATAGTTCTGAAAATTTTTAGGTCGTCCGCATAAAGTAAATGCTCGGTGTTACAGAAGCATGAACCGATGTCATTTAAAAAAATGCTGAACAATAAGGGACCAAGATGTGACCCCTGTGACACTCCAGAAGTCACTGGAATATATTCTGATCTTACATTGTTCACCACAACATATTGTGACCTATCTTCTAAGTAGCTTTTTAGGAGCAGAAAGGGTCGTCCATGCACACCGAAATTCTCAAGCTTAATTAAGAGAGTAGCCTTGAAAAAGTCGGTGTACACGGCACAACTCTCTAAGCTGTTTTACATTGCTGCAGTTAATTCTTGCACAAACGGAACCAAATTAGTTAGGACGGAGCGCTTCTTAAAAAATCCGTGCTGATTTAGATCAAGAGAATACCTTACTTTGAAGAACAGTTGTTCTAGAATCAAAGATTCGAAAATTTTACCAAAGTGACTGAGCAAGGAAATGGCCGGTAATTCTGTACATGATTTTTGTCACCAGATTTAAACACAGGAACTATTTGGGCGATCTTCCAAATCTTATAGTATATGCCGAGTTTTATGCATTTATTGTAGAGTATGTAGAGTGGTAGACACAGATCAGGGCATGACGCCAAGAATACCGCAGGGTATCCATCAGGGCCCGGACCTTTTTTTGGATCGAGATCATGTAAAGTTGCTTTTATACTTTGCTCACTTATAAAGCTAACAGTGTAACAATTTTGAGAGAAAACTGGCTCGACTAAGGATGCTGTGTTGGATGGTTCGAAAACTTTACTGAAATAGTCTGAGAAAAGTTCACAGATCTCCTTGTTTGAGGTTGCTTGAATAGTGTTATAAGACATTATAGTAGGTATAGATTTACTATTCTTTTTGTTACTAACAAATGACCAAAAATATTTAGTATCCTTCTTAATATTTTCTTCTGTAATTCTGATGTATTTATTATAGTCAGCTTTAATACTAATTTTACCCTCTTTCAAAATCTGAAAAACGATTATAATCAGCAGACTTTTTATATGTCTTCCATTTTCTATGCGCCTTAGCCTTATTCTTGATAAAATTTATAGTAGTTTTTAGAGAACCAAAGGGGGGTATGCAGATTTACTAATTATAATTTTAGGTCCATAAGTATTAACAATTTCGACTTTATAAAATGGTAGGATATTAACATCAACATCAGCCGAGCAGAAAGTTTTGTCCCAATCATGTTCTTTAATTCTTTCATTAATCACATTGTAGTCAGCACCATTAAATTTTAATTTACTATAAGAATTACAGAGAAGTGCTTTTGTACAATTAGGATCAATAGTAATATGAAGAGAGTGGTTGTCTTCAGTAACAAGTGGATTATTACATTTATTCAAATCAATTTTCAGAGATGTCGATAAAACTAGATCTAAGATTTTATTGTGTATATTAGAGATTATATTAAACTGCTTTAAATAATTTAAATAAAACCAATCTGAAAAGCACTGGCTACAGGGTTCCATGACATTATGTGGAGCTAAGAAATTGCTTGTTGAGTTTTTTACCCAGTTTATATGGGGTAAGTTAAAATTACCCAGTAATAAAAAGTTATCATGGTTTATCTTACTAAGAATTTCTTCCAACTTAGAGCAAAATGCAATGTAATTATTGATTGTTGCATTTGGCGGAATATATACATTACCAATAAGCATTCTCTTACCACCCTTCAGTGCCACGGAAACCCATAAGTCCTCAATTACACTATTTACACTGGACCACTTGGAGATTAGGTCGACAGAAAACGCAGAAGATAACGCAATTAACCTCCACCCCCATCACTTTTGCCACTGATGGGATGACGGATCTCTAAGGAATGTAGGTTTAAAATTATATCTAGGTAAATTTTGTACAGTATCGCCCCCATGGAAGCACGTGTCTGGATCCGGCCCTATTTATCTATCAATTATATCTATAGTATTTGTTGAACAATTTAAATATTTTAGATTCAAACCGTTTAGACTGATTTTTATGTTTGAATAAACTATGAGTTTTGTAAAATAAAAGTATCTCAGTGTTCTGCAGATTTAGGTTCTTTTGAATTCTGTTAGCTGATACATCACTTTGGCTTGATTATTTGGGCACGTTCTACCTAAAATTATAAATAATAATCATAACCTTTGTAATTATTTGGAGATTATTTAACTTACCTATTTCTTCTGAACCTGCATTAATGTATTTCCTAGTTAACGCAACATTTTTGGTATATAAACTGCCTGTTAACACCAAATACGTCTAATATTATTAACTTGTAAAGACATTGTGATACTTTGATTCTCAATATGTTGTGCTTGCCAGTATTTTTTTCTGCTACAAATACAGTCATTATAATTGTCCGTAATTTGTTTAACACAAAGAATTAAATTTGAACACCCAGATCTGTTAAATCATTTCTAGTGAATTAACGGAGTGAAATTTATTAGCTTATGTTAGTCAATGATTTCCATGTAAATTGTCAATTTAATAAATGTAAGTTTTTTGTTTCTTTATTTAGAGCGCCATCATTTGGTCATTTACCGCACTATGCAAAGTTTGTGTCTGCTTTTAAAAGCTGTTAAATCAAGTATAATTTTGATGCTAAATTAAAATGCAGAATATAACAAATTGATTTTCTGAGAATTAAAAAACTACAACTAATACAAAAATAATTAGTTCAAAAAACTCACTTGGTTGAGACATTTTAGATTTTCCTTTTCATTTTCAAAACTACACTGTACGAATAAACACTGATAGAGGACACGAAGTGAACACTGAGAATAAACCAGCACAAAATCGGCGAAAACAACACAACTCTGTAATTTTGATATAATAGAGAAAATTCAATAAATAGCCATTCGCGTGTTATTGTGTTTTTTATCTGGAATCTGGATTAATTTCGTCACGGAAACAGCTTAAATCCGCTAGGCAGACTCCTATTTACGGTGGATGGAAATTATTCAAAACATGCAGTATATTGCAACATGTCATGCAGGGGTGTTTAGTTTTTACCTACTTCAGGAAAAGGAGGTCCTATATTCGAGGCCTATGTCTATATGTCTATTATTTTTCGAGATCGGCTTAACCCAATATATACAGGGTGAGTTTTTTTTGATGATCAGTATGGGATCTCGGAAACTAGCGGAGCAATGGTTTAATTGGGAAAGATTTGCAGTTTTACTGGCCCAATTTAATGACACTTTCGGATTTTTGTGAAAAGTCATGCCTAACTAGATATTTTGAAAAAACGAAGTTCTGTCGATCTAGTCAAATCCCTCTAGCTCCTTCGTTTTTGATTTTATAAAAAAAGTGTAAATATCAAAATTGAAGGGAATTGTATCCCGAATATGATTGTCATGTCCTCGTTTGCGTGATAGCTCTCGTTTTCGAGATATGACACAAACTTATCTTTTTTTTTGAATGGAAATCATAGTTGGCTATGACTTTAAAAAATCGGACATTTTTAGAGCTTTTCAACGATATAATACTTCGTTATGGATGCTTTTCTCTCTTATTTTCACTTTTAACGTAGGTAGCCATGAAAAAGATTGTTTTCACTTTAACGTTTCCTCATTTGAGAGTAATTCCATTAGTAGTGCTAAACTGACAGTCGATATTGACAAGTTTTCGTGATAAAATGGAGTATTCTAACGAAGAAAAACTGAATATGGTGAAATGTTATATCATATGCCATAAAAATTCAGTTCGTGCACCTGAGGAATACTTTCATAGATATTTTAATCGTCGTCAACCTGCTCTATGTTTACTGAAAGGCTTTACGATAGTTTACGCAGATATGGATCTTTTACTAAACCACCAAAGGAACGTAATCAAATTAACAAAGCAGCACAAATAAATGTTTTGGCAATGGTAAATCAAAATACATCTACATCAACTCGTGAGATTGCGGCAGAAGCTGGCACATCTCAGCGAACTGTAGTTAAGGTACTGAAAGCACACAAGTTCCACCCGTACAAACTTTCAGTTTCTCAAACTTTGTATGCTGGTGACGAACATCGACGTATTTTGTTTTGTACATGGTTTAGAGACATGTGCCTTGACAATCCACAGTTTCCATTAAAGGTGTTATGGTCAGATGAAACTAGATTTACTAACTGCGCATATCTGGGCTAAAGAAAACCCTTTCCATGTAGAACAAAGACGACCCCAGATAAAATTTGGTTTTAATGTTTGGTGTGGTATCATAGGGTCTACTATTCTGGGGCCTTTTATCTATGACGAATCACTTACTGGGGAGCGCTACTTGCATTTCTTGCAATACACTTTTCAAGACATGTTGCATAATTTGAATTTGAGAACTCGGTTAGAAATTGAGTGGTTCCAACATGATGGAGCACCTGTTCATAACTCGTTATTAGTAAGACAACACTTAGATAATATCTATCCAAACTCTTGGATAGGAAGAAATGGCCCACGCGAATTGCCACCCAGTTCTCCCGATTTGGCAGTTATAGACTTCTATTTATGGGGTGCGCTGAAAAACAAAGTATACAAAAGAAAGTATGAGACAGTTGGTGACCTAACGGACGCGGTATTACAAGCAATTGACGAAATTGATAGGCGGTCTGTGAGGAAAGCGATAATGTCAATCTTAAAAAGATGCAATTTTTGTCTAAATAACAATGGTGGACTTTTCGAACATAAATTGTAACCATTATTATGTTCTTTAATTTCTTAAGTTTTTAGTAAGTACCTACTTATTTAGTTTTTTCGTTATATCTAATATACCTAAAAAAATCGTTCAATGTTTTTTGGAATAGTTATTAATAAATCAATCAATTTCATGGCTAACTACGTTAAAAGTGAAAATAAGAGAGAAAAGCATGAATAACTATATCGAGTATTATATCGTTGAAAAGCTCTAAAAATGTCCAATTTTTTGAGGTCATAGCCAACTATGGTTTCTATTCAAAAAAAGATAAGTTTGTGTCATATCTCGAAAACGAGAGCTGTCACGCAAACGAGGATATGCCAATCATATACGGGATACAATTCGCTTCAATTTTGACATTTACACTTTTTTTATAAAATCAAAAACAAAGAAGCTAGAGGGATTTGACTAAATCGTCGGATTTTTGAATAAAGAGTTAAAGAAGTTATCAATATTTGTAATATATATATATATTATAATGATGTGGTATATTCTCTAATTGATTATTACACTTTCATTATATTAATTTACTTGTTTTTAACTTTACTATCTACTATTCTTATCTAATTAAATCTACATAAACAATAATAATATTTTTCAAATTCAATATACACAAATTAACAATTACAAAAATTCATTTACCTTAATTACTTTGGTTCATAGTCTTTCTTTATTTGGCATTTTTTCCCACTATTGTCCATTTTTCTTCTCACCTCCATTATTTATTTATATCCACCATTTATTTATATTATCATATTTACTTTCCATTTGATTTTCCAAACTTCAAATTTGATTTTACCATTTCTCGAAAATTACAGTTTTTTTCATATTATTTGGAAATTATGCATTCCTTCATTTCATAAGATTGTTTTGTGTTGCATATCACTTCACTTTACTTTTATTTGTAAAATTCGCCAAATTGAACCTTATTGATTTTTCCCACTCCACCATGACCTTTAATTTAGGTTACAGCTTCTGTCAAACATCACTTTGCTATATGAACAACATTTTACATGGTAACTAGATTTTCAAAAAATATCAGATTAAACGATACGTCTTCTACGATGGAAAAATGCAGACTGTCTTGAATTTTGGGTGTAGCTTGTATTTATCACATCGGACATCTGAACATCGATAAAGCCACGCTAACCAAAAAACAGCAGACTAGATCTTGGAAAATTTTAAGTAATTATTTTAATAAATTTTGAATTTTAACTATATGTTTTGAAACTTGTCTCATTTTAAAGCTAATTTAATTCTGAATAAATAATTTTCTATCAACTATAGCTTTATTTTGCTTTGTAATTGAGATTTTGACCTTCGTAGGTTTTCTGAATCTGACACTTTCTTTTTCCATTTTCCAACTAACTATACACTAAATCTTAAATCTAATGTACAATTTCTATTCTATATACTTTCACTGGCACAGTGTTTATTTTAGTTCCTTGAGAATGTTTGTCTTTTGGCTAGGTTAGATCACTTTAGGTTCACTTTATATTGTCTTTATTTGTCTCAGTTCACCTTTTTCACTTCTTATATGAGTGTTTTTATATTATTTAGGCACTTAACTTCCCTAATTATCCTAATTACAAACTATTACAACATTATTTTGTCTGGCTAAGTGAATTTTCTTTTGGAGCTTCCTCCCACATTTTATTTTCTCATAATTTGCCTATCTGCTTTCCTTTTTTTCCTTATGTATTGTATTTTTTATGGTTTATTAACTCTATTTTACCTTTTTAGCTAATTCATCACATCAGCAAACTGTTCTGAACAAATTTGTGAATCATTATTTGTTGTTGCTCTGCTATATGCTTATTTATGCAGATTGCTATTGAAATGTGCATAATTAATAATCAATTTCGCCTAAATATTGGTAAGTCTTTATCCTAATTTAGTCTTTTCTCTTAATTTGCATGATATATTTAAATTATCCCTGGCATTAGATAGTTTTGTCATTGAAACTTTTGACAAGGTACGATAATACACTTCCTCAAAGAAACTTTCTTATTTGGTGTATTTCTACCCATTATGTACTCAATTCTTGCCAAGTTAAATGATTTGATTCTTTTGCTTTCTATTTTACTCTATTTATTGTTAATTCTAACTAGCTTTGCCTGTTTTTCCTGTGTCTTATTTAAATGACTCTGAACATTGTTTCATTTTCGTCATTTTCTCTAGGTGAGGGCTAATTTCATTACAATATATATATATATATATATATATATATATATATATATATGTGTGTGTTTCAGGTGGTTTCCTGGAATTCATCCGCGTAGTTGATAACTTGTTCCTCCCTAACATAAAGTCATTAAGTATGACACATTTATTGGGACCCGTTTTTCAATTTATCTTTTCGATTGTGGAGTCGTTTAATTTGTACTTAAAAACAATATTTCCAACAACTTTAGTCCATAGTTTGTCATTTTCATGTCTTTCACAAAAACACACAGTATTTTTCATTGTTGTTGTTTTTCATAGTTATTCGAGTAACTAGAAGCGAAAGCAGAAGGCTACGAGAATTATGCGAACCGACCTGAAGAGGACAGATGTGACTCTGCCGAAACGTCGTCATTTTACCATCGATCCCGGCAGGGATCAGTTATCAACTACGCGGATGAATTCCCGGAAACCACCTAAAACATTTAGTGCCCGCGAAAACTTAAAAACAAATATATATATATATATATATATATATATATATATATATATATATATTGTCTTGCGAACAAAAGAATGACACCTCGTAGAGAGTACTCTCTTTACTGTTGATTTGGCATACGAATTTCCATTTCAACAGTTCTTACCGACTACTGAGGCATTCGGGTTTTCGTTGACATCTTGTAAAATGTTTGTTTCAATTTTCAATATAGTTTCGGCTTCTAAATAAAGTGTTCGAAAGCCCCATGGTTAATTAAATTAACTACGGTTTTTCTGAATTGGGCTTTGTGAGGCCGTTGTTTAGTATACATCTCCATATACCTTGCTGAAGTAATATCGGCGTCTCTGTGTGATTGCAAGTACAGAGCTAACATGTCAAATTTAATTCTTTTGAATAGCGAATATCGGCCAACCGGTTTCGATAAATTGTGTTTCACATTTATGATCTTAATCGCCGAAAAATGTACTACTTACTAAAAAACAACTTTGGCACTTTGACTTCTTTAACGTCCTTAGATGCAAAAATGTGTTGTAGAAGCCGATACAATATTGAAAATTAAATTCGCTACAGAAGCATTTTAAAAGCTGTGAACAAAGCTATTATTGCATCGATAAGAAGTGTTGAAAGGGAATTTTCTGTGCCAAAATGTAAGATACTGAGAGTGTTAAGAAAGAATAAGTACCATCCATACAAACAAATAATGGATCAAGAACTTAAGGAAACTAATTTTTCAAGACGAATGCGCTTGTGTGAATGGTATACTAGAAAGCGTAAAATTTCGATTTTGTCTTGTACTACGACGAGAGTAGGTTTACGAATTATAGAGTTTTAATAAGCATACTACTCACCATTGGTCTGTTCAGACCCTTACGAAGTGGTAGAGCGACGTTTACAGATCAGAGTTGGAAGAAACTTTTTTTGTGGGATCATTGGTAATTTAATCTAGTATACGTTTTTAATTGGGTACCAATTATAAAATTATGAATTTTTTTTAGGAAATCGACTTATAGGGCAATTTTTGTTAGACTACAACTCATTAATGTTATTTTGCGACAAACAAGTTATAGCGTCTCCTTAAAATTAAGGCCTAACTTTATGAAATGTGATATTTCGATGAAACTCATTTTTTATGCACTAGTGAGATATCACTTGAATGGAAATTTTACACCCTTTCCAGAAAAAGTTGAAAGTTGAGGCGGTTTGCGGGACAACAAAAGATAACTGAGACATGTCATACACGTCATCTTCTTCGTCTTAAAAAAGTGTCGAATAATATCACATCTTGACAGGTATCAAATTAACCGTTTTGGTTTTTGCCGATTATTTCCAAAACCAATTGACGATTTGTAAATCTGAAGCTAGATGTAGAATGCACTAAGTTTCCTCTAAAACTTTTCCTATTTGACCTTTGCTATAGGTATAGGAGGAGCCGAGGTCCCTGTATAGAGAAGCGAATTTGGGACACACTGTATCTACAGGGTTACAGGTCGACCTAGATCCTTTAAGACTGATTTGACCAGGAAACACATTATTGGCCTATTTTCTGTTTTTCCCTCTCATTTATTTGTTATTACGCGATATTTGTCTAGTAGATAAGTTGCTTTATTATTCTCAACACGAAAATTGCAGTTAACTCTTGATAGAGTTATACATTGAAATAAAGTCTTAAAACATATTTTTTTCTTTCAGAAATATTTAAGAAAAAGTCTATGACACTTATGCTGTAGATGTGCTTAAAAAATAGCTATTTGTTATTAGCTATCCAATAAGGTATAAAATGCTAGGGTAGTACCAGAATTTCTTGAATAAAACTTTTATGAAAGACGCCCAGGTCGTAGTAAAGAATTACGGTACTTAAACATCAAATTTATCACTTGGGTCAGAAAACACAATAAAACAATCCAAATAGATAAAAAATGGCATTTATTACTATTTAAAAAAAATCTGTTCTATGTCTGAATTCACTCTTTTTACTGCACCATTTGTTAAACTCCTTCTTATTTCATTTGCCGCAAAGATTACACTGTTTCAAAACATCAACACCTGTGACTGTATTGGGTTCGTTGTAATCCAAATTCTTCATGTGTCCCTCCATATAAAAAACCATTGGGGTTAGGTCTGGACTTCTAGCTGGCCATGGTATGGGTCCACCTCTTCTGATCCACTTCCGACCCTAATCCATATGTGTTGATGTTCTGAAACAGAGAGTAGTCGATGCGGCAAATGAAATAAGAAGGGGTTTAACCACTGGTGTAGTAAAAAGTGGATTAAGACATGGAATGAGGGTGGGTGTGCGAACCAATTGAAAATTTAGACCACTCAAATTTTTTTATGAAGAATTTATTACACTCCAGGTTCCGAACATAGATATTTACCGTTTAAAAAGTTAGTGCCGATTTTATAAAAAATCAATATAAGTTATGTCCTTAAAAAAATATGAGACTACTTCGGGATACCCCGTAATTGAATCCAGTCCTCACGATCCAAATTCCTTGAACCGGTTTTGAGTGAATAAGGGAACTGACATACAAAATTTAAATATCATTTTATGCAATTTGTTGGAACGAGTAAGGAACATCATAATATAGATACGAAATGCTTTTTTCCCGCTTTAGGCTACCAATACAATTCAGTAATATTTCATATATATATATATATATATATATATATATATATATATATATATATATATATTTCTTTTTAAGTTTTTGCGGGCACTAAATGTATTAGATGGTTTCCGGGAATTCATCCGCCTAGTTGATGACTGATCCCTGCCGGGATCGATGGTAAAATGACGACGTTTCGGCAGAGTCACATCTGCCCTCTTCAGGTCGGTTCGCATAATTCTCGTAGCCTTTTTTTTGCTTGTACACCAACGTATTAATTAACCGCCAAATCCATACAAGGTACGTCCTTGTCTCTTCAATGCATAAACAACATCCATAGCTGTGACTGTTTTCCTCTTGGCATGTTCAGTGTATGTGACAGCATCTCTTATGACATTTTCAAGGAATACTTTAAGCACACCTCTAGTTTCCTCGTATATCAATCCTGATATACGTTTAACACCACCACGTCTTGCTAGACGTCTTATGGCTGGTTTTGTTATACCCTGGATATTATCACGCAGCACTTTACGATGACGTTCTGCGCCTCCTTTTCCTAAACCCTTGCCACCTTTGCCTCTTTCAGTCATTTTGAAATAATACAAACGTACATTTCGACGTTAGTAGAGAAACTGACTTTTCTCTCTGACTGAGACATGTTTGGTTTTCAAAATTTGATTGATGTCAAATGTCATGAGTCAGTCCTAGATTACCTTAACCTAATTTCATACATATGCTACCACTCAAATGAGAGGTTTGTTTAATCTGACAATTACGGAGACCCAAGCTGTAGGAAGACGGGGGGTGTCATCGTGTCGGTTTAGACAGAGAGGTCGTTTCCCTATTTCTATAGCTTCATTAATAGTGGATGCCCTAAGGGAATTGAGAGATATGATAGTCCTACTGTCGTCGAAGTTGAAACAGTATTTGATTTTACTGGCTTTGATGTGCGGAGTACTCTAGCAATGTTTTGACGAGCATCTTCAACCTCAATATCTGTTAGTTCAACCATAGCTATCTCAAATTGAGAAATGATTCTAGCAGTTGGGATACTTTTTGGCGTCACAGCGAACTTGAAACCTTTGGATAGGACGTGTTTAAGTTGTGAACGGTCGTCTGAGGGAGTGAGGTGACAGCGGGTTGATGTTTTATAATAAGTCGTGTTAGTTAATGTTTTTGAGTCACTCGTTTCATTTGTACCAAGTGTTCAGCTTTATAGCTTGAAATGTGATCAAAATTGTCCCACAAAATTGTTTGAGGGTTGAAAGTTTGTAATGACGAATAATAGTGATACAAATTTCGGTTGGTTTGGTCAAGTTGACATTTGATTGCATGGATGGAATTTCATAACAGGGCGAAACTTGCTTTGTTAAGAATATTGGAAACTGAACGTGAAGAGGTGTGATGGTTTAGTTTAAAAGTGTTTGGAATGATGTTATGGGTTCTCCAAGCTTTAAGGAAAGAAAGATTACAAGGAAGCAGATATTTTCGAATAAGAAGTTTACTGTATGTTTTATGTGAGTTGGAAGAAATCCTCCCCATAGAGACGAATGAAATGTTCTGAGAGGCTCCCGCAGTCATTATTATGAACAAGGCTAAGTTCCGGGTAAGAACCGCGTCTCAATTTATTATATACTCGACGTTTCGACTCCTGCTCGCGCCATTACCAAGATACAAAGTTATTAAATGTATTGTGACTCCAAAATGCTTTTAGCGTTTTGTGACATAACGTCCCGTTTCTTTTCAACTGGTTTCGATCATAACGACTCACTGAATCCCTATACATGACATCTATAACGTTACGATAAAATGCAAAGTTATTAAATATTTGTGACTCCGAATCGCTTTTTGCCTGGATTTTTACTTTATAGTGACATAACGTTCCGTTCCGTTTTGACCATAACGAGTAACAGAATCTCTATGCAGACATAACACTAGGCAAAAATACGATAGATGGAATAATCAGATAATCCATAAGGGGACCGTGGGAACATAAAAGGGGAAGGGGAAACCAAAAATTAGATCCATGATCTGTGATCAGAATCTCAAACAGCATGCGGGAGCTAGATCAACTCCGCAAAACTCAGATAAAAATTGAGGCTTCATAGATAGATTCCAAAATCATTAATTTTCAGTCTTGGAAATATTTTCTATTTATTAAAAAATAACAACGAAAATAATAAAATTTGACACTACCACGTTCTTTAAATTAAATTAGCGAATGACTGACCTGTCAATAAAAATACTCACATCGGCATTGTAATAATTACTTACAATTATAACGGACAATAAAATTAATTAAACGATATCCACTTCCCACATATGTTTTAATTCCCTAAAATTGGACCAGATCAAACTAATTAATTAGCAAAAGTATTTCTATATGTTGCTTGGGAGCAGATGTTAAACACATTCAGTATTTTTCAGAGGAATGTTTATTTATATATTATGTCTGATTAATAAATCATCCACAGATTTAGAGTGGATCTCGTAATAGAGTAATTTAAATACCCAGCCTATTTTCAATAGTTCTATAAAACGAAGACTCTTTAACAAGAAGTAAGCATGAATATAATACAAATGCGATTTATATAAAACACGGTAACCTTCTTACAATATATTGATTCAATAGTTTGCGATCTATTTGTAGCAAATCATTATTTTACTCTTTAACACTTGTTTTTAAAGAAAAAATAAGTTTTATTTATCGCCAGAAGAGCTAATCCTTTAACATTTATTGGAATTTACTTGGTTATTTTCAAATTTTTATATAAAACGGGTACATTTAAATTTTCTCAGATATTTTTTTCTGTTGTTGACAAATTAATAAAGTGGAATTTAACAAACACTCAAAGATTGTAACTATAATTATTTTTGAACATTCTTAAATTTTAGATTTGTAATTTGGCTTCTGGAAGATGATGAATAACATAAAATTATTGGTTATATCCTCCCAGGTATGCTTTACAGGCAGGACAGTAATGGTTTAGGCTTTGACACGAGTCCATACAGTAAGGTATAAAGCAACATGGCCAGCATCTAGAAATAGAAAAAAAAAAAATTAAAATACTATACAACATTTTCTGTCTCTCTATGACAAACTCTAAAAGTAGTTTGTTTTCGAAATATAGCCCTTCAAAATTATATTTTTTACTCCTTAGGTCTACTCTATTCTATGTACGGTATTTTAGTAAAAAGTGTATTCCCGCTATATCAATAGGTTTTAATTATTGATTCCGAAGTAAGTGTTTGTATCTCACATTTATTACAGATTTATTTACGTGTATTCACCTTATCCGTATGTTTCGTAAGCGGTAAAAAAATCAACTTTGACGAGCTCTATATCGAAAACAAGACTTTCAGATTTTCTGCCAATTGAGAATTTTGATCTACACATTCAGAACTATCAAACTGATTTTTTTTAAATCATCCCAAAGCCATTTTTCATTTGACATAAGAATAATGTTGAGTCATTTCCTTAGTTTTGAAGGAATTATTTATTGTACTAATACACAACATGTAATGCCAAACTTCAGTTAATGTCCCCGGTAAATAGTGACATTATTATTTTTTATTTCAATAAACTTACAAACGTACCAAAAAGTCATCTGAGTACGAAATATGTACCACCAGAAATATTTTCGAGATCCTCATTTTTCTACAAATATAAATGTGCTATTTTACGTGTAGGTGATAAACCTATGATACGATAGGGTGATAGAATTTTATCTATTTAAATGTTTGTGATGATGAATAATAAACAAAACAATTTTTATATACATCTTTCAGTTATTTCTTGAAAGATAAAATATGTAAATTACTTAAACTACCCTGGGTTACTATAATTATTTCTATACTAATAAACCGTTAATCTGAAAAACTAGAGGTGTTTTCTTGACCTATATTGAAACGAAAAATTAATTATTTTATTTCTTGCATTTGAACTCTAGCCATAGTGTCTTTTTACCAGTTAATTATTTTTTAAACATTGGGCACACCAGGCCTAACGCATATACGAATACAAATATCCAGAATTCGGAGTGCCATTGGAACCATTAAGTTAAATCCAACTCAGTGTGAACTTTAACCGCTTGCTCACAGAACCCCTTTTCTTTTTAATCTTTATTTCAAACTAATGGGGAGAAACCCCATATACAGCAAGTCAAATATAGAATCATAAAAAAATTTAATGAGAACAAAATTGAAACTAAGAAACAGATAAAAGTAAATAAACAAAGAAATCCGTAATATTGAAACACTGAAATTATATAAATATAAAGCCAAGATGAAATAATAGTTTAGTCTAAAATATCGCTTAGGTACGTGAATGTTACTCAGTAAGACACTACATTTACTCTGGATTAATTTTTATAAATTAATATCAATTCTTTTCCACCACACTTGAATGAAAAATATGTTAAGGTAGGTATTTAGCCACTTTAACAACACTATCAATCGTTTATCGTACGGAGTTGAATCAATAAAAGCGCACTTCATGTACAATTACTACAAATAAGTAGAAATTCTTTGTAAATTACTTTGTATAAGAATATCAACAATACTACAAAGAGTAGGTAAGCTATGCATCCGCACAGAACTTTAAAAGCACCATAAAGCAAATCTGATTCAAAAAATGGCAGAAAATCTATCTAGGTTAGGCCAAAAGCCTAATTGTGTAGGATCCCACCAAATACGAATGATTGTTCCGAAATGCCTACATTAGCTACTTTAATTTAGTTATTCGCAAGCTATTATAAGGTGTTTTTAGACGGCAAAAGGTACAAAAGTATATGAAGTATTAACTATGTACACAATAAAAAAAAAATGTAAATTGTTATTAAAAATGGTAAGAGCATAATGCTTACTATTTACTAATTTCTAGACAACAAAGGTATATTTGTTTTCTGACTGATATTTGTGGCATATTTTTCAATGTTTATGCACTTTTTGGGAAATAACAGCACAGTTATGAAAATTGCTGTATATTCCAAACGTTTCGTGGTTTAAGTCAGACCCCGAAACTACAATAAAAAAGGCAAGATTCTAAGATGTAAAATTAAAATATTTGACAATATGTATTATTTGATTTCTGACGTAACTAAGAGAATTTTATTTGTAATATACAAGGTAGCACAGAAACTTCTAAACATCATATAATCATAAAGTTCCTTTCAAATTGGAAGAATTTTAAAGGGAGATCTTCAGAATTTTATGTGGCGCTCCTAGGTGCGACTTTGTTATAAGATAGTGCATTCACCAAAAATGCGACCAAAGAATTTTGTTGATTCAGTGATTTCATTAAAATCATAAGGGAAAACCTAGGAAAAACCTTATGAATGCACTATCTTATAACAAAGTCGCCACATAAAATTCTGAAGATCTCCCTTTCAAATTCTTCCAATTTGAAAGGAACTTTATGATCTTTAGAAGTTTCTGTGCCACCCTGTATATTACAAATAAAATTCTCTTAGTTACGTCAGAAATCAAATAATACATATTTTCAAATATTGTAATTTTACATCTTAGAATTGTGCCTTTTTTATCGTAGTTTCTTAACCATTGACAACGGGGTCTGACCTAGACCCCGAAACGTTTGGAATATACAGCAATTTTCATAACTGTGGTGTTATTTCCCAAGAAGTGCTTAAACAAAAAAGGTATATTTTAGAGACACTTTACATTTTAAAAATTTATACATTGAAATCACTTCCCAAGTACTTCTCGAAAGAATAAAAGGCGTTTTTTAATCAATAATTTTTACTCTTGCTTTAAAATGATTTAAGTTTATGGCTTGATACAATGTAGGTGAATCACAGTGTTATTATAATATTCCAGTTTTAGACAAGCTGCTAAGAGTGCATTTCCTTATATTTACCCTAATATATTTTAAACTAAACCTTTTAAATTTATAAAAAATATACATTTTTATTTCTTATATAGTCTTTTTATTTAATCTGCTACATGTTTCGCTTGATTTTTATAAAAATATTTATTTAATTTTCTAATTTGGCCCCCAGAATTAACATTAGGGTTTTATTTTACTAATAAACTTTCAGTGAAGCGCTATAAAATCTATTGTCTGAATTTCAGGCCCAGTCGATTGGAAGATAAAGGAGAAAATAGGTCAAATCTGAAATAATAAATTATTAAATCTTTTAGACAAATTATATTAAAACTACAAATAAAATATAATTTTCAAAATTTTAGATTATGTAGTTTCTGAGGTACATAATAAGTTGATATTTAATATTTTTGTTAATATCTTTTAAACAACTGATTTTTAAAATATGAAAAAAATATATTTGTATTTATCTTTTTATTTGATACGTTTGTAAAACAAATTATCATTTGCCATTTAATTCTAAAATTTCGCCCCCAAAATTAATATTGGGGTTTTCTACTAATTTTTCTTATAAAGTTCAATTTTCGAAATTTAGGGAAATTTTCGGAAATAAAGGGGGAAATGAGATTTATATATATATATATATATATATATATATATATATATATATATATATATATATATATATTAATATCTTGTTAATAATTAATTTAAAAAATATAGAGGTTACTTCTTATTTTTTCATTAAAATTCAGGTGAACATCTATTTCTATTTTTTTTAATTTTACGTTTTATAGTTTCGGAGATAAGTGGGGGGGAATGGGTACATTTTTTTATATTTTTGTTAATATCTTTTAAACTAATTATTTTTAAATTATGAAAAAAAAGTGTGTTCCTTACAATGAGTCCTTTGATTTGATGTATCACATGATGCGTTTTACCAATTTTTAATTTTTAATTATTCATTTAATTCTATAATTTGCCCCCAAAATTAATGGTTCTGTAAAGTTTGGGCAACCTTCTATATTCCTCTTCTTCATTTTTTTACGCTCTCGGAGATAAGGGGGAACGGTCGATTTTTTTTAGTTTTTTCACCCCTGAGAGGTACGTCTCCTCTTTTCCTAGTTGCATAGGAGCGAATATCATTGTGTGTTTTGTAGTTGCTTTAGTTCTGTTTCATATAGTCTAGACAATGAAGGATGAAAGAGCAAAGTATGGTAAGTAGTTATAGACTCACAATGATTCTAATACAGTACGTGAATTTTGTGCACAGTTCGGAGAATGACCTCACTTTAAAATCGCATAGGACATAATAATCAAATAAAACTAATTTCTTTGTTTTCTATAACTAGATTTATTCACCATACATGACTAGTTTCGACGCTCGCGCGTCATTTTGAAACTTATATACATCAATGGAAAAAAATTGAAAATGATGAGTGAGCGTCGAGACTAGTCACGTAGTGTGAATAGATCCAGTGATGGAAAACAAAGATATTAGTTTCATTTCATCATTATGATTGACTATCACAAAGTAACCATTTCCTAAATTCATTTTCTGTATAGAACATATTACAACGAAAGTACCCATGATACGCCGCCAGTAATACAATGTGCTCCACTTTTTGACAGGCTCCTTATAAAAAAAGTAACTTCACATAATTTGGAACTAAGAAAATTGACATTTGCTTTCCAGGTCATCCCAGAAATCAACCTAAACTCCCAAGAACGTCACTGATTTATCAGTTTCTAAGTTAAGTGGTGAAGATTGCACTTAACGATAATGTTCTGGATCTTACTATTGCCGAGACGAATCCTATTGGCTAAAAAACAATTTTCAATTTAACGCTACAATATTGTTTCTGAAGATTGATAGTGTAGCAACTTGGTGGCAACATCAGCAAACAGGATTATCAGTAGATTAAATAAATTGCTAATGTTTGACAAGCCATCTATGTTTATGAGCAATAACGGAGGACCCAACACAGAGCGTAAATAGGACTTGGCAAAGGTAATACTGCTCTTGTCCAAGTTTTAGTGGCATAGCTTTTAATAAAGAATTTCAAAACTTCGAATACCTTCGTTAAGTCCAGAAATGTAGCATTATGCGTATTTTCAAAGCTTTCTACCACAAATTCACTTAGTCGAGTTATAGCCAGAGTTATGCAGTTTTTGTTACGAAAACCAAATTGGTTTGTTATTAAGACATTATTTACCTCCAAGTAGTCAATAATTTGGTCTTTCAATAAAGATTCAAGAATTTTTGAGATTATTGGCAATGGAGATACACACCCATACTTTGTTCGATCGCCAGGAACCTTATTTTTGGAAACAGGTACAACTTGAGTACAGGTAGGAATATTCTTTCTCAGATCCAACTATTAAACAGGACAGTCAGAGGTTTGCTTAATATATCTATGAGGTATGTAAGGATTCTAGAATTGATGTTATAACAGCCTCTGCTACAATTATTTTTAATACTGGAAATTTTATCTGAAACAATTTTTGTGTCACTCAATAAAATTTGAAGCTACCTCCAGTATAGTGATTTGATAGTCATTGATTTAGTAGTTAGAAGTAGTAAGATTTTTAATTAGCTCATCTGCACGTGACACAAATAAATAGCTGAAGACCGGGGTACGGAATTTCCTATGAGATTTTATGATACTCCACATGGCCGACAATTTATTTGAAGCATTAGCAGGAATATTATCACTGTTAGCTTTTTTGGATATTGATATCTCGGTCCGATACAGTTTTCTTAAATTATTGGCCATGCTTTTGGGTACTAACAGGATATTTAGGAAATGAAACTAGCTGTCCGAAACAAGTGGCCGAATTTGATGGAAATTTGTTGCTTGATTGTGGCATGAAATAATATTCCCAAAAGCAACATCTAAGGTTAAATTTTTAACCACAATTTATTTGTTCTAATTTTTAGTGAAAAACATTTATAGGGTATTTGCTGATATTTTGTATAATTTGTGAAATCGTAACCATGTGCCTATTATTTAGCACCCTAAGGAAAATGTCGAAATTCAAGCAACAGCGTATTTAGTTGTGTTAGCAATAACACCAGCCTTTTGTTTCATAATGTAGCTTAAGGTTTAGGCTAAAGTAGATATAGTTTCTTGTACACTGCAAAAATATCGAAATTTTTATTGACGCTACGAATTAGCAACAGAACAACAATAAAATAGGTATATGATTAGTGTCAATGTGGCACTATCAAAAGGCTACTGCAAATTAATAGACTAGTCTCAACAATAAATATAGGCAACACTAAACTTACATATAACTTTGAAATTACCAACCGTATTTTCTCAATATGTTAACAGTGTGACTAGAGCACATTCTAAGTACCTGTACTAAAAAGAGGAACGCCTACAACAAAACCTGAACTGTAATTGTATGAAAATTTACGTTAATCTAAAAAAAACACTCTTGGTTGACCTATTTAGACAAATCTTGATTTCCATTATGCCAACAGAACATATTTTAACACATTATTGATTTTCTATCAATAAGAGAGTGCAAACATATGCCTTGACAAATAAGCACACAATCACACGCCCATACAATGCATTATATTCCAAATTTTGTGTTTGTACTTACTGTGAGTAATAACTTAAATTTATTTTCTTCGGACCTTATTGCTGACATTTTTTATTATTACGTAATGGGGCTCAAACGCATTTGTGCTGCCATATATTACATTTCAATAATGATGCCAATTATGGTCATGAGAAAGATTTCCTATAGTTTAGGGCGAAGTGGTCAATTCACTTATTTCAACAATTATACATTGTTGTCTAATACCGCGTGAAAATGCAATTTTGTAAAAAATGAGTTTGAGTCGACAATATGGATTAATTATAAAATGAAATAAATAATGAAAACATTATTTTGTGAGTGCGTCATGTAATACATCAAAAAGTCTCGATTAAAGCGAGAATTCCAATATTAATTGGGGCAGGGGACGTAAATTATAAAATTTAATGAAAAATGTTTTTTTTGTTCAAGCAATGTAGCAAATGAAAAAAAACAACTATATTCTTCATGTTCCTTTAAAAATTTCCTTAAAACATATAAGGAAATTATTTAATATTTAACCCATTCCCTTGTTATCTCTGAAACTACTAATCCTAAAATAGTAATTTTTTATATAATTTTAAAAAGCATTGTTTTAAAAATAGAATATTTTTTTGGGTTCAATTACAAAATTAGACTCAATATAACTTCTTTATTTGCACCAAAATAAATAAAAATATGTTTTTAGGGTTCCGTATATGCAATATACGGATACCCTTATAATATCACTCTGGATTTCTGCCTCTGTCACATCACAGCAATTTTCTCCTAAACTACTGGACGGAAGAAGTTGAAATTTGGTATCAATGTATAGTTTGGTTACCCGATCAGGAGTACATATCGTAAAAGAAAAAAAATTGATTTTAGGGGTACTTCTGGGGGAAAAAACTAAAAACATCGACCGTTCCCCCCCTGATCTCCGAAACTACTGAGTCTAAAGTTTTGAAAAAATAGGGAATATAGAACGTTGCTCGAACTTTACAGGAAAAATAAGGAGAAACCATTAATATTAATTTTGGGGGGCAAATTGTAGAATTAAATAAAAATTTTAAAATAAAAAAATTTCAAACGCATCATGTAATATATCAAATGAAAAGTCTCATTCTGAGGAACACAAATATATTTTTTTCACATTTAGAAAATATATTTAATATCTTCGAAACTATAAAACGTAAAGTTTTGAAAAAAATTAGAGGTATAGGTCCCTACCTGAAGTTTACTGGAAAAATAAGGAGAAATCTCTAATTTTAATTTTGGGGGGCAAATTACAGAATTAAATGAAAAATATAAAATTAAAATTGTTTCTAACCCATCATGTTGTATATCAAATGAAAGGGCTCATTATGACGAAAGCAAATATATTTTTTTCATATTTTTAAAATAAATTAATTAAAAAATATTAACATAAATATAAAAAATTTTACCCATCCGCCCTCTATCTCCGAAACCATAAGCTGGAAAATTTTGAAAAAAATTTGAGGTATAGCCCCTCACCTGAACTTTACTCAAAAAATAAGGAAAAACCCCTAATATTCATTTTGGGGGGCAATTTATAGAATTAAATGGAAAATATAAAATTAAAATTGTTTCTAACCCATCATGTTATATATCAAATGAGGGCTCATGATAAAGAAAACAAATATATTTTTTTCATATTTTTAAAATAAATTAGTTAAAAGATATTAACAAAAATATAAAAAAAATTACCTATTCCCCCCCTTATATCCATAAGCTGAAAAATTTTGAAAAAAATGGAAGTATAGCCCCTCACCTGAACTTTACTGGAAAAATAAGGAGAAACCCCTAATATTCATTTTGGGGGGCAAATTATAGAAATAATTGGAAAATAAAAAATTATAATAGTTTCTAACGGGTCATGTAATATATCAAATCACAGGGCTCATTATGACGAATACAAGTATATTTTTAAAGTTTAATTTTTTTTCAAGTTTTTTTCTCATAGTATCTGCACTTCACAAGATATTCAAATGAAATTTGGCATAGATATTACAATTAAGGGTTTACACCTTGTGACATGCCAATTTCGATTGCAAATCTACAGGGTGATATTTTTTCGGGAACATTGTCCACTGTTGTCCTTCAGAACTTTTTTTTGGTGAGCCACTGGTACTTTCAAAAATTGTAAAGAAAAGCTTTGTTGTTATAGCAAACTTTATGTTCTCTTGTAGTTTTGTCGTATCAACTACCGATTTCGAGAAAAAAAATTTGAATTATTAAACTAGCAATGATTCTTAAAGATTCGATAAACTGGTATAATCATCAAAAAAAAATGTATTACTGCAAGAAACGTACAACTCAAAAATTAATCATAATAAAAAAACTAAATAACAATAAAGGAACTAAACTACAGCAATTGTTGAAAATGTCCTCCCCCAACCCTTATACAAGCTTCTTTTCTTCTTCTCATAGACGATCGAACTCTTTCAAACACTCCTGGAGTATTCCTAATTGTATCAAACGCGCCTATTATACGATTTCTCAGTTCGTCTACGGTATTCACTGGCGTTATGTACACTAGAGATTTCAGATGGCCCCATAGAAAGAAATCTAAACTATTTAAATCTGGGGATCTGGCGGGCCATGGCTGATGTCCACCTCGTTCAATCCACCTGTTTACATAATTTTCGTTCAAATACTCCCTAGCCAAAAGTGAAAAATGAGCAGGAGCACCGTCGTGCATGAACCACATTTCACGTCGCATCATTAGAGGTATATCATCCAATAACAAGGGCAAATCGTTCTCTAAAAAATGTCTGTATGATTGACCAGTAAGTCGCCCTGGCAAGAAGAAAGGACCAATCAAATAATCGCCAATATTACCACCCCACACATTTAATGAAAATTGCTCTTGAAAATAAGCTTCTGCAATTTCATGTGGATTCTCCTCAGCCCATATGTGTTCATTATGAAAATTTATGATTGAAGTCCTTGAGAAACAGGCTTCATCAGTGAATAGGATTTGGCAATCAAAATGAGGATTGTCCAATAGTCTGTTGAGGTACCACTGACAAAAAATAATTCTTGGATGACAATCTCGAGGCAAGAGCGCCTGCACCCTCTGAATGTGATAAGGATAGAGAAAAGAATCCCGCAAGATCCGCCAAACAACTTGATGACTTGTATTTAAGGTAACACTAATTTTTCTTGTACTGGTTCCTGGATGTTCCTCTATTTCGTTCAGCACTGCCTCTTCCAGTCGTGGTGTTCTCACACTTCGTGGTCTACCTGCATTAATATTTTTCGCAGAAAAAGATCCAGATTCTGAAAGACGCCTGTGAATATTAGAGAACATCCATTTGCAAGACCACACATGAAATGCATGTCAGCCATTTCGGAATTCGTAAAATTCGGCATGTTTTGATATTAAAATGCAAGCATCTTTAATTTTCAAAACATAGGAGTTTAATTTGATGTGTCAAAACTAACTATAAATTTATTCATTCACCACAGCCTACTAGGTAGGTAACTAGATTTCTATGACAATTCGGAATTTTCTGAGGATTTCAAGAGAATCATTCAAAATTTTTTTCTCGAAACTGGTAGTAGATACGACAAGAGAACATAAAGTTTGGTATAACAACAAAGCTTTTCTTTACAATTTTTGAAAGTACCAGTGGCTCACCAAAAAAAAGTTCTGACAACAGTGGACAGTGTTCCCGAAAAAATATCAGCCTGTAGATTTGCAATCGAAATTGGCATGCCACAAGGTGTAAACTCTTAATTGTAATATCTATGCCATATTTCATTTGAATATCTTGTGAAGTGCAGATACTATGAGAAAAAACTTGAAAAAAATTCAAACTTTAACACTCTGTATCTTGAAAACGAAACGTTTGCGGACCCATGTTAATGGGACTTTTTCTTCCTAAAACTATTCAAGGAATCTCCCCTTTTCGTTTGTACCTCCAATTTAGGAACACCCTGTATATTAAAAAAATATTTAAAAAAAATTACCCATTCCCCCCGTTATTCCCCAAACTATAAGACCTACATTTTCGCTGCGTAAAATGAGATGTAACAATAATAAGAAAAATATTAAATAGTGCCGTATTTATTTATTCAAACGAGGTGGTACGTGGTTAAAACTCTTTAGTCGCCAACGGCAATTTCCTTTTTTTTACGGGACCCAACTTTGTTTTTAAGACATACGCATTTATATCTTTAAAATATGTTTTAAAATTGTAAAAAAACTTAATTAACAGTTTTTTTCAAAAAAAGAGCGACTTAAACTGTGAAACCGGGGCACTATGGGTCAAATGGCATTTTTTTAAGGGAAACCTAATAATTAGAGCAAAAATAGAGATATCTAAACTGTTCTTTATTTAAATTGAAATATCTCTATTTGTCTTTGAGATATACCATAAAATAAAGCAAAAATGTTCGAATTTTGAAGTGTGCACCATTTCAACCCTCATTTCCACCCCTATAATAGTGACTACTGACATCCTAAATAATTTTCCCTTAATCTACATAACCTAAGGTCCAATTATAAAAAAATTGTTTCGATATCTCTATTTTTGTTCAAGATATTAGGTTTCAGTTAAAAATAATGCCATTTGACCCATAGTGCGGCGTTTGGTCCTCGTAGCCTACTTTTATTATATATATATATATATATATATATATATATATATATATCCTTGATGAAAGTTACCGATATTGTCAACAAACACATTTTGAAAATATTATTTTTAAATGTACAGAGTGTTCCAAATATCAGTGACGAATCAAACTTATATATTGTTAAATTAAACATCCTGCATATTATTCTGTTTTCGAAGTTTTATGTAATTTTTGTCACGATTTGTCAATAAATATTACTCTTTACTTATACAATATTGTGTAATTCAGGAAATTTGAATACAAATTTTCTTTCTGATTACGGCATAAAAGGGGCCTCGCAAAACTAATGTCGCCGACTTCCAAGTTTTGTCTAGCGCTGCCTCTGTGTTCTACCTTCGATTTTAATACTCATCTTGTTACCTTGAATTTGATCAAAAAGTCACCATTTTCAATTATTATTTCAGATTTTATATATTTTCATGCTAAAATGCATACTTCTACTTAAAGTTGGTGAGGTACCTGGGATTATACAAAAGAAAAAAACACAATTTTTTGTCTGCTTTCTTTTCCAAGTGCTTCTCTACTTGAAGTTGGTGAGGTTCCGGGAATATCCAAATGACAGACAGCACAAGTTTTACTTACTATTTACAGTCAGATTTTTACTTTATTATTTTTTTCATTATGATTGAGCCAGGAGGTGCCCCCCCCCCCCCCCCGACGCTTAGTAGAAATAGACTAAACCCTAGAAAATTGAGTAATGAACAGAGAGTGTCAAGATCTTAAACAGTAGACAGGAAAGTAACAACTAAATTAAACTAAAGTGTTTAGTTTTAGCTAATAAGCCTTGGTAACCTGTTTTATTAATTATCACCACTTTTATCCTCAAGCCAATCCAAGATCCGCCACTGCACTCAATTTAATTCGATATTCGGATCTATGGTTAGAAGATCTTTTCTTAGTCTGACATTTCCCAAAATAAATTCAGTGTTTTAATAATTTAACACTAGAGGTTGACAACGTTTTAGAATAAAATGATAAATTTAGAAAAGTCCATTTAGTATATTTTTAGTGGATCTTAATATTACGATTAGTATATAGTTTTATTTTCATTTTTTAAGTCTGGCGGTGATCCAATTTAACATACGAAAAAAATTCGAAAACCAATATATTAATAGAAATACTATCGAATACTTTGGAAACTACTTGCCTATTAAAAAACCTCTGGTAAATTCTCCTGATATTTCCACCGATGAGTATCCTTGTAACCTACCAATGAATATTCAATGTTTTTGATTTTATTTCATATAGCTACAACCATATTGTTTGAAAATCTAAATAATATATAACTATGGCCTGCAGTAACTTCGTGATAGTTTGTAAATGCATGTGCAGTCTAACAGTCATGCTTACTGAATTATAGATTGTTCAGATAATAATTATTGGTTAATAACAAATTTATTTTTAAATACATATAAGAATCAATTATTTGATTTGGCATGCCTTCAACGAGCCTCCGAGATATTCTGAGATTTGAAGGTCAATTTATTCCATGACTGGATCACGTCTGTAGTTCTTGGATGCCTGATTCGATCGAATTTTTATGTACAGAATCCGGCAATCACGTATTTCTCGCTTATGCTTTTGACAGTATTATAAGATTCATAATAGACAAATAAAATTGTGGAAAAATCTATTGTCCCCCGGATCCAATTGTGAAAACTAATTTTCATTAAAAAAAAAAATATATGTATATAGAGCGCCGTATTTCCCAGTTGTACCATGTTTACAAAACGATAGAAAAGGGTTGAAACCATGACGTGAATAAGCTCATAAAAATATTGGCATAAGTACTGCTAAAAACTAATGAAAATTTGGGCCCGGAAAAGCTGTTGGAAATTTCTATTTTTGTCTTCTAAATGTTATTTGTGGCATATTCTTGATTATTTTTATGTGTTCTTGGGAAATAACACCACAATCGAAACAAAAAACTGTATATTCAAGGACCAAATGTTCCCAGGTGTATTCTGACCTTATTTCAATGGCTTTAAACATGTATTGAAAATTTAAAATGCAAAATGAAAGTTTGATATATGACATTTAAGTTGACATAAGACAAAATGTTGTTTCTAGATATACAGCTAACACAAAAAATTCTAAATATCATGAATTACAGTTAAACAGCTTTCAAATTGGAAGAACTTGGAAGAGTTGTCTTTAGAATTTATAAGTGGTGTTCCTAGGTACGACTTTGATATAAGATGGCACATTCGCCAAAAATGTGATCAAAAATGCTTTTATTTCAGTGATCCCATTAACGTCATAAGGGAAAACCTAGGAAAAACCTTATGAACTATCCCGTTATTGGGTTGTTCAAAAGGAGATGGCCATTAATAATTTCTTCCTTAATTGTCGGTAACCAGATACGAATGAATTCTACAAAAGTAGAAGCGATACAATCGTCTTCCTTCAAAAGAATTAACGCAGACTCTTCTATTTTTCGTTTTGTGTTATGTTGTTCTTTGTGAAGTATAGTTGAATTGTCAAATTGTATTTTATGACTTAGGTTCCAAGCATGTTTAAAATTTTCGATTTTTCAAATTGTCGTTTTTTATGTAATTCTTGTGTTCATTAATTCGTACGTTTAATGGTCTCGATGTTTCTCCAAAATAAAATTTATTGCATTCGCAAGGAATATTGTATATGCACTAATATGCAGTTTTTTGAGTCCTGAGTTTTGTTGGTTGGTTTTGTTTTCGATGTTAGTGATTTCAGTGTATTTCTTGTTTTGAATGCTGTTTTGACATTAAATCTGTTGCCCACTCTTCTCAATCTTTCTGAGAGACCCTGTATATATGGTCTAGTTGTAACTACAATGTGGTTGTTCTGAGTAGTAGTGTTACTAAGAGAAGTTCCGGGTTGATTCCGATGGTTTGTTTTCTGTTCAAGTCTGTTTAATTCTTTGTTGATAAAGTTTGAAGGGTAATTGTTTCCAGTAAGAAAATTTTTTATAATTATTTTTTCTTTGTTGAATTTGTTATCATTAGAGCAGTTGGTCTTTGCTCTATCATATAATGACTTAATAACACCTTTCTTTACTGTATTCGGATGATTTGAATTGAAATTTAGGTATCTGTTAGTATGAGTTAGTTTCCTATAAACGTCTGTTTCAAATGAAGACTCTGTTTTTGTTATTAATATGTCCTTGAATATACAGATTTTTGTTTCGATTGTGGTGTTACTTCCCAAGAACACATAAAAATAATTTATATTTTTATTTCATGTATCCAACATAAATATAAGTCTGAAAGCTTGCTAAAATTGTCATGTTTTTCTAGCTTATGACATTGTGCATGTTCATACAAAATATAATCATAAGCTCATGTAGATGTACAAGTCCTAAAAAGCTTTTAAGCCGTTATAAGTTATTGTCGAGTAGTGGACATATACCAGAAATTTGCCACCATTTTTTCGTTGATGTCGTTTTGAACACTTTAAAAGTTGGCATAAGTGCCCCAGGTGACCTTCATATATTTATTTAAACTTAGAAATAACTAGTTTATTTTAGATTTTCTTGGGAATAACTATTAAATATTGGGACTACTTTCTCGCCTATACCATTTCGCACATTCATAATAAAATATTTTTTGATATGTTATTATAGATAGCTTACGTGTCGGAATAGATAGTTTTAACTAAAAAAGTGAATTTAAATATGAAGGTCACCGGTGTAGTGTTGAGTAGGACACGACTTGAAAAAGAGTTTGTAAGAGTAGCCTCTTTTTTGTCCTGAGCCAGTACAATGTCCCACTTCAAATGAGGCGAGGCGTACTGAACCATTTGAATTATTATAGTACGAAATATGCGCGTCCTTGCGCCGCAAATGTCAGACGCGACGTGCTTTTGTCATGTCATTTGTTTGTTTAGTACATATATTTTGAAATTATAAAGCTTACAAGTATAAAAAATGAATTTTATGTGTTTGTAGGCTGTTAGGTACTCTAACCAAATGATTACGATTATAAAACTTCTTACCTAATATACCTATTAAAAATAAACGCGAAACTTTGTGAGGATGGATGTGGGATGGATGGATGTATGTTTGTTACTCTTTCACGCAAAAACTACTGAATGGATTTTAATCAAACTTTACAAGAATATAACTTATACTTACATCAGAATAACAAATAGGCTATAATTTATAGATGCGGTGTTAATTATCCAAAATATAACGATAAGCATCAAGTAATATAAAAAATCTTTGAATTTGTACGACTAGATGGCGCTGTGCGATATGGTTTATTCGATATTATGGAAAAAAACCCGCGGGCGACGTCATGGGGCGGGCCGCTAGTTTGTAAATAAAAAAGTAAACAAACTATTATAAAATGAAAATATAATAAAGGAAAAATAAATTACAAATTACTATTTAAAAATAAAATTTGGGCAACTTTTTTCCCACTAAGCCTGTTCCTTCGTTCTGTGAGTACCTGACCTGCTTTACTAAACGTTCGCTCGGAAGGCACAGAAGTGGGGACAATGCAAAGCCGTTTTAAAAATACTTTATAAAGCCTAGGGTAGGCCTCTTTTTTAGTGAACCACCACTTGGCAGGATCTTGGTGCCTTGGCAGCAGGGGTTCCTCTAGATATTTATCCACTTCTATGATTCCACCTGCAGACGGATTGATATTATTGATTATTTCACCCACTTGAGCATCAAATTCATCCCATATGCTGTTTTTACGTTTATGGGGCGGCGATGAAGTTGGCTGCTCTATGGTATATGTGGTTTCAATCTGAATTCGCCCCGCCATTGCTTTTAAATTACTACAGGCTCTCCCATAAGCATATTCATTTTCAAACCCATATTTTTTAAATCTTGGATCTATTAATGTACTTTCAGCAAAGACATTATTTTCCTTGATTACCGTAAACCTTGTGTTATTTTCGCCTAAAAGCACTTGAGCCATTCTTAACACACAGTCGGGATGTTGCGAAGATAAAAATTTTTGGCACTTCTTTTTAAGGGCGTTTGATATAATTATAACCTGAAAATAATAAAAAAAACGATGTTAATAACAACTCAAGAAAAACACGTTTTTAAACATATAATATATATTTTATTTGTGATATTATTTTACCTCTGATATAGTAATATTCTTCTCAGAACTCATCTCTTCAGTTACATCTTTGAAAAAAGAAAGAATTTGTACAGCCGACTCTAAAACTTCAATGTCTTCAGCATTAATATTTATAGTATCTGGATAATCTATAGCAATTGTGGACATGACACTATTTTTAACCTTCAATATCTTTTCAAACATACCGCACGTGGAGTTCCAGCGTGTGGAAACGTCTTGTTTGAGTTTCAATAAAGGTTCTTCTAGCTTTTTTTGCATATTTGTTAATCTTTCAGATGCAAGTGGGCTTCTACGAAATACCTCGACTATGTTCTTAATTTTAATTGTAATATCTTTAATTTCTTTCAACGCAGATTGGACTATAAGATTCAAGGTATGAGCGAAACAGGGTATTTGTTTCCAATTATTCAATTTTATAGCAGCTTTAATATTAAAAGCGTTATCACTCTGCTGCTACAATTTTGTCGGTAATTTCCCACATATCTGTGATTCTTTTAAGTTCTTGTGCTAGGTTTTGTGACGTATGTCTATCTGGAAACTGAACACATTCTAGCAAGAAAGTTTTCAATTCTGCCTGCTGATTAAAAAAATGAACTGTCACGGCTAAATAATTATCGTTGGGGGCAGATGTCCACCCATCAGTTGTAATACACACATACTCTGCTTGATAAAGTTCTGACTTGACCTTCTCTTTTGTCTGATTATAGACATTTGTCATCAATACATTGGATAACGTCTTACGACTAGGTAACTGGTAGGCTTGATTTAGTTCTTTTATAAATTCTTTGAGCTCAGGAGATTCAATGAGATGGAAGGATAAGTAATTTTTTGAAAATACTTTTACTAACATTTTGTTCAGATTTTCAGTCTTTTTAGCCAAAAGCAGCTTGTAAAAGTATTGTGATAGTTTGGTGTTAGTTACTGAAGGTTTTTTAAATAGAGCGGTGCTGGTTGTGGTAGCTGATGAGGAATTGGATGATTCAGGCATAACAGAAGTTGAAGCAGTAGATTCAGTGTGTATATCAAGTTCTTGTGCAGTTAAATTAGTTGAAGCTGTCGTAATATGATGAATATCTGTTGCAGAAAAAGCTATATTTTCAATCGGGCTTTCACGTATAGCGACAAATACTTGAGCATGCTTGCTTTTTGTGTGTCTAATTAGGTTATAAGCACCACCACCTTTGTATGAAAATTGTTTCTGGCAAAAATTGCATCTAGCTTTATCATTTTTGAGGTCCGTAAAAAACTGCCATGCTTTTGAGGATCTTCTATCACTATCTCCAGACATACTACGCATGAAAAAATAAAGAGAAAAAATTGCCAATAAAATAAACATCTTAATCCATGATTATTTGCATTAGGTAGTGTACCTATGTTATACCTATCTTAGGTGAAAAACAATCGTCTTTCGGGGTAAGTCTATTAAAATTATTTAAATGATATAAAATAATAAATTAATTTTATACTAGCAAATCATATAATTTAATAATTTGAAAGTAGGTACATAAAAAAGCGCCCGAGCCGACAGTACTGCCCGAACGAACTGAAAAAACGTTGCAGTCGTTCTCATTGTTGATAGGTACCCGCCAACCATTTTAAATTCGCCCATAATTAATTGTATTAAGTCGAAAATTTATTAAAATTTGTACCTATCTTAAGCAAAAGCATCAACTCAAATTAAAAATATAGGTATTTAACCACAAAAAATATAACACAAGCACGAATTATCTAAACAAGAACAATTATTAATTATTTATAATAGTCAATTACAAAACATAATTACAAAGACTTACCTGAGTATCTTAAATTAAGACTCTTAATCTTTTTTTTATTAAGATTCTTAATCTATCCACTTCAAAATCAGAAATATCAAAAAAAAAATACTAATTAAATGGCACTGACTCTCTACACAACGTTAGATTATTATTTTAAATACGCGTCTCCTGGCTGGCGCCTCGCCTCGCATGAAAGACAATATATTTCTCTCTTGCTCAAAATATCAGACGCGACGACAGTGACGTGATCACGTGACGTGCTTGTCGTTTGTCTGCCTCGCTCGACCGCGACAAAAAAATTGCAGTAGTACAATTTTAAATTTCGAGGCACTCTTACATTTTGACGTCATGTCCGGGACAAATGAAGCGCCTCATGTATGTCCTACTCAAGACTACACCGGTGGTACTCATTGCACTCTTTAAAGTACACTATTCATTTACGAAACGGCATAAACGAGAAAATGTGCCCCCAAAATTTCAGTGAATCTCAAAAGTTTGGAAAATAAAGGGGAGAATGGATAAAATTTTAAATAATTAAATTGTGATAAAAAAAAATAAAATATTTTTGTTTTTTTATCACAAGTTTTTAGTTTTCACTTAATTCTGTAATTTGGCCCCAAACTTAATATCAGGGGTTTCTCTTTATTTTTTCTGTAATGTTTAAGTGAGGCGCTATATTTACACTTTTTCTCAAAATTTTAAGTCATATAGTTTCTGAGATAAAAAGGGGAAATAAGACGGATTTGTTTATATTTTTAAATCTTTAAAAAATATATTTTAAATATACGAAAAAATATATTGGTAATTCTCATAATGAGTCCTTTCATTTGATATATTACATGATTCGTTTGAAAAATGTTTAATTTTGTATTTTCAGTTTAATTCTATAATTTGCCCCCAAAAATTAATATTAGGTTTTCCCCCTTTTTTTCCTGTATAGTTCAGATGAGGCTGTAAAGTTCAGGTGAGTTATTTTAAAATTATTAAAAAACTCCACATAATGTGCCTTTGATTTGATATATTTTATGATGGGTTTGATACAATTTTGATTTTATATTTTCCATTTAATTCTGTGATTTGCCCCTCAAAATTAACTTTATGTCCTTATTTTTCCTGTAAAGTTCAAGGGAGGTCCTGTATCTCGATTTTTTTTTCAAAATTTTAGATGTTACAGGTTTGCAGATAACGGGGAATGGGTAAATTTTTGTATATTTTTGTTAATATCTTTTAACCTAACTATTTTTAAAATATGAAAAAATATATTTGTGTTCCTCAGAATGAGCCCTTTCATTTGATATATTACATGATGCTTTTGAAACATTAATATCTTTTAATTCTATAATTTGTCCCCCACAATTAAACCAAAACTTCTTCATTTACGGTATGAACTCCTGATCGGGTCACCTAACTATATAATACACTGGTACAAAATTTCAACATATTCCAGTTAGTAGTTTTGGAGAAAATTGCTGTGACCTAAAAACCCTAAAAATGAATATTAGTATTTTTTTTCTGTGCAATAAACTTTAATTTGGGAAGACTGTGGCACCTTCGGTGTGTCACAGACGTATAATCAAAAAGTTTTGTACCCTAATACCAAACATTTCTTTTTTCACTTAACGCACGTTTCAACAGCGAAGCTGTCATCATCAAGGAGTAAACCAAAACTTTGTGTTTATAAAGCTCTCCAGAAATCAACAACAATGCTAGCTTTACGTAAAGGTAACAGGAAAAACACCTAAATATGAAATAATCAAAAAATAAATAAACAGAAATATTTTGCTAATTGCGGTATATATATATATATATATATATATATATGCTAATTGCGGTATATATATATATATATATATATATATATATATATATATATATATATTTATATATAAAACTTCCACAACTTTTCTCGATATCGGTTCGAGCAACAAAATCGATATGTTATGTAATTTTTTTTCTTTTAATTGGGTCTTATAGCAACAAATTAGCTAAAAATTTTGATCTACGGGAGTATATGCAAAGAGAAGATCCAGATTTAGTTCTCCTGGCAGAAACTTATGTGAAACCTAGGAAAACTTTTAACATTCCTAATTACATCACCCAACGTACAGATAGACTAAATGGTAGCAAAGGAGGAACGGCAATAATAGTCAAGAAATCAATCAAACATCAAAGAGAAAATAACCAACCGACCCTCAGTCTTGAACACACCTCAGTAGTCATCCATATGACAAGTAATCAAAAAATTCGAGTAATTGCTGCCTACAACATTCCAGGAGTGCATTTACTTAAAAGGGATTTGGACCGATTATTAATAACAAATGAGACTACGATTTTGGGAGGTGACCTCAACGCTAAGAATACACGCTGGAATTCAAGATTAACTACTACATGAGGACGTACAGTGGCTAACCACTCAGATCAGCACGGATACATGGTTAGTGGATCAAGTAAACCCACTTGGATCGGTTCCATAAATCCTGATGTGTTAGATATATTCGCCAACAAAAATCTTAAGCATTAGATAGAGCTACATATATCGACTGAACTGAGTTCCGACCATAACCCAATTGTCCTCTCAATACTCCAATGGCCTCCATATCATCCTGAGCAGTCACACTACAAAATTAATTAGCAAAAATTCTAAAATTGTTAAATGTAATAAATAGACCGATAACACCTGTAATTACATTTACTTCTATAAACAAAGAAATAGAAAAAATCAACAATGAAATCATCACATAAACAGTACTACAATCAAATAAAAAGGCCACCAAACCCCAACCACATTCCCAACTACATCAAAAATATGATCGCAGACAAAAACAGAACCTGGAAACGATTATGGACAACCCAAGATCCAGAATACCAAACCAACAATACGATCATGAGATTGGGCTTTCTGTTTTTGTCTTACTGTATGAATTTCAAATAGATTCGTTCGCTCCAAAGTTTGTTTGACAAATCAAATTTAAACTTTATTAATTTACGTGGAAATACTAATTCTCAAAAGTTATTTGCCCTAAAATGTTTTACTTAGGTCCTAACGATGTGATTTATTATACCTATTGTGCCGATAATATGAAGTTGTTGAAATTCTGGACTATTAAAATTATGAACTCTCACTTTCCATGTTTGTGTATTGAAATCAAGGTAAAATTTTAATGTTTATTTTGTTATATGTTTTCATTGTGATATATAAAATCAATAGAATATTACTATATATGCTTATTTAAATTCCTGCTTTCTTTTTAATAAATTTTGCTAAAACTGTCAAATCCGCTAGATTCCAAAATATATATTTAACTTGTTATGTTTATTGTATTTTGTATTAAAAGTTACCAGTTTAGGGTCTGACTTTATTATTTAACTATTTCTATATGATTATTGATCCTTAACTCCATTTGATGTTTTCATTGTGATTTTTACATTTTAGAACCACCGTAACAAATTTTCTATTGAAATCGTTTCTTGTATTCCCATTGCTTCTTTAATGATTTCATTTCGAATCCTCTCTACTTTATATATTCTGGCCGATCTTCTAATGGCATCCATTTCACTGGCTACTAACTTTTACTCTTATTTTCCTTCAGTCTACAGGTTGCCGCGCCCTAATTACTGTTAATCATTGTATTATATATTCTAAGTTTTGGACATTCTAGAATATTATATAGTATATGTAGTTTCCGGTTGATAATAGGTTTTCTGGATACCCTGTATATTGTTGCGCGAGAAAGATATCATCGTACATTATACTAATTCAGTATTTAAAGGAAATAAATCCAGTGAAGTAATTTTTATGATAAGTTACTTACCCAAAAATGAACAAGAGAAATGCGAACACATGTGTTCTAGTAACAGCTTCGGGTTTTACAGTTGATGTTATCTGTGCGTGGCAATGGGGACATGTTAATGTGGCAGGCTGAGGTCCCAGAACCACTAGGCATAAAATGAAAACAAAATATTAAATACGGTTTGCACACATACGAGATTAGTTCAAAAAATAATTGTAAATATTATTGAACGACGGAAAAAATCGTTTAGTAAAAAGTAACACTTTATTTACTAGCAACCGATTTTTTGCGTTTACTATAAGTTTCAAATTTATTCTGGTTATTCTGGTTTATTCAGTTCACTGTACATTAGTGTTATCAAATTGCCTGAGAATGACGTACATTGGCACCGCACAAGTTTAGGGATTACAGTATTGTCAGTCTGTAGTTCCAATTACGGAATCGCATTTTAACGTTAAATACTGTACGCGAAGATTCCTGAAAAAAGTGGTTTACGTTCTTTTAAGTGACTAACATAATCAAAATTTGCAACAGATGAAATTTGCGGATGATCACAGAAACTAGACTGTTCAGCAATGGAGTGCTGAAATTTTTCTGACAATCGCGTTTTTGTCTACGATCTTCACATGGTTCTATGTGGGACCGATTTGCACATTGCTGTTAGAACTAGAGCGCCATTTCGCCTCCGAAGTGCTATGGTATGAGCAGATATTACTTTCAACGGACCCCCCGAATGAAATGTCATTGAATATGGAATATGCAATAGCTGATTCTAACGTCTCTTTTGTTTATTTATTTACAATAATGATGCGCGTTCACATATTTCACGATTTGTCATGGTTTATCTAACTATTGGCGAAATTTCTCCTCTGGAGTGGCCCGCTTATAATCCGGACATGAAACCGTTTGAACATGTACAAAACAAGATTATAAAGAGGCAACCACGGCCGAAAACGATTATAGAGCTGCGAAAAGCGTTGAATGACGAATAGGAACAACCAAAACCCATTCAGCACCTAACTGAAAGCATGACCAGGCGGATGAAACCCATCGTAGGTATAGGGCGGGGGCTATACACGGTACTCACACTTATTTGAAAATTAAAAAACAGAGAACTCTGTAAAAATATTACGTTCTTTTTCTTTCTAATTTTTTTATAACCCTCATTATTATTTTAAATAAACATTTTTAGAGTTCCGTACATCGACGAACAGAACTCATTTTAAAATCACTTTAGTGTTTGTCCGTCTGTCACAGCCTATTATCTCCAAAACTACTGAACCGAAAATGTTGAAATTTGGTATTATTGACCCGATCAGGAGTAGCTTATATTTTTCTAAAGTCGACCATTTCCTCTTATTTCTGAAACTATTGAGCCTACAACTATCAAATAAAAAAGAGAATATAAGACTTTATATAAAGTTTACAGAAAAAAATATAGAAGAAAAATAAATGTTAGATATTATAAAATAATGTATATATCAAATGAAAGGGCCCGTTATGAGAAACAAGGTTTTTTAAATATTTTCAAAATAGTAGAACATATTATGATATTAACAAATATCGGCACATTCTATTTTTCATCTATAAAGTACGGAGTATTAAATTTAGAAAAAAACTGTGAATTTACGCATCATTCACAATATACAGAAGAATCCTTAGGATAATTTTGGGGGTTATATTACAAAATTAAATGAAAAATATAAATATATTTTTCTTGTATTTTTAAAATAATTTATTTATAATATATTATTAACCCAAGGCAATGACCATACAATGTCAAACAATGACACTCCCTCTAAGGCCTCCTTTTAGGGGGAAATTTACTAAATTCCAGATATAATAGATATCAAGAGAGTGTAGCTCTGTTGGAGCTTTTGCCAGGTTATCAGGCCCATGACTATCATCAGTTGGTAAAAATGTTCATCCAGACCAAGGTATTTTAAATTGTTTAACAAATGTTTTTGGGACTTCTCCAGTTGTTGACCTAATCGTTAGTGGCGTTGGTGCAGGTCTTGTGTTGTTCAAGTCCCTTTGTCCATTTATTTGAAATTAGACATTGCTGTAACTGATTATTTTTTTCTGCCTGTTTGCTATATATATATATATATATATATATATATATATATATATTTGTTTTTAAGTTTTCGCGGGCACTAAATGTTTTAGGTGGTTTCCGGGAATTCATCCGCGTAGTTGATAACTGATCCCTGCCGGGATCGATGGTAAAATGACGACGTTTCGGCAGATATATAGTCCCGGCTCGGCGCCTATCGGTTGACACCGTGAACGGCTGCGTGTGATTGGCCCTTGGCGCTCAGTGGGCACGGCTCCATCCTGCTGATTTGTTATTTTCGGTTGAGTTGTTATTGGACGGGTCCGGGCCGGTACGGTGTTTAATAGGGTTTTCCAACAATTCGATAAGTTCTGAATTTCATTGCGTTCGTTTAGACTGTGAGGTCTCTAAGCTATTTCAATTGCCTCTCTTACGAGTCTTGATTTCGGGTGTTCTATATTTGCCAGTACTCTGGTGTTCTCAAAGTCTATTCGGTGTGACATCGTGGTGGCGTGTTCCGCAATGGATGTTGTTTTTACCTGCTTTCTTACAGCGTTCTGGTGTTCATCACGTCTAGCTTGAATTCTTCTATTAGTTTGCCCCACATAGCTTTTATGACAGTCTGCACATGGAATCTCGTACACTCCCTGTTGTTCTAAAGGGATCCTCGTCTTCGGAGTCCTCAACACCGTGCTTATTTTTCTGTCTGTATTGAAAATAGTATCGATATTGTGTCTCCGTAGAATTCTTGCAATACTGTCCGTGGTCCCCTTGACATACGGTAAATAAGCCTTGGTTATTGGTGTCTCATGCTCCTCGTCTGTTTGTCTCGGTTTTGACTTTAGGGCTCTTTGTATATTTCGGTCTGTAAATCCGTTTTGTCTCAGAGCTGTTTTTAAACTGTCCATTTCCTGTTTGATGTTATCCTGGTCAGCTAGCCTTTGTGATCTGGTTACTAAAGTCTTGACGACGGCTTGTAGTTGGGCTGGGTGGTGATGAGAATTAGCATGAAGGTATCTGTTGGTGTGAGTTGCTTTCCTATATACTGCATGGCCAACGGTTCCATCTTGCTTCCTATTTATGAGAACATCAAGGAATGGCAGTTGATTGTTGGATTCAACCTCCATGGTAAATTTTATTTTGTGATGGATGCCATTAAGGTGATCTAAAAAAGTATTGAGGTGTTCCCTCCCATGAGGCGAAATCACAAATGTATCATCCACATATCGCAACCACAAACTGGGTTTAAGAGTTGTTGTTCTTAGTGAATTTCGATGAATCGAAATTCTTAGAAAAACGGTCTTACAACCAGAGTGTCTTCTTGTAAGTTTTGACGTAGTGTCCCTTTTCACCAACATCCCTATCGACGAAGACTTGGATATCATAACCGAAAAATACAAACCACCTCAACACCTTGTAGACTTAACAAGGCACTGTCTGATGAACACCTATTTTGTTTACGAGAACCAACGATACAAACAAGTGGAAGGAGCTCCAACGGGATCGCCACTCTCACCAGTTATAGCGAACCTTTTTATGGAGAACTTTGAGGAGTTGGCACTAAGAACAACAACTCTTAAACCCAGTTTGTGGTTGCGATATGTGGATGATACATTTGTGATTTCGCCTCATGGGAGGGAACACTTCAATACTTTTTTAGATCACCTTAATGGCATCCATCACAAAATAAAATTTACCATGGAGGTTGAAGCCAACAATCAATTGCCATTCCTTGATGTTCTCATAAATAGGAAGCAAGATGGAACCCTTGGCCATGCAGTATATAGGAAAGCATCTCATACCAACAGATACCTTCATGCTAATTCTCATCACCACCCAGCCCAACTACAAGCCGTCGTCAAGACTTTAGTAACCAGATCACAAAGGCTAGCTGACCAGGATAACATCAAACAGGAAATGGACAGTTTAAAAACAGCTCTGAGACAAAACGGATTTACAGACCGAAATATACAAAGAGCCCTAAAGTCAAAACCGAGACAAACAGACGAGGAGCATGAGACACCAATAACCAAGGCTTATTTACCGTATGTCAAGGGGACCACGGACAGTATTGCAAGAATTCTACGGAGACACAATATCGATACTATTTTCAATACAGACAGAAAAATAAGCACGGTGTTGAGGACTCCGAAGACGAGGATCCCTTTAGAACAACAGGGAGTGTACGAGATTCCATGTGCAGACTGTCATAAAAGCTATGTGGGGCAAACTAATAGAAGAATTCAAGCTAGACGTGATGAACACCAGAACGTTGTAAGAAAGCAGGAAAAAACAACATCCATTGCGGAACACGCCACCACGATGTCACACCGAATAGACTTTGAGAACACCAGAGTACTGGCAAATATAGAACACCCGAAATCAAGACTCGTAAGAGAAGCAATTGAAATAGCGAAGAGACCTCACAGTCTAAACGCACGCAATGAAATTCAGAACTTATCGAATTGTTGGGAAATCCTATTAAACACCGTACCGGCCCGGACCCGTCCAGTAACAAGTCAACCGGAAATAACAAATCAGCAGGATGGAGCCGTGCCCACTGAGCGCCAAGGGCCAATCACACGCAGCCGTTCACGGTGTCAACCGATAGGCGCCGAGCCGGGACTATATATCTGCCGAAACGTCGTCATTTTACCATCGATCCCGGCAGGGATCAGTTATCAACTACGCGGATGAATTCCCGGAAACCACCTAAAACATATATATATATATATATATATATATATATATATATATATATATATATATATATATGGTTGATGATTTATTCAGGTGTGCATCCGTTCGTCTGTATTCGTTTGAAAGATCACTTGACGTTTCGCCAAAATCATATTTGGCTTTCTCAAAATATACTAAGTAACTCTTTTGAGAAAGCCAAGTGATCTTTCAAACGAATACAGACGAACGGATGCACACTGTAATAAATCATCAACCACATATTTCCATCCGTGAAACAGTATACACAAACATATATATATATATATATATATATATATATATATATATATATATATATATATATATATATATATATATATATATATATATATATATATATATATATATATATGTTAGGCGTAAATATCATGCACGTGTATGATACGAAGTATCATATTTCGCTGACCAGTTTCCTGCTTCATAATGTAAACGTGGGAACGCATCGACTTGACCGTTCTTTTGATTAGTCAGCTTTCTTAATGTTATAAATCAGAGCGACGCGGTCCCACGGTCGTCATTTATCGTTAGTATACTTGTACCATTTAGTTAGTTAATTTTAATTTTCAATTTAATGTTTTATTCAAAGTTTTAATTTTTATATTTCAATAAATAATTTTTTTTAAAAACTCAAAAGTGATTTACAAGATATAAAATATATATATATTATTGTTAGGGGTTGCCATATCAATTAAAGTTGCTTCTCTAGAGACTTTTATTCAAACTATATCTATTGTAGAAAACAGTAAAATTAAGTAAAGAATTACTATCAAAGGCAAACAATTACTAGGTAAGAAGTTAAAAGTGACAAATATTATAATTTACCAGAAAATGTATGCGACAAAATTCAGGAGTTTGAGCCTCGTTTACATAGACCCGTGACTTCAAGAAACACCACAAAAACTAGTCTAGAATCAAAACGAGAGATTAGGCGACCCGGAAATTCAGTCCTCAAATTTTCGGTAGTATAACTCTGTAGCGCACCCTGTCCATAGTCTACAGAAGTTATCGAAAAAAATAAGATCCGATGAGGCTTTCAGGCTCCAAGCCTATACAGCACATCATGTAGTAACTTTGAGCGGCTATAATGCCTCTTCGTGGGTTATACGATAAGATTTTTAGTTTGAAGACGCGAGATGTAAGACCGACATATATTGTCTTGCGTACAAAGGAATGACACCTCGAAGAGAGTAAGATTTTCAGTTCCCAAAAGCGAACATTCTACTTAGTAACATATCCACAGAAATGGAAATAGACCTTGTCGCTCATGATGATTTTCGAAGAAAAGTTGTTTTCCTCGTGATTAAGGTTCAGGATGGCTTGAGACTATGTTAAACGTGCTTAGCGGTCAACGGCTAACAGTTGATGCACTGTTTGCATTTTGAAAGCGAACATCTTCAGGTCTTTCAGTAAAATTCTTTGTAAATATCGCCAATTGAAATTGGGTGGAGAAACCACATAGGCAGGAAGAGGAAACCAGCATAGCAACCGTTTTGCTACCATAGACTAAAGGCTTGTCGAAAAAACCTAGACGTATTGGACATGTATACAGAATCAAAACGGTTTTCAAGAGCAACAACACCTTGAGGAGCATGATCACAAAAACGAAGCCGTACTAAAGAACTATATATTCAGTATACCCAGTGAATGTAGTAATCCCTACATTGGGGAGACTAAGCGACCACTGGACACCAGGGTTAAGGAGCAACACGTAGCTATTCAAAGGGGAGCGTTAACAAAGTATAGATTAGCTAATCACGCATGGACCGATCATCATACCATCAACTGGGACCACGCAAGGGTAGTTCACAGCGAGCCCAGCGTCCAAATTAAAAACGTTTGGAGACGTCTTCTCCAGCCACTGCCACTACGCATCTACGACAACCAATCGCCAGGTACGACCACGCTGATTGGACGAGACAGGGGATTAAGCGACTGGTTAAGGGTATAAAATACGAGGTATAATATGAATTTCCCATCATTCACCTGATGATGATAGCAGATCTAAAGCTATTGAAACGTTGAGAGATCAATCATTTCAAGATGATGGAAGTCCAAGGAAACTTCGAGGAAAGAAAAATATTGTTCACATAAGTGCAAATATTGCAACAATTATCAGACGATTATTACGAAGGTAGAAGAAGAACTGATGGAGATTTGTAATAAAAATTTAAATATTGCAAACAACATATGGTATTCTGATGAGGCACCGTTATGTTCAAACGGGGCACCACTCCGATAAATGTTACTTAACGATATATTGTATTGAGTGGCCCGTGCGGGGCCCTGAACTTGACCCATTAGATTTTTTCTCTGAGGTATCTAAAAGCGATTTTTTATACCTTGTGTTATGAAAATCTGGACAGAGGATCATTTCATGAAAGAGCATCAGCAACTGCGAGTCAAGAATTTATTAATAGACTTACACACCCTTTGGAAATGAACGACAGTCATTTAGAACATCTTGAATCTGATGTTATCATGTTTTTAAAGCGAATGCTTCTTAACGAAGGCCCACACTTACGCATAAGATCAGTTTGGTAGTGAAATGTAAAAATTAGATTTTGTTCCGAGAGTTCGTTCCGAGACTTCTTTGGTCTTGAAATACTGATACAACTGAGTTTTCTGTCTAAGAAACGGAGACGAGGTTATATATTAAGAGGCTTTTCGTTTATAAACAATCAAATTGTAGTATTAAAACAAATATAACATCCAAATAATATACAATACCTGTTTAACATTTGCTTTTCGTTCTAATAACCATTCTAATTCTCTGTTTGTTATTTTAAATTAGAGACTAGGCGTACGTCAGAACATCACAAAAAGGGCAGCATTACCTGTGGTTACCAGTTTCCACGTGACCATTAAATTTGTGTACTGTCCAAGTTAATATGATAACATAAACATTTTACATTAACACATCTGAATAATATTAGAGTTTAGAGTAAATATACTATTTTGAAAATCCTTAATATGCATGTAATTTTGGAGGTAACGTGCAATGCACATTAGTAAGGGACCTTAGAGCATATACTTTATAAGACTTTCTTCTTCTTCCAAGGTTGGCCTTACGGCCGGTTTTGGTCTTGATCTTTCGATCTTATTGACCATTAACAAGTCTTTTTATGATGTAGATAATAAATTTATAGGTTAATCTTCTAACTTATGTACAAGCATTTCACCGAAAATATTGAAAATAAAGAATTCCTTAAACTTCAAATAACATTAAATTCTGATTCTATCCTAGCTCCCGTAAATGATTGATGAGATATTAAGGAAACTTTATTTACACGGCGTGGTGACCTAGACTCCCGGCTTTTCACTATTCTAAACACTTATATCACTTCCAGAGCGTCTATCACTTTATCAGTGTCTTTAAGGGCGACGAAGATATTGTTAACGAAATTAAAATTATAAGGGTAGGAGTGTTAATTATTAAACTATTACAGTTTACTTAACCTAGGACGCGCACAAACGACCGATCACCACGCCATTTTAGCCGGAAGTCTTATAAGACTTTAAGCGCATAAACAAAAAATATCGTTTTGTGGGCTTTATTGTGAAGAAATGTTTTGAATTTGAAACCAAACATAGTTAGTTTCTTTCCAGGTTTGTCTGTGAATGAATGAATGAATTTACACACTTATTAAAATAATAATAGTAAATATTTCATAGGAATTAAATTATTTTTGTTTTGGAAGTGAGAGGAAGTTTTAAAAAGTAATTATCTCCGAAAAAATACGTTTACATTTAACTGACTTGTTGAAATTTCAAGTTTTAGATTAAACTGTATTACCCAGCTATTTTGGAGAATATTACACATTTGGAGTAATACTTGAATCGCACCAAAATAGTTACCATTATACTAATTTCCTCTAAATTATATCCATTACTAAGAATGACACAAAAAAGAGAAATAGAGACAGGAAGATAACTAGAGACTGGAAGTATATTACTTTTTTGCTTCCAGCGTTCAAATTCAAATGATAGCCGCTCTTTTTTTATTGTTTATGTTTACCTCCTATTTTAATAAACTATATTTTTCCTATATTTTGTTTGGCCCAACACCTATATATCGGAATTGCTAAAGAAAAACTGCTCTCCTCAAAATATACAGAGTGTTACTTTGAAATTAAAAAATTCAATCCGACCCACAGTGGAATTCTAAGTAAGTCACAGGCAAATTCGTCACAGCTCTATACCTAAATTTACAGAATTCCTCAATAATAATAAGAACCATAAAAATATTTTCATGGATCCAGATTTTTGCTAAACCCGTTATAAATACAACGAAGTTCAAATTGCTTGTTTGTCAGTTTAAGCTTCAAGCAGTCAATTGTTGGATTTGATTATAAAAAAAAACGCTCAAATTGATAACCTTTTCAATCTTGCAAGTCGGTTAAAATCTTCAAAAAATTAAAATGCCGTTAAATCAAATGTAATTTTGTTACTAAATTAAAATGAAAAATTTAACCAACTAATTAACTGAAAAAAATGAAAAGAACTAAGGCTAAAACAATATAATTAGTTAAAAACTCACTTGGTTGAGACATTTTAGAATTTCCTTTTCGTTTTCAAAGTCAGACCCGCCGAAAATATACTAATATAGGACACGCACAACACTGAGAACAAATACAGAAACCGATTGCCGACTGATACTAAGAAACTCGTTGAAAGCTGTGAGAGAGTACAAAAACTGGGAAAGGCCAGGCATCTACTCTAATTTTGCAATAATAAAAATGAAACGGAAAGTTTGCGCACTGGTAGGAACTCATTCAATAAATAACCACTCGCGTGTTATCGCGTTTATTTTATGTGAACGAATTTCGTCACATCAAACAGTTTAAAACCGCTCCGCACGCTCCAATTTGCGGTGGGTAGCAATTGCTCTAAACACGCAGTATATTGTAACAAGTCTTGCAGGGCTGCTTAGATTTTTTACCTACTTAAAAAATAAGGAGAATATGATTGTTTCTATGTTTGTTATTTTTCGAAAACAGCTTAGTTTTTTAAACAATATACAGTGTTATGATAAATTTTTCCAAAAAAATCATAATTAGGACAATATATATTTTTTCGAAAACGCCAAACAAGTTCCATGATTACGTCTCTGATAACACATGTTAAAGAATTAAAAAAATATGTTTGTCAAAGTGATGATGTGATCGATTTTTTTTTTAATAGCAATCTATAACTCTTCTTTGTAACAATTGGACAGTTCCAGATTTAGGGGGGACAAGCCGGGGTCCATGCATTATTATTAACGCAACTTTGACAACTTTAACAACAGAAGTTTAGGGTTTCGATTCTTGAAACCATTCGACAGTTCTCCCACTCGACTAAGTACGTATGTCGTATGAAAACTGTCACAAAAGAAGTTTAACGGCTTAAATATCATTTATATAAATTTTCATACGAGTTACGTCGAAAGTAGTAGAGCGGTCGAATGGTTTAAAAAATTGGGCCTTGTACTTGAAGCACATACATTATTTTTCGCGGGACGCGTAGTCATAGGTCTACAATTTTTCGCGGAAATCGTACAGGCGCGCGTGCGCCGCTGTCGATGCAGTAGGCAAGAAAAACGCCGTGTTTTGTGTCAAACATTTGAATTGTGTTTATACTATTTACCAGAGTAAAATATTGAAGGGAAGCAGCCCATAAGAGCCAATGTAAAGTTGTAGCATAAGATTTTTCAAATTTTCAGCGCCTCTTCTAAATAAGGCTGAAATGAGAACTCGGCGCTAAAATTTAAATTACAGAATAATATATTTTATACAAAGAAATAAAAATGGAGACAGATCCTGCGTTCTATTGTTGATGCTGTATTGTATCGGTCAACACACTGTTTTTCTTTTTGTGGATCCCACGAAACCCTCATCGCACACTGTCCTTAGCCTTGTCATGGAAACATCTTCAATTTAAGTTTGAATTTGAACACCTTAAAAAGGACAAGTATCCTATTTATCAGACCACACAGTATGAAATTATTGACATTATGGCATAAACAGTAAGAAATAGTATTTTAAATGACATCAAAGAAGCCAAATACTACATGATAATCTTCAATTGCACTCCAGATGTGTCCCATTCAGAACCAACGAGCCAGGCAATTCTATATGTTTAAAAACTGATGATATGTGTGAAATAAAAGAACGTTGCTGGAAAGACGGGAGAGTACATTTATTAACAGATTATAGAAAAATTAACTGATGATGGTCTAGATATTGGACAATGTTCTGGCCAATCTTAAGACTTTCGACTTAATCTAGAACAGTTTGATGTTTTGTTGGATAAAGAGCAACCTTTTATTGAAAAACAGTGGACTAATATGCGTGATCCATTATCAGCTAAACTAAAGCTAGAAATAAGATTCAGATTTTTATGTACAGGCGAATCATTCTCCAGTATTTATTTAAAGTCCCAAAAACTACAATATGTTGCTTTATACCAGAAGTTTGCTCACAAAAAATTATCAAAAAGGTAGAACCACGGCAGTGTTGGCTTGTTTACATCATCAGTTGCTTTTCATGGAATTTTTCATTTTTTCTTTACAGTAATGTGAACGTACATTTTTTATTTTATTTTTACAATCATTTCCTGCAAATTTCGGAGTTTTCATCTCTTCCACTATATTATTTAAAGCTCTCTGTAGTTTGTCGCGTTTTTTGTACTCGGAAGAGTTTGATTTTCACAAACAAGTGTGCATTTCATCCAACTGAATAAAACTGGACATCTGCTCTTCAATCCATTTTGCCATAATTAAAAAAACACGTGTTTTTGCAAAGCTACAACGTTCTCGTACGAAATTCGCACATCAACTAATTAATATGCATAAACCGATTCGAGCACGCGCGTGAATCGTATACACGATACGAGTTTGTATGCAATTCTTATTCGAGATCTTCTCCTTTGTGATTTCTCGCACCGTTTACATGAAGCATAAAATGGTTGTATGATGATTATGATAAAGCTAAAAATATTGGTTGGCATCTAGAAAAATTGCAAGATCTGGGGCAATTTTTCAGTAATGATCGATCATCATTACATCTCGCTTCAACATATGCAACGATAGCTATCAAATACTCGAGAGGACACTGATGAAGGGCCCCAACAAGAAATAACATATATATTGTCTTGAGTACAACAGAATGACACTTCGAAGGGAGTATTTAATATCTCTGACAGGCAAAGTTAACCTGATAATGATGATAACAGTAATAACATGAAGCGACTCCAGATTCGGAGCTCTGTGTGGTAGAAAATCCTAGATGTCGGTCTTTACATCTCGCGTCTTCAAATTTAACGAAATGTATTAAATATATAAAGAAGTGTTCGAGAGGACATTCAATTGCGGGAAGCGCAACTGATGAAGGCTCCCTAACCAGAAACAATATATATTATATATATCCTAGATGTCGACATTACATTTCGTGGAAAATTAACAATTTTCAAATTATCGTACGTACATGTCATACATAAGGGAGAATGCTACCGATTTTTCTCGTGGTATCACTCCACGAGAAAAACTGAATTACATGGTGCTGTCTGCAGTGGCGGCTGGTGGGTTATGAAACTAGTGGTGCACTTTACTGGTCAAATATTGGGATTCAAAGATGCAACAAAACAAACCATAGCTTTGCTAATACTGCATTTATTCTTTATTAATTAAAATATTCGTCGACTTTTTTCGAAAGCGAAATGTTCAATGACCTTTTTATTAAAGTCTGACATTGATTGAATATATTTTTTCAATACTAAGCACAGAAAGAGCATTTAGCCAGTCCTGAGTTATCTTAATTCTAAGAAACGTTTTACATCCTTCACTCCAGTTTCCGTCCAAATTGATTCCCCACCATAAATAGTGCAAGGAAAACAAAATAATGTATTGATGCGATCACATCCACACAACCATTTCTTTTTAATATAAATTTCACTTTTAAAACTTGGTGTAAATACTTTATTTTTCATTTTGCACTCCTGTTTTCAAATTAAGATATGGCTTAGGTGGACCAGCCAATTTTATATGTAGACCAATCAATAGAGCAAAAATTAACTGATAATGTGTAAAAAATACCGGCCAATTTTATATTTAATTTGTTTTGAAACGATTTGTTATTGTTTTTAATATAGTCAATGTTAAAATTGATACTAATTTTCACAGTTATGTAAACCCATACACACACACACACACACACACACACACACACACACACACACACTCAGGTGTACCTCAGGGCTCTGTTCTTGGCCCCCTCTTATGGAACGTAATGTACAACGACCTGCTCCTGCTCGGTCTGCCTGAGGGCGTCAGGCTAGTGGCATTCGCCGATGATGTGGCATTGATCATAGTGCGCAAGCACATAGAGGAGATACAAACAACCTTATCATTCGCTATAGCCACAATTCAGCATTGGATGCTCGCAGCGGACTTGAGTTTAGCAGAACAAAAGACCGAAACACTTCTTGTTAGCAGTCGAAAGGCAAGGGAAACCATCACCCTCAAAATAGGCGACTCCTACATATAGTCGCAGCCCTTCATCAGCTATTTGGGGGTGCTCCTGGACACACGGCTCAACTTCAAAGAGCACATAATCGCGGCCAGCAAGAAAGCAGCTGGGGTACAGGGGGCATTATCTAGAATAATGCCGAATGTCGGAGGCCCTAGACAGATAAGAAGACAGCTACTGGCAACAGTAACTACTTCTGTTTTGTTGTACGGGGCACCGGTATGGGAGAAATCGCTCGAGCTACCATCGTACCGCCGGAAAATGAAATCAGTCCAGCGGCTCTCAGCGATTCGAGTGGCATCATCCTACCGCACTGTGTCTTACGAGGCGGTGAGTGTGATTGCCTCTACCCTACCAATCGATATCCTGGCTGCAGAAAGGGGACGGCTTTATCGCAGAAAGTTAGAGAAAGACCAACCGACAGGAAACAGCGATGAAAGAGCCATGAGTCTAGGGCAATGGCAGGAGAGGTGGGACAGCTCTACTAAAGGAAGGTGGACATATCGATTGATACCTAACATCAGTCGTTGGGTCAACCGCCAGCATGGGGAGGTTGGGTTCTACATCACTCAACTCCTGACTGGACATGGATGCTTTCGAGCATACTTGCACAGGTTCAGGAGGGCAAACTCCCCAAACTGCCCACACTGTACGGACGTGGTAGAGGACGCGGAACACGTGTTCTTCTCCTGCCCCCGGTTTCAGGATCAACGTGCTGAAGTGGAGAGGATTCTGGAGACTAATATCGTTCCAGAACAAATAGTAGAAGCCATGCTGAAGGGCCCCCAAGCCTGGAACTTGGTATCAGATTACGCGGAGACTATCCTCAAAGAACTCCGCAATACGTTCGAGGAGTAGGCTTTAGAAGCTTTCAATGTAAGAGCAGTAAACATCTGCAATGAACCACCCTTGCGAAGTAGTATTGACTAAGAGTGCCGCAGGGGACCATGGTTGTAGGAGAAAGAGGTTAGGGTTTTAGCGGGTATACGGTATACTGGTTTCAATGCAACGATTTACTCTTGCTTTGAAGTCATTGCACCGGGAGTCCCGCACGACGGCCAGCACGTGCTAGCTAAGTACGCAATGTATTTCCCCCCTCTTCGGATAAAAAAAAAAACACACACACACACACACACTCGGGGGTGGTTGTTGGTCCACTACGGCGCCTCCCCAGGTGGCGGATAGGGGAACGCTCTCCAGCAATGGGGAGTACTGAGGATTTCCTCAGGGCGGACCAAAATCAGATAGGGGAAGGGACCCCGAAAATAAACCATTTATGGATATGGGTGATAAGGTGAACTTAATACCCCAGGTGGGTACCTCTGCAGAGGATAATCCCGCCACCGGTTCCGATCGAGTGAAAGCCTCGGTGGCCGGTGCACGCTCCACGGATTCTAGGGGGAGCGAATTATCACTGGTTCCGTCACATAGTGACAAGAAGAAGAACACTAGTAATGGTACAACATCGACCATTACAACTAGAGCTGGCAGCAAGACACTATCCAGCCAAGTCCTCCAAAAGGCGAATAGTGGAGTTGACGTCCAACAAAGGGCAACAAATGAGAGTGGCGCTCCAAACAAATTAGGAGCAAAGATCGATGAGCTCTTTACGTTCATTGGGTCTAGGCACAATGTACATCATGAGATCAAGAAACTGGCACACGCCATTAAGTCAGAATATGACAAATATCAGACGTCAACGACGCGGCCACCTCCTGTAGCGAAACCTGCTACAACACAGACATCGCCAGTAAAGGTGTCAAACACTCAGACACAAGGTGGACAGCAAAAGGAGGTCCCAAAAGCGGCTGCCTCAAAAGCAGCTAACTCAAAACCGGCTGCATCAACACCGGCGGCCCCAAAGCAGGCGGCTTCAATAAAAGTAGCCTCTGTAGCAAGGACCTCGCCACCGAAGGTCTCGCCTTCAGTAGCCTCATCAAGTAAGGCACCACCACTTAAAACTCTTAAACCGGTGCTAGCTAGCAAGCTAAAGCCCGGTAAGGAAGGTCGCCAGAACATCGGGCAAACCACCAAGGGAACAACAAGTAGGGTGGTCAATTCAGAAGCGGAGAGAAACAATGAATTAAAATCCAAGTTTAAACCGCAGACCAAAAACCAACCTGCAAACCAGTCGACTGACTGGCAAGTGGTAAAGAGGAAAAAGGCCCCGAGGACCAATAAGCAAAAACCAGCGCCACATTGTACGCTGCTTATAAAGAAAGGCGAGAGGAGCTCCCATGCAGATATCTTGCGAGGTATCAAGAATGATCCCACCTTGCAGGATATAGGCAAAAAAGTCAATAAGATCCGACGAACAGCTAAGGGAGATCTACTTTTGTTATTCGCCAAGGCAGACGCTCAGGAGATGAAGCGCTATTGTAACGCCATCAAGAATAAGCTCCCAAGCGGGGCCACTATACAATCTCGAATACCGCAAATCGAGATTGAAATTAAAGGCTTGGACGAGATCAGTACCAAGGAAGACGTAGTAAACCTGCTCAAAGATAATATCGACGGCCTGGCAGAGATCACTGAGGAGGCAGTGAAATCACTTCGACGGGCATATAGATCAACACAAACGGCAGTTGTTTGTCTCCCAGAGGTCCAGGCCAAGAAATCCATCGCACTTGGAAAGCTGAAACTTGCGTGGGGCCCAGTACGTGTTCGCGAGAGGATCAGCCTTCGACGGTGCTTCAAATGCTGGCACTTTGGGCACAACGCCCAGGCGTGCAGAGGCAAGACTGACCGAAGCAGTTGTTGTCACAGATGGGGAGGCGCTGGTCACAATGCCTCGGCTTGTCAACAACCTGCCAAGTGCTTACTCTGCAAAGAGAAAGATAGTAGGTCAGACTGCCGGCACGTTGCGGGTAGTTGGAAATGTCCGATCTACCAACAGGCGATGAGAGCAGCACAAGCCCGTAAATGAAAGTACTGCAACTCAACCTCAACCATTGCGAAGCAGCCCAAGACCTACTGGTACAGCGGGTGCGGGAATTAGATTGCGACGTAGCCATAATCTGCGAGCAGTACAAAAACTTCGACACCCTGTCCTGGGTAAATGACACAACGGACAGAGCAGCGATATGGGCTTGCGGTAAACTTCCGTTCCAACAACTCCCAAATACCCCCGAACCATGGCTTGTGAGAGCCAAAGTGGGAGGGGTTCAATTCTATAGCTGTTATGCACCTCCTAGTGCACAGCTCGAGGAGTTCGAGATATTCTTGGACACCTTGGCGGAGGATGTACGGAAGCGTGAATCGGTCGCCATCGCAGGAGATTTCAACGCCTGGGCAATTGACTGGGGATGTCGGGAAACGAGCGCGAGAGGACGAGCTCTCCTTGAGACCATGTCTTCGCTCAACCTGGTACTCCTCAACACAGGAGCCGTAAGCACATATCGCAAAGGCACAGCCAGCTCCATTATCGATGTGACATTCGTTAGCAGCAACCTAATTAAAGGGGGCTGTGAGAGGCGGGTCGATGAGGAGTTTACTAATAGCGACCACCAAGCTATTATATGGGAAATCAACACCACTCCCAAACGAAGATTGTGTGTCAGTCGTGCGAGGTCACAGCCAGTCGGTTGGAACAAAAATGCTTTCGATGCTGATTCATTCGCCTTGGTAATGGAGCAGGAACCATTGTCAATAGCAACAAGCGCAGAACCCACTGCCAAAGAGGTAATGACAAGCGTTGTCAAGTCCTGCGATGCTTCCATGCCAAGGAGACGGCAGAACAACAGCCGCCCACCAGTTTACTGGTGGAACGACACGATCTCACAACACCGACGAGAGTGTTTGAAAGCACGAAGGCTGCATCAACGAGCACGGAGACGCGACAGAGTCACAACAGAAGAACTAAGGCTCGACTATGAGATCAAAAGACAACAACTACGAAGAGCCATTCTCTCAAGCAAGAGATCCTACTGGAAGGAGTTGTGTGACGAAGTTAATCAAGATCCATGGGGAAAACCGTATAAAATCGTTATGCATAAAATTAAGGCCCCTCCCATGACATCAACGAACTGCCCCGAATCATTGCACCGCATTGTCACTCACTTGTTTCCTGCGAAGCCTGAGCTACCCGCTTATCCTTCGTGGCAGGTGAGGGACGAAGATATACCATCAGTGACTATGAGTGAGCTGATGGGCGCGTGCAACCGGCTCCAAAACGGTAAGGCTCCCGGTCCAGATGGCATACCTAACATCGCGCTAAAATGCGCCATAGCCAATAGGCCTGACATGTTTCTACACATGTATGAGACCTGCCTAAAGCAGGGGGTTTTCCCGACTAAGTGGAAAAAGCAGAGTCTTGTGCTCCTACCTAAAGGGGGAAAGAAACCTCCAGACGAACCGTCATCATATCGTCCCCTCTGTATGTTGGACTCTGCGGGAAAACTCCTTGAAAGAATAATAGCAGATAGGCTGGAGCCCTACGTTGAGCCAAAACTTTCCACCAACCAATTCGGGTTCAGAAAGGGGAGATCAACCATCGATGCCGTGACACTCGTTACCAACATCGCCAGAGAGGTATCTCGGGAAAGAGATGGAGAAGAGGTGGAAAAAAGTACTGTCTAATAGCCACCCTGGATATCAAGAACGCCTTTAACTCGGCCCGCTGGGACCGCATTTTGGAGGCTCTTGCCAGGATGGAAGTTCCGCAGTACTTGCGCAGAATGGTTTCAGCATATTTCAAGGACCGCATCTTGTTGTACCAAAGTGAAAATGGGCAAGTAGAGTATAAGATCACAGGAGGTGTACCTCAGGGCTCTGTTCTTGGCCCCCTCTTATGGAACGTTATGTACAAGGACCTGCTCCTGCTCGGTCTGCCTGAGGGCGTCAGGCTAGTGGCATTCGCCGATGATGTGGCATTGATCATAGTGCGCAAGCACATAGAGGAGATACAAACAACCTTCTCATTCGCTATAGCCACAATTCAGCATTGGATGCTCGCAGCGGACTTGAGTTTAGCAGAACAAAAGACCGAAACACTTCTTGTTAGCAGTCGGAAGGCAAGGGAAACCATCACCCTCAAAATAGGCGACACCTACATACAGTCGCAGCCCTTCATCAGCTATTTGGGGGTGCTCCTGGACACACGGCTCAACTTCAAAGAGCACATAATCGCGGCCAGCAAGAAAGCGGCTGGGGTACAGGGGGCATTATCTAGAATAATGCCGAATGTCGGGGGCCCTAGACAGATAAGAAGACAGCTACTGGCAACAGTAACTACTTCTGTTTTGTTGTACGGGGCACCGGTATGGGAGAAATCGCTCGAGCTACCATCGTACCGCCGGAAAATGAAATCAGTCCAGCGGCTCTCAGCGATTCGAGTGGCATCATCCTACCGCACTGTGTCTTACGAGGCGGTGAGTGTGATTGCCTCTACCCTACCAATCGACATCCTGGCTGCAGAAAGGGGACGGCTTTATCGCAGAAAGTTAGAGAAAGACCAGCCGACAGGAAACAGCGATGAAAGAGCCATGAGTCTAGGGCAATGGCAGGAGAGGTGGGACAGCTCTACTAAAGGCCGGTGGACATATCGATTGATACCTAACATCAGTCGTTGGGTCAACCGCCAGCATGGGGAGGTTGGGTTTTACATCACTCAACTACTGACTGGACATGGATGCTTTCGAGCATACTTGCACAGGTTCAGGAGGGCAAACTCCCCAAACTGCCCACACTGTACGGACGTGGTAGAGGACGCGGAACACGTGTTCTTCTCCTGCCCCCGGTTTCAGGATCAACGTGCTGAAGTGGAGAGGATTCTGGAGACTAATATCGTTCCAGAACAAATAGTAGAAGCCATGCTGAAGGGCCCCCAAGCCTGGAACTTGGTATCAGATTACGCGGAGACTATCCTCAAAGAACTCTGCAATACGTTCGAGGAGTAGGCTTTAGAGGCTTCCAATGTAAGAGCAGTAAACATCTGCAATGAACCACCCTTGCGAAGTAGTATTGAGTAAGAGTGCCGCAAGGGACCATGGTTGTAGGAGAAAGAGGTTAGGGTTTTAGCGGGTATACGGTATACTGGTTTCAATGCAACGATCTACTCTTGCTTTGAAGTCATTGCATCGGGAGTCCCGCACGACGGCCAGCACGTGCTAGCTAAGTACGCAATGTATTTCCCCCCTCTTCGGATAAAAAAAAAAAAAAAAAAAAAAAAAAAAAAAAAAAAAAAACACACACACACACTCTGTATATTAAATATTCTTTCATAGACTACGAGGACAAAAACAAAGCAACCACTAATTAAATCACGTCAACAAAAATTTGAATTATTTAAACGTTCGGATAGCTCCGGTCTAGATAGTACGAGAACCAGCCCATTACTCCATATAGTTCGCATTAACTATCTTCTATCTCACGCGCTAAGCATGTTATATCGTACCTCATAGAAGCTATATAAGTTTCACCGTGCCCTAGCCGAAGTGCACGGTGAAATATTCTTTCAAGCGAATATAAGTCTTAATACAAGTTTGGATTAGAGCTTAAATTGTTTTTTGATAAATTTGTTGTTATTGAAATATTTATTAAAAATTTTGTGTTGATTTTTAACCTTATTAAACGCTTATTAAATTTTGGCTGTTCAGCGCACGAGTGCACTTAAGGGACAGCCGCCCCTAGCTGTCTGTTACCTTTGTTGTTTACGAGTGGTTTATGTTTACAATTCCATCGTCTTGCGACTACCCCAGAGGCATTACATTTTGCAGAATAATGTTATAAAGTGGTACTGAAAATCCGAAGTCTATGCCCAGAGATTGGTCCTGTTATCAGTTTAAAATTAACCTAAGACCGGGACTCTGAACAGATGAATCGTTGGGCCTTGTGAGTTCCCACAAACTTTGACTTGAGAAATTTATTTAGATTTCCTAATTGAGTATCTATTTGACGAGGATATATGGCCGAAATTTGTGCCCCACTGTTCCCCAGATTCGAACTCCCAAAATTTCTCTTACTAGGATTGTTTAAAAGCCAAAGCATACACAAAACTATCTTCGAAGCAGTCGAAATCATTAATTCTAACAGATTAGCGCAATAAACTGACAGAACAACAGATACAGTGTAAAAAACACCCAGAGATTTAAGAGATAACGATTCATTGATACTTCAATACTGAGCCAAGCAGTACTTTCAATCGACCAGTTACTATTAGAAAAAATTGGTCAAAAGTGTTTGGTATATACCTCTCAGTTTAATTTTATTTTAGTTCAAATAAATTTTCTGAGTTTACTTATATTTCATTTATATTTCATACGTTTTAATTTGTTGTGTCTTGCTATATATTCTTATTACGACTTTTAGCAGATTTTAACAATTATTACTCGTTACAATTCAAAATCTTGCTTCCCTTACATCCAGTTAAATTATATCAGAAGTTAAAAAGTGTGTACGCTTGTTGGGCGGCAAAAATAATTTAAAAAATTGGGCTATTAATATTGCCTGACTAAGACCTCTTATTATTTTTATTATTATTATTCTTTTCAGTTGGTAATTAGAATTAACTCTAATTAGTTTTGTCTACACGTGCGAAGGCGGCGCAGCCATTTAACATAAGAATACTACGTCCAGTGCAATTTATGTTTAGTCCATATCAAGATAATTAAGTTGTTAGGAGCTAATATTCCAAAAGTTTTGCATTGCTAAGAAAAACTGTTATTAAAAAGCAACAAGAAAAATAATAAAATTTGATTTTAGTATTTTATTATCATATAACTAGCCTTAATAATTGTTTAGAAAAAAAATAATATATCACGTTTTTAAAACCGACTATAGAAGATAAAATAATTTGGTCAAGTGCGAGTTGGACTAAGGGTGCTCCTTCAAGATTCTAATATTCAAGTTTCAGACAAGAAGGGAATGGTTGCATTTTCTTATATTTACCCTAATATATTTTAAAGGAAGTGTTTTAAATTTATAAAAAATACATTTTTATTTTACACACATTTTTATTTTATCTGCTACATGATTTGCTCGATTTTTATAAAAATACGTATGTATTTAATTTTCTAATTTGCCCCCTAAAATTAATATTAGAGTTTTATTTTACTAATAAATTTTCGGGAAGCCTTTTATAATTTACTGTCTATATTGTAGGCTCTGTGGATTGGAAGATAATGGGGACAATACGTCAAGTTTTAAATAATAAATTATTAAATATTTTAGACAAATTATTTAAAAATATAAATAAAATATATTTTTCAAAATTTAAATAGTGTAGTTTCTAAAGTGGGAATTAAGTCGATGTTTAATATTTTTGTTAAATTCTTTTAAACAAATGATTTAAAAATATGATATATTTGTAACTCACATAATGGAATGTGTTCGATAAACATTACATATAGAGAATATTCAAAAAAATGTATGAATTAGATGTTGCGGTTTTAGTTCAATGCTGGTTCAATGCAAGTATATAATTGACGAAGGACCTTTAGCGGAACAATCAATAAACACGTAAATTAATCACCAAATAAAAGTTAGTCACTGACCTTTTACGTCGAAGCTCTGCAAAGGGTGTTTTCTTGGTTCTTCTTTCTTCAGAGGCTAGCCCCGTGAACAGTTTCTTAGAGCTTCGTCTGGACAACACGTTACACAAAAAATAGCGACGTAATGTTCATTGATTGAGCATACAAAAAATGCGGGTTTAACAACAAATAATGCGCTTTTGTAAACACAAAAGAAACAAAATGAAAGCGGTTTAGCGGTCGTTACGAACGAAGCTACTAACTCGCGAAATCGTAACGCAAACAACAACAATAAGCGTCGTCTCTTCAGACGGAATCAAAATGTCCGAACAGTTCGGAGCACAATACACGAAACTCCCAAGCGTCTAAACAGCTAGGGAAGCGAACCACGAATGTCAATAGTGTCTATATTTTACACGCAAAAAAACACTTACAGTTAGCATTAGCGTGACGGAATGTTTTAGAAAAGGTGCAGAAGTTTAAAAATCAATGAAGTAATTCAATCAAATTGAAAACAATACACTAAACAAATTGCGGGAACGCACCATTCCGCCAGCCTTGAATTACTTATTTCAAAACTAAGGGCCCACTGGCAGTGGACAAAGCTTTACAAGAGGTCGCTTCAAAGTACCACTTGCAGTTCTAACTGTAGCAACGCGTACAACACCATCACCTCCAGGATGTACGTCAATAATGCGCCCTAATGGCCAATTCAAAGGAGGGGAAGTGTCTTGCTTCAAAATAACAAGAGTACCTGGCTTAACAACCTCTGAAGGATCAGTCCATTTGCTCCGTTGATGAAGAGTATGTGAATATTCTTGCGACCAACGTTTCCAGAATGCTTGATGCAAACGACTCAGTAACTGCCATCTGTTGAGACGATTAGATGGGACAGATAAGAAATCAGATTCAGGAGGTGCTGTTAAAGGTTCCATGGTAAGAAACATTCCAGGACTCAAGGCGGTAACATCCGATGGATCGTTGCTACAAGGGGTTATAGGTCGCGAGTTTAAAACTGCTTCGACCTGTGCAAATACAGTAGAAAGTTCTTCGTAGGTTAAGATTTGATCTCCAACGACACGTCTTAAGTGAGCTTTAACGGATTTAATTCCGCTCTCCCATAGTCCTCCAAAGTGAGGAGAAGAAGGGGGATTGAAATGCCAAGAAATGGTTTCTCGTGCAGCAGTAGCTCTAAAAGCTTTCAAGGTCTGCTTGTCAGCACACACAAAATTAGTACCACAATCACTATATATATGGCTACATCGACCACGACGTGCAATGAATCGTCGCAAAGCTGCCAAGAATGCATCAGCAGACAAATCTGATACGAGTTCTAGATGAACAGCTTTCGTTGCAAAGCACTTAAACAGGCACAGATAGGCCTTTAAAGTTTTCGACCCTCTAGTTTTAGCCATGGTTATAGTGAAGGGACCAGCAAAATCTACTCCAACATGAGAAAAGGGTTTCAATTGTGAAACGCGGGAAATGGGCAAATTTCCCATGAAGGGTTGGTAAGCAGAAGGATTAAGCTTCCAACAAGAAACACATTTAGAAATGACACTACGAATTACTTTCTTTGCAGATAGAATCCAAAATCGTTGCTGCAAAAGAAATTGAACGGTTTGGATTCCTGCGTGAAGATTGGTGACATGACAATCTTCGACAATTAGATTAGTCAAACGACTTTTACTTGGTAGCAGTGCGGGGAATTTAGTGTCAAACGGCAATGGAGCATTAGCCAAGCTACTACCAACTCTAAGAGTTCCCTATTCATCAAAAAACGGCGAAAGTTTACGCAGCGATTTGGGCAAAAGTTTTCGTTCTCGATGAAGGGAAATCTCTTTAGAAAAATATTGATCTTGAACATAGCGAACATTGCGAAGCTGAGCCTGATATAACACAGCAGCCAAAAATGATCCAGAGCCCCTACGGTCTGGATTGCGAGCGTTATCAACAAAGCGACAAATATGAGCTATAATGCGGGTAATGCGATTAATAGAAGAATGTTCTTCTAACAAAGTAACAAATAAATTTGGTGAAGCGGTGACTTGAAGCGCTACTATACGGGCTTCATAACTAGCGGTGACATGCTTGAGTCTGAGCAAGCATGTGGCAAACAAGCGGCAATCAACAATTGTGGGCCTTTCCACCAAAGTGTATTGCCTAACAACTCTGATGGCAAAGTGCCGCGGGAACCCAAGTCAGAGGGGTTATCACAAGATTGGATGTAAAACCAATGCGAAGAAGGAAATTTTTCCTGAATGTAAGCAACTCGATTACTGAAAAATGTCTTCCAACGGTGCGGGGAAGAACTAAGCCATGAAAAGACTACCGTGGAATCTGACCAGCAACGAATCACCTTGAACAACAAACGACTATTGAATTGCTCATAAACATAATGAGCCAAGTTAGCGGTAAGAACTAAAGCACACAGTTCCAATCTGGGAAGTGACAAAGTTTTCAAAGGGGCAACTTTCGATTTAGACAACACAAAAAAACTTTGACGAAATCCAGATGCGGTTTCGAACACAAAATAAACAACAGCGGCATAACCTTTCTCAGAATCATCACCAAATGCGTGAACTTCACAACTAGAAAAGTTTTCTATAGCAAGCAGGCGAGGCAAAACTAAATTGTGCAAGGTCAACAAAATAGCGATAATGTCTTGCTGCAATTTGGGACCGATAAACACACAATAATTCAAAGATAACCGATGAGGTATCTTAGTGGATGCATTAAACACTACACGAAGTTTGGTGGTTCTAATATCAGGTTTCAAAACATAATGATGCGGTATGTAGTAACAATCAGAAGCAGTAGATGGATCAGGAACTAACTCCATATGATCCAGCTCCAAATACTCTTTGAGAAAATCACAATATTGTTTGTAGAGATCTGGTTGCTGTAGAAGACGTCTTTCTAAAGAGTAGAAACGTTGTACGGCGAGATTATACATTCCATCAAAAGCAGGAAGTGTATTTCGAAAAGGAAGGGGCACAACGAATCTACCTGAATCCAATCTCTTGCATCCCTCGGACAATATTTTTTCGCAGATAAGATCATCAGGGGACTGAACCAGTGCGGTAGGAACATCTTCAATTGTCCAGAACCTTTGGAGTGAATCATCTAATGATACTACATCTTCAATTTTACAAAAAAGCGAAGTTGGGTTTATGACTGACTGAGAGTGAGAGTTAACAGAACTCGAAGACACTCTACCCATAAGGATGTAACCAAACACAGTGTTAATAGCATCAGGAACACCTTCCTTTCCCAGAAGGCGTCCATCCAACAAAATTTGAGAAAATATATCGGCACCTAACAAAAGGTCAATAGCGCCTGGGCTATTGAAACCAGGATCAGCAAGTTTCAAATTGGTTAGATATGCCATATTAGCCATGTTAATGGGCGCAACAGGCATATCATTGCAAATGCGGGGTAAAACAATAGTATCAACAACAAAATTGCACTCAAGCTTTACTATAGAGCGAAAAGAAATGGTAAGAGAGCCCTCAACAGAGGTACTCTGCATAGAACCTAGCCCGTTGAGTTGAATCGAAGCGGGCATAGGTCGGAAGCCAAGGCGTTTCACAGACTTGCTCGTAATGAATGATGTCATGCTACCAGAATCTAGCAGACATCGCAAAGTTTGATAAGAACCGTGCTTATCTAATACCTCAACTAAAGCGGTGGATAACAACACATTTGAGTTGTATGACAAAAGTGAACTATGACAAGAAGTCTGCGGTAGACAAGTTTCGGGACTTTCAACAGTATTAATGGTACTGGATCCACCAGATGTGGAAGCCAGGTTTGCGGGGGGAGCACCAGATTCAGACCGAATGCCTGAATCACCACGATTTACAAAATGAAGCAATGTGTGATGGCGTTGTTTGCAGTTGCGGCAAGTGGATAAAGATTTACAGCGATTCAACCGATGAGAATCGCCTAAGCAATTAAAACAAAGTCTAAAATCTTTAACAAACTTAAACCGCGCGGATACTGATTTGTTCAAGAATTCAGAACATTTGTAAATCGCATGATCGGATTTACAAACTAAACAATTTCTATTCTTAGTGACAAACAAAGATGTAGTGAACCGGGAGGAATGTTGCTTTGAATTCAATGGTAACTTTTTGTCAACACTTCGCTTTGCCTTGCGGGATAATTCAACATGTTCAAAGGCATCACAATGCTTCGACAAAAAATCAACAACTTCCGAGCGGATCGGAAAGTCATCTTGAGCGGTCACAGTACCATGGTAAAGTTCAAATTTAGCGGCTAAATTCTTTGGAACTCGTTTCAACATCATCTGAACGATACAAAAATCCCACTGATTTACTGGTAAACCCAAATTCTTCAGTGCTTCCAAATTATCACTGAAGTCATCCAATAACTTCCAAACCTCTGAAGGGCTCTCTGAAGTTAGTTGGGGGAATTGTTCTAAAGCTGACCAATGAGACTCCGCGATTAAACGAGTTCGCTTGAATTTTTTCAAAAGTGTTTCATAAGCACTCACGTAATTGTTTTGTGTTAGTTTAAAATTCCTAATAGCCTCAAAAGCAGGCCCTTTTAAAGCTAACTGCAAATATTTGAACTTCTGCATAGCACTGAGTTTTTCATTATTGTGAATTAATGAATCAAACAAATCAATAAAAGTACCAAATTCCAATATGTCTCCACTAAATGAAGGCAAATCAATTCGCGGCAAAGCAACACTTTCCTGTTCCCGAACTATATTTTGTGGCGTAGAATTCTGAACAAATTTCAGTTTAGCAAAAATAGACCTAATTGAATAAAACAATTTTTCAAATTTATTGCGAATGTCATCCTCAAAGTCAAACTCATCGTTTGCATCTGAAATTAATCCAACAATCGAATTGTGCTGTTTAAAAAATTCTAAATGAAGGTTAAGGCTTTCTCGGCAGCAAAATAAACATCTTCTAATCTTTTAAACTCCGATTGTCGATGATTTTTAAATTTACGTAAATTTTCAGCGGTTTTTGACATCTTAACAATAAATTAAAATCACTGTAACGCCACTGAACAAATCTAACACGATAGAACGAAAACAAAATACTATTCCAAAAATGTACAATTTTTTACTGTTGAAGTAGTAAAATATCTGACCAAATGTCAAATAAATTCAAAACAATTTAGCAAATAACCAAAACAAACGAAACGAGCTCTTACTTATATTTGTTGGTACAAATATTTAGTTTTTAAAAACTTTTATTTTCTACTAAGAACAAAGTCTTTCTACTTTCAAAGTTAAAATATTTGAATATAATTAAGAATACAAAAATACGTCTTATCTAGTTGAATGTTCATATCAGAATAACTTTAGAATAACAAAACAATATGCACAAAGATGATTAAACAATATTAAATTACGTAGATAACCTGGAAAATGGCGGGACGGCCACACGTGTAAATAGCTAGTTAAGTTTAAAAATTAGATTCAAGAAGTTAGAATTAAAGTTTAACATGAAATAGTATATGAAATTAGTGATTGTCCGATAAGTGTTTTATTATAAATCCGCTAAAGGTTCCGTGCATGAGTAATTATATAGAATAGACGCTTTTAGAAGTGAGAGACGCTCAAGAAGTGAAAATAGTGTATAAGTGAATTAGTAATATATAGACACTAGTTAAGAGGAAGAAGGGAAAGGGAAAAGGAAGATTTTAGTTAACCTGGAAGTCCAGGAGTGGCCGTCCCGGAAGAATTATTTTTTATTTATTTTTTTTTTATTGAAATTGCTCTATAGAGGAGGATGGGTTATCCCAGACGCATTTAATTATGCACCTCTTCTAACTCGAGGCTGGCTAAATGCTTATTGGCGAAGGCCACAAACCAACCAACCAACCAACCTTAAATTACGTAGCTGAAAATAAGCGAATACTGCATCATCACAATATCATGTTATAGCATAGGCAATTTTATTTATATTATGTAGGTCAGTGAGGTGACCATAAATTCTTGTAAGTTTTTAAGGCGGCAAAAAAATTGCGTTTTATTTCCAACGGAATGAGTGAATATCCCGAACTTGCTTTCTCTTCTAACAAATAAAGAAACGAAAATTCAATGCGGTTTTCAACAATAATTGCAACGAAAAATTAATGTTTTGATCATTAAACTTTGCACGAAATTAACTCAAATGTAACCGGCCCGGAGTTGGACCAAATTATGTAATTTATTCGATAATCTTTGCACTAAATTAACTCAAATTGCATCCGGCTCGGAGTTGGACCAAATTATGGAATGTGTTCGATAAACATTACATATAGAGAATATTCAAAAAAATGTATGAATTAGATGTTGAGGTTTTAGTTCAATGCTGGTTTAATGCAAGTATATAATTGACGAAGGACCTTTAGCGGAACAATCAATAAACACGTAAATTAATTCACCAAATAAAAGTTAGTCACTGACCTTTTACGTCGAAGCTCTGCAAAGGGTGTTTTCTTGGTTCTTCTTTCTTCAGAGGCTAGCCCCGTGAACAGTTTTTTAGAGCTTCTTCTGGACAACACGTTACACAAAAAATAGCGACGTAATGTTCATTGATTGAGCATACAAAAAATCCGGGTTTAACAACAAATGATGCGCTTTTGTAAACACAAAAGAAACAAAATGAAAGCGGTTTAGCGGCCGTTACGAACGAAGCTACTAACTCGCGAAATCGTAACGCAAACAACAACAATAAGCGTCGTCTCTTCAGACGGAATCAAAAAGTGTCCGAATAGTTCGGAGCACATTACACAAAAAATCCCAAGCGTCCAAATAGCTAGGGACCCGAAACACGAATGTCAATACTGTCTATATTTTACACGCAAAAACACACTTACAATTAGCATTAGCGCGACGGAATGTTTTAGAAAAGGTGCAGAAGTTTAAAAATCAATGAAGTAATTCAATCAAATTGAAAACAATACACTAAACAAATTGCGGGAACGCACCACATAATGAGCCTTTTATCTGATATATTTTTCATGATGCGTTTGAAAATTGAATTTTTGTTTTCCATTTAATTCTATAATTTGTCCCCAAAATTAATATTGGGGTTTTCTACTAATTTTTCTTATAAATTTCAAGTGAGCCCCAGTACCCCTAATCATTTTCAATCTTTTAGATAGGTAGGTAGCTGCCCCTCCCCCGGACCTGAAAAACCTGTCGTGAGCCATTAAACCTTCCCATAAATGTGCTGTCTTGCCGCCCCCCCTGGACCATAAAAATTTCTGAATTGTTCCTCTTTCTACTACAATTTTTGTTGCGATTGTCCTAGAGAGGAGCACCCTCTAGGACAATTTTTTTGCAAATTCCCTCCCAAGACCAAAAGCACACAAATACTTTTAGGAAGATATTAGCACGACCTACAATGTGAGAAATGGTAAGATCAATTTGTTTTTTTCCAAAACTAAAATAATGCATTCATGATTTGTTATATTAATGTTTAAAATTATTCCCAAAATAATGTTTTGATAATTGTTACATTTTAAAAGGGGTCCTTTTAATTTAGAATTGAATGAGCTTTTGTAAGTTTAGATTCGTTAATTTGTTGCTGATATACTGCCGTATGTTTATCTGTAAGCTTTAAATGTTTTTGGCACTACATTTTTTGTTCATGGACTTTTCAACTTCTATAATCGATCATTCTTTCCTTTAATAGTTTTGTTTTAAAAATTAACTAAAACTAGTAAAATATACGTTTTAATGTGATATACGCCTGTAGCTGTACTATTTTTGAAATAGTAATAAATGTTGATGCCATTTGGTACTTTTTATGCTGTCGGTAAAACAACTAAGGGAAAAATGGAGCAGCAGAAAATTTAAACCAAAAGAAAAATAAAATTAATTTGTGTCTCCATTATATTTCACAAATTTGTTGTGGGGCTACTTAATGTCAGAAATTTCCATTCTGAACAGACAAATTCCTCTTTATATTCAAATTCTACAGCATATTTAACATTATACGACTTCGCCTTGTTGTATTCACATTGCACGGATTTTTGCCGTGATCAGTTTTACATATTTTTGTTTCATTCTTTTAGTCTCTATCTCACAATATAACAAGATGAATTATAAATATTTATTCTGTTTACTTTATAGTCTGCGAAAAATAGTAATAAAATATGCAGAGCAGAAGTATTTTTTAGTTAGGGGTCATGTCCTGAAATGACGACATAATCAAAGAACTGTCAGCCAATAGTATTAGGAACTCATTTTGTAAATATTTAATTTCAAATTTTGGAAGCATGTTGTGCTAGATGGGAAAGATACATTAACTCTGATTTTTAATTTTTTAAATAAATATTAAATATTGTTGCCAGACAATTTTACTTTTGCTTCCATCACATTAAAATTGAGTGTTGAACAAACTTTTTGATTCAGTTTAACTAAATTTTAAATTCATTTCGATTTTTATTTTGTCCATTGAATGTGAATAAATGAACAACCACCACACCATAAATTTAGTACAAAATACGAACGAATTGCTGCACGACATTGGCATCGGCATTTTATTGGAATCGCATAATGTGCAAATCAAAATGGTTTTTGAAGTGAAAGCTTCTTAACGGAGGTCCACACTTACACAGATGAAAATAATTATCTGTGTAAGAAACAAGGACCAGGTTTTGAATTAAGAGTCTCTTCGGTTATAGAGAATCATTAAATTATAGTAAATATACAAATATAACATCCAATTGATATACAACACCAGCACAAATTTGCTTCTCGTTCTAATAAATATTCTCATTTACTGTTGGAGCTATTTTAAATTATACATACGTTAGATTTCATGACATCTCAAAAAAGGGCAACGTAACCAAGTTTATAGATAGTAGGGACAAGGATGACAAACAAGATTTTCATAAAAATGAACAACGTTACCTAGTTTATGGATGGTAGAAACAAGGATGACAAACATGTGGGGATTAAACTGAAAAAGTGCCCAGCTGAAAACATTAAATAACAAGTTCTAGAACTTACCAGAATGACACTGGTGTAGAAATAGGGTATGATGTGTATTGGTAAATATAAAATCATATTAACGTAAAACCACAGGTGTTTTTTTTTTCAATCAGATATATGTAAAACATATTATATGTTTTTACTTAAATATTATGGACTCTTGCTACATCAGCGCCACCCTAATTTAGTGAATTTTGACGGACACTTTTTGTTGTATGTATTAGATTAAACTATATTACAACAGATATTTTGATAAGCAGTTTGGAGATGCTTTAATATTTGAAAAAATATCTACTTCAATAGTGTTCCCATAATTTAATCTGTTATATATTGCCAGAATTTCAAATAGGTGAAGTAATTGTAATTTAACTAATTTTATATTTTAGTTAAAAATTAAATTACACGTCACATGTTCTCTTGCAGTTTTTTTTTTTATTTAAATTAAGTGCTAAATTACACAATAGGATTAATACATAACAAAATACTGACAATTATTTTAATTCTCCTGAAATTATCTCCATTACTAAGAATGACTGGAGAGAGACTGGAAGTATATTTAAGAAACTTTCGGTTTAGTAGTTCAGTCTCAGGTGAATGCAGCTCTTTTTTTTAACATTACAGCCGTCCGTTTTTTGCCGCACATTCAAAAGTGTATAATTTAAGATTGATTGATAAAATACAATTAACAATTTATATATTTCATTTATAAGTATTTTTAACAGCTGTACCGTCATTTATTTTTTCCAGTGTTAGCTAAAATTGGGTAACCATACCATCCAAATTGACAAAGTAAACTGTATAGAAGTTGAAATGTTCATAAACAAAAAGTTTAACACTTTCTTTTCGAGTAAAAATCGTTAACAATTCGACATGCCACCCAAGACAAGCGGTAAAGTTGCAAAGAAAGCCGGAAAAGTTCAAAAGAACATTTCAAAGGCTGACAAAAAGAAGAAGCGCAGGAGGAAGGAAAGCTATGCCATTTATATTTATAAGGTCTTGAAACAAGTACATCCCGATACCGGTATTTCCAGCAAGGCTGTTCGTCAATTGTTGCTCGATGAACTCGCCAAGTACGCAGTCAGCGAAGGAACTAAAGCTGTTACCAAATATACCAGCTCCAAATAAGTCAGAAAATTTTCGCATTAATATTATACTTAATAACCTTAAGAGCTTTCAATAATGTCTTAGCAACAAATTAAACAACCCAAAGTTACAAAAGCTGATTTTATATGGAAATAAAAAAGCTTCCTTTTATAACTATAATAAAAAAAATAAATTGATCTTACAACATCTCAAATTGTATGACTTGCAAATACCTTCCAAGAATAACTTTTTCTCTAAAAATTATGTTTAAGCTTAGAAAATCGAAAAAATATTTTCACCAACTTTAGACTTTTATCATTTGTTGACTCACAATTTTTAATCTTGAAACACATGGGGATCCATACGTCGTCCTTACCTACAACGAAAGATTATATAAATCTGGTAACAAATTAACGTCATAAATCAACTATTTTTACTTAGCACCTGGACTATACCAAAAATAATTATGGAAGTTACTTGGGTCTCTTGGGAGAAGATATAAACACGTTTCCTATTTTTCAGTGGAATGTTTATTTATACATTATGTTATATAAATCGATTATCAATCAACACATCTAGAGTGTATCTCGTAATGGTATACATAATGTAAACAAATACATTCAAATACCTAATTATCTTTAAAAAAATAATAAAACAAAAATTCTCAAATAAGAAAGAAGCTTCTATATAAAACAATGCACTTTTAACATTTATAGTAAAATAATCATTGCTAAATTGAAAAATAAGGTATTACTTAATATCCTAATAAAAGCCTTAAATACTCAACTCTGTTAGTAACAATTCATTCCTTGATATGTACTGACACTTAAAAGCTTTCTTTTTAAGAGAAAGTTTTAGTATGTTTATTTTATGTCTCCTTTTGCCAGATCAGTTATACCAACTAAAGCTTTTACTAGAATTTCATTCTCTCTAAGTAAGTACATTTATATTATTTGGGATATTTTTTTTTTACCTTTTGATAGCTACCGATCAAAGAAGGTAGTTCTTAGACCGATACAAGGATTATTTATTTTTAAACATTCGTAATTTTCAAATAAAATTTGGCTTTTGGTGGACAAAGTACATAAGATTAGTTATCATATTTCCCCAAATAAGCGTTACAGGCAGGACAATAATGATTTTGGCTTTGGCAAGAATCTACACAGTATGGTATACAGCAACATGGCCAACATCTAAAAATAGAAAAAATAGAAATTAATTTCAAATTCATAGTATTAAAGGTTTAAATTAGGATGAGGGTATAATAATAGGTTATAGAACTGGTTCAATTGAGTATTGACTGATTTTTGTAATAAGTTCTCAGAATGTTTTCTTGTTTATCATTTTCAATATTTTCTAAAAAAATCGAGAATGAAATTGAAATAAATAATGACCGCGTAAACGCTTTATTAGATCACGTAATTTTAGTGATGTAATAAAGCCTTAAACTCATTCAATATTTTATTTCATTTAATTGTCCTGTGACGACTGTGTCTGTGCTGCGATTAAATCATATTGTTCTTAATAACATAATAGATGAATAACGGTATAAAAATGTGCCCAAATAATTCTGCAGAAACTTTTGTACATATTCCAAGTTTAGAAGTTTAAAAAAATGTGGTTGCGACTCGTTGTATAAATCCCAATGATATTAGGATCAATTCTACATTTTATTTTTGTGACTTTGATGTAAGTTAATTAATAGTTTCCGTTTACACAATAATGATTTGAAATATAGATATCTACTTAAATATATTAAATCACCATAAATTATTGCATTTTATAACAAATATATCTTGTTGAATTTTGTTTGTTCTTTATTGAGACATTGATAGGAAATACTTCCTAAGATAATTGGGTTTCGAACATGCACTGCCGAACAACGAAAGATCTTTTTTGAATAATTTTAAATGGTAGCAAAAAATTGAAAACATGTTTCTAGAATTTAAAATTAAAAATATAAGGCAACTGAAAGTCTGACATCGTGGTGGCGTGTTCCGCAATGGATGTTGTTTTTTCCTGCTTCCTTACAGCGTTCTGGTGTTCATCACGTCTAGCTTGAATTCTTCTATTAGTTTGCCCCACATAGGTTTTATGACAGTCTGCACATGGAATCTCGTACACTCCCTGTTGTTCTAAAGGGATCCTCGTCTTCGGAGTCCTCAACACCGTGCTTATTTTTCTGTCTGTATTGAAAATAGTATCGATATTGTGTCTCCGTAGAATTCTTGCAATACTGTCCGTGGTCCCCTTGACATACGGTAAATAAGCCTTGGTTATTGGCGTCTCATGCTCCTCGTCTGTTTGTCTCGGTTTTGACTTTAGGGCTCTTTGTATATTTCGGTCAGTAAATTCGTTTTGTCTCAGAGCTGTTTTTAAACTGTCCATTTCCTGTTTGATGTTATCCTGGTCAGCTAGCCTTTGTGATCTGGTTACTAAAGTCTTGACGACGGCTTGTAGTTGGGCTGGGTGGTGATGAGAATTAGCATGAAGGTATCTGTTGGTGTGAGTTGCTTTCCTATATACTGTATGGCCAAGGGTTCCATCTTGTTTCCTATTTATGAGAACATCAAGGAATGGCAGTTGATTGTTGGCTTCAACCTCCATGGTAAATTTTATTTTGTGATGGATGCCATTAAGGTGATCTAGAAAAGTATTGAGGTGTTCCCTCCCATGAGGCCAAATCACAAATGTATCATCCACATATCGCAACTACAAACTGGGTTTAAGAGTTGTTGTTCTTAGTGCCAACTCCTCAAAGTTCTCCATAAAAAAGGTTCGCTATAACTGGTGAGAGTGGCGATCCCATTGGAGCTCCTTCCACTTTGTTGGCTAGCCCAACAACTTCAACCCATTGCAGAGGGGGCAGACTCATATGTAAAAAATTCGACACATTTCATCGAAATTCTTAGAAAAACGGTCTTACAACCAGAGTGTCTTCTTGTAAGTTTTGACGTAGTGTCCCTTTTCACCAACATTCCTATCGACGAAGCCTTGGATATCATAATAGAAAAATACAAACCACCTCAACACCTTGTAGACTTAACAAGGCACTGTCTGATGAACACCTATTTTGTTTATGAGAACCAACCATACAAACAAGTGGAAGGAGCTCCAATGGGATCGCCACTCTCACCAGTTATAGCGAACCTTTTTATGGAGAACTTTGAGGAGTTGGCACTAAGAACAACAACTCTTAAACCCAGTTTGTAGTTGCGATATGTGGATGATACATTTGTGATTTGGCCTCATGGGAGGGAACACCTCAATACTTTTTTAGATCACCTTAATGACATCCATCACAAAATAAAATTTACCATGGAGGTTGAAGCCAACAATCAACTGCCATTCCTTGATGTTCTCATAAATAGGAAATAAGATGGAACCCTTGGCCATACAGTATATAGAAAAGCAACTCACACCAACAGATACCTTCATGCTAATTCTCATCACCACCCAGCCCAACTACAAGCCGTCGTCAAGACTTTAGTAACCAGATCAAAAAGGCTAGCTGACCAGGATAACATCAAACAGGAAATGGACAGTTTAAAAACAGCTCTGAGACAAAACGGATTTACAGACCGAAATATACAAAGAGCCCTAAAGTCAAAACCGAGACAAACAGACGAGGAGCATGAGACACCAATAAACAAGGCTTATTTACCGTATGTCAAGGGGACCACGGACAGTATTGCAAGAATTCTACGGAGACACAATATCGATACTATTTTCAATACAGACAGAAAAATAAGCACGGTGTTGAGGACTCCGAAGACGAGGATCCCTTTAGAACAACAGGGAGTGTACGAGATTCCATGTGCAGACTGTCGTAAAACCTATGTAGAATAACTAATAGAAGAATTCAAGCTAGACGTGATGAACACCAGAACGCTGTAAGAAAGCAAGAAAAAATAACATCCATTGCGGAACACGCCACCACAATGTCACACCGAATAGACTTTGAGAACACCAGAGTACTGGCAAATATAGAACACCCGAAATCAAGACTCGTAAGAGAGGCAATTGAAATAGCGAAGAGACCTCACAGTCTAAACGCACGCAATGAAATTCAGAACTTATCGAATTGTTGGAAAATCCTATTAAACACCGTACCGGCCCGTACCCGTCCAATAACAACTCAACCGGAAAAAACAAATCAGCAGAATGGAGCCGTGCCCACTCAGCGCCAAGGACCAATCACACGACCGCGACTATATATATATATATATATATATATATATATATATATATATATATATGTAATTGAGTTCTGGAAAACAGCTCTAACGATTTCGATGAAACTTTCCCATTTGGAAGTTTCGATAGACAGAAATCGATTGGCGAGTGTCTCGTATTTGGGAAAAATCGTTTTACTGAGAAATTAAATTATTAAAAATTTTTTTGACAGTTTGTGCTTTGTAAATTAAAGCCGTTCAATACAGGGTAATTTCGTAACCTATGTAAGAGTGTTGTAAAATTCTTTCAATACAGGGTGATTTGGTGACCTATTTGAGACTGAAACTGTTCTTGTAAACAAATACAAATTAATTGTATTTGTATGTTCCGAACTATTTTATGCCCCCGTCATATTTTCCTAGCATTATACTGTTATAGCTAGACATTTCAAGTTTATGCAGGTAGCTAAAAAATTTTAATAGAAAGTTATATCTATAGGGTAGCATATTAGCATTTGCATTTACAGGGTGGTTGCAATATAGAATGTACTGAAATTATAATTATACATGGTCGTTAAAAAAAAATTACAATAGGTGGCCATAAACAAATGCATTTATAGTCTAGTTAAAACATATGGTGGTGTGAAATTATAGTTATACAGTGTGATTTAAATTATGTTGTATATATATATATATAATGCTTAAAATATAGGGCGAAGTAGAATTTCAGTTACATAGCATAGTTGAAAGATTTTGGAAACAAAAGTGTTTGTAGAGTGGATAAAAGCGGTCGCATATACAGGGTTGTTGGAATATGGAATCGAGTGGAATTGTAGCCTGATTTTAAAAAAATGTTTGAATGGGTTTTTCATAAGAAGTTGCATATATAGGGTGCTTGAAATATAGGGAGGAGTAGAATTGTAGCAACACCATGTAAATAAAAAATGTAAGAAAAAAAATATGTTAGGGATTTTAAATTAGTTTACATAGCAAATGTCCCCGATTAATTGGATATATGTACGTTTATGATAAAACCTGGAATTTACGAGTGAAGCTCGGTCACCCAGGTACTGAATATTAAAACCGCAAAAATTTTTTCGAAATATACGGAAATCTGTTGATAAAGATAATTTACTACTACTAAACATCATGCAAAAGATAGGTATATAAATTGTTTTTCCTAATTTAACCAACTTTATAACTCCTACGGTTCCCAAGATAAGCTTATCACATCAATATCTTGGACACACTGAGTACACAAGAATGCTCACTATGTATGTTTCTATGTTTAGAACACTACATTTTTATTCAACAGAAAGACTCGGTCAACCCACAACTCCCTACAAACAATGTATCTACATGAAAACTCCAAATTAATAGTATTTAGTGAGGTACAAAAAAATAAGAAGACATTTTTCTGCTGAAATCATTTTCGAGTTAATATAGGTATCTTGATAAATTGATATTGGTGATATCGTTAATATAGAAGACGATTAAGCAGCATAAGCATACCTAGGCCAGAATTCCGGGGTAAGGTCTGTCCATGTTTAAATAAAATGTAAGCAGATCTTGTACAACAGTTATAAATGCGTAAGGATTAGAATTACCTCGCTTTTATGACCACTCAGTAATAAGGGTAAATAAAGATGTAGTGAACTATGTTTTGTTTAATTTCAGGAGGGGCTGTACATTAAAAAATAAAAATATATCCATGAATCTGCGTTCTAGACGGTTCCGAGATACGAAGCTCAACGGTGGACTTTTACGGATAGTCAGTGAAGAAACTAAGAGTGGCATAAAAAACAATGAAGCTTCCAATCTTTGACATAAGACATCACAGAACAAACACCTGGTTAAAATACAAAACCAAAGACATCACCGAAGCATTATCTGATTCGAAATTAAACTGAAACTACTTTTATGAGGAAGATTCACGGAACGTCAACAGCATGATGGTGCCACTGCATATAAGGGTACAATGGCTGCCATGCATGAGAATCTTATATATGTGGCGGCCATTGTACTCTTTTCTCCTAAACTACTGGACGGAAGAGGTTGAAATTTGGTACCAATGTATAGTTTGGTGACCCGATCAGGAATACATATCGTAAATGAAGAAATTTTGATTTTAGGGGTACTTCTGGGGGGGGAACTAAAAAAAATCGACCGTTCCCCCCCTGATCTGCGAAACTACTGAGCCTAAAATTTTGAAAAAAACGTTGCCCGAACTTTACAGGAAAAATAAGGAGAACCCATTAACATTAAAATAAAAAAATTCAAACGCATCATGTAATATATCAAATGAAAGGTCTCATTCCGAGGAACACAAATATATTTTTTTCATATTTAAAAAAAATTATTTAAAAAGATATTAACGAAAATATACCAAAATTTACCCATCCCCCCATATCCCCGAAACTATAAAATGTAAAGTTTTGCAAAAAATTAGAGGTGTAGGTTCTGACCTGAAGTTTACTGGAAAAATAAGGAGAAACCTCTACTTTTAATTTTGGTGGGCAAATTACAGAATTAAATGGAAAATATAAAATTAAAATTGTTTCTAACCCATCATGTTATATATCAAATGAAAGGACTCATTACGAAGGAATCAAATATATTTTTTTCATATTTTTAAAATAAATTAATTAAAAGATATTGATAAAAATATTTAAAAAAATTACCCATTCCCCCCCGCTTATATCCGAAACCATAAGCTGGAAAATTTTGAAAAAAATGGAGGTATAGCCCCTCACCTGAGCTTTACTGAAAAAATGAGGAGAAACCCCTAATATTTATTTTGGGGGGCAAATTATAGAATTAAATGGAAAATATAAAATTAAAATTGTTTCTAACCCATCATGTTATATATCAAATGAAAGGGCCCATTATGACGAAAACAAATATATTTTTTTCATATTTTTAAAATAAATTAATTAAAATATATTAACAAAAATATAAAAAAAATTACCCATTCCCCCCCCCCCTTATCACCGAAACCATAAGCTGAAAAATTTTGAAAAAAATGGAAGTATAGCCCCTCACCTGAACTTTACTGGAAAAATAAGGAGAAACCCCTAAGATTCATGAAAAGAATTTATCAAAGTTGTGGTTTAAACAGACATGTAGTTATAAATAAAATCTGTGAACGTGTATTCTTAGTCAGTGACAATAATGTTTTCGGTTGAAGATAATCGGCATGTTATTGTTGAGTGGTTTGCCGCAAATTTATGTGACACTATCAGTGAATGTGCCTCATACAAACACTGTAGGTGATGATGAGACGCATACTTCCTTCAGCAGGATGTTTGTGGAGATTAAGAATATTGCTTTTCTGCTTCGACTCGCATTTTTATAACTGGGGTGAACAAATTATTAGATGTCGCTTGTTGTTTGCTATAAAGTTTCAACGTTTCAACGTTCTAAAAAAATTATTCCAGCCAACATTGTCAATCAAATAAATCAAATAATTACGGATTTATTTTCTCCAAGTAGAATTATTACTTGTAAAATTAGATATTCCCATATAATTCTTGGACAATTGTGCTATTAATTATATTAGTTACTAAACTAGTATATTTAAAATTTAAAAAATGTATTCTAAAATAAATTTTGATACCAACAACCAGGATTGTGGCATTGCATAGGTATATAGTACTAAATAACGGTAATAGAATATTGATTATGATAAAATTTCTAATGATCAAGCATCAAAAGCTAAAAAGAAATTTTGATTAAAACAGTGGTATATAAAAAGGAAGAAGTATCAATTTCCAGAAAAAAATTCCTACCACAAATTTGTTATTAATACTAACTAAAGGATAATGATTTTCGTGAGAAAATTTTATGTAGGTCATTATATAACTATTGTTAATATTTTTCTCTGGCGTTATGTCGTGTTTTTTATTAGAGAAATTTGCTGCTAAAAATTGGATACCTGAGATAAACTTTACATATTACTAAAACTGCCACATGTTTAGAAGTCAAACAAAGTTTCCCAAAAGCCAAAATACGTAACGATTGGCAATGACTTTATTCGCAAAACTATTGGCTGCGTGTGGAGGTTAAAATTTTGTTTAAAATTTAAAAGTCAGAAAATGTAACATCAAATTATAACAAGCAATTACAATCGTTTCAAATCTTATTATGATTTCGTTGTCAGTGGCATTAGCTCGGACGGATAAACGATGTTAGAATAAGACTGAACTTTCGATTTTTTTTAATTCACAGCCTTTTTGTCCTCTATGTGGCTTTATTTCAGAAGAGAGTCAGCAAAAGAAAATTGAAGATGCAACAATTAACCTTCAGAAAAAAATTATTTTTAAAGAAATTTGGAATAATTTAGCAGACTTTAATAGTTGTACATAATTTTCAAGATAGAGCAAACTGTATCAATGTCAAGGAGGCACTTTTTTACCCTTCGAAGAAAACTGTCAATTTAATTTTGGGAAGAACTATTATTATCACATTTTTGGATGTGAAGCTCTCACTTAAACTTCGAAGCAATGGCTTAAAAAGTTTAATTCCTATGTTTTCTGTTGGATGCAGCAAAATAAATAAGTTTTTGAACCGGTATGCTTAAAATTAGTTTACAGTTGCAAAAACCAACATGAAGATGTAAGGAGCTCCAGACCCCAATAAGTAAAGTAAGGCTTTGCCGGATGGACTGTAAAATCGGGTGTTGAGAAATCTAAAGGAAGAATTTTTCCAGAGAAAACTAATAAAATCCATAAGAAAACTGCCGCAAAACTTGGCAAACCAGCAGGCTAGACAAGATGAACACGTGAACGTATTGAGGAGGAAGAAGAAAATAACTTCAATCACGCATTATGCATCTACGATGTAACGTCACATGGAATCACAAGAGTCTTGGTTACTATGAAACACCCGAAATCAAGCCTGATTAAACAACCAATAGACATCGCAAAAGAATATACAAGTGATGAAATCTAGAAATTTGCATTCATGAAAAATTCCTAACCACCGAACAAAACTTATCAAAATGCGATTACTCTACCGGTTGCTGCAAGTTGTAACTGGAGTAACTAGATGGATAAAAGAACAAGTGAGGTGAAGTCATCATTAGACCAATGATTATCCGGAAACCATAGATGGTAACAGAACATAAAAGAAATATTAAAAAAGTGTACTGGATACAAAATGAAAGTCAAAAACTACTAATAAGGGACAATTCATAGATTTCATCTAATATCAATAAAAACATGAATGAAAATGAATATAATACAGATGAAGATCTATATCAGTTTAACATAAACAAAATACAAAAACGGAAATTTAATATAATTGATATTATTGAAACACCTCACGCCGTAAGGTGACGTACGTTGGTTTCTTGGACTATTCTTATTGCGTAAGAAGAACGTAATCTTCATATTATCCAGTTTTATTATGAAACAATTGAACATTTCTGTGTCGTAGTCAACACAATTTCAACTAGAAAGATTGTATTTGAAGACGCGAGATGTAAGACCGACATCTAGGATTTTCAAGAGAATCAGTACACAGAGGTTCCAAATCTGGAGCCGTTTCGTGTAATTACTGTTCTCCCTTAACTCCTAGGTTACTTGTCAGAGATATTGAATACTCTCTTCGAGGTGTCATTCCTTTGTACGCAAGACAATATATATTATATATAAATATAATATATATTGTTTCTGGTCGGGAACCTTCATCGGTTGCGCTTCCCACAATTGAATGTCCTCTCGAACACTTCTTTATGCATTTGATGCATTTCGTTACATTTGAAGACGCGAGATGTAAGACCGACATCAGAATCAGTACACAGAGGTTCCGAATCTGTACTGATTCTCTTGTAAATCCTAGATGTCGGTCTTACATCTCGCGTCTTCAAATTTAACGAAATGCATCAAATGCATAAAGAAGTGTTCGAGAGGACATTCAATTGTGGGAAGCGCAACTCATGAAGGTTCCCGACCAGAAACAATATATATTATATTTATATATAATATATATTGTCCTGCGTACAAAGGAATGACACCTCGAAGAGAGTATAGAAAGATTGTAGTTCACAAGAACTATCGTTGATCAAATTTCACTCGCACGAAAAAACGCCGGTATACTATGAATACGCGCAATGAACCAAAAACGTGAAATGAAAAATTTTGGAAACTACCTCTCACGATAACAGCACAAAATCTCTTCAAAATCCAAATTAAATATAATGAACTATATTTTGAATGAATCAGAAATGTGGAGCCACCAGAATAATTTTTATCATTGAGTGGTCCATAAGCCTCAGTTCAAAATATACAACCTATACTAGCCGATGATACGACTCTAATCACTGAATCAGAGGAAGGATTGGTCAATCTTATAAGAAGAGTTGAACAAACCAGCAAAGAAGTTGATGTTGGTTTTGTTCTACTATTAATTTTGTCACCAAAAGGTCTTTTTCTACGTAAATGACCTGAGCTAAATCCGACGTTGTCGAAAAGAATTTCAATTCATTCTCGTTCAGTTAATTTCATGAGATTGCTGTCTGACAACCATAATTCTTGAGGACGGGTGACGCAAATAAGGGTTGTATGTCAAAAAGTACCTTTGTTTAAAATAAAATCGACGTGGCAGGGGATTTTTTCGAAAAATTCTCACTTTTAAAAATAATGAATTTATTCGTTACTTGTCGAAAGCAATGTTTCCTGAAAATAGCGATGTAACGAATAGTAACGATTGCTCAAAAGTAAGGAAAATTTTCATCTTTAGACTGTATATATTTGTATTTACAGGAAGAGCACTAAGGAACTTCTTTGATATTGTGCGGTGTGAAGCTGATATCATAAGTAGGTAAGTTGCGATACTACTGACATGATACTCTAATTGCACCCACCACGTATCGACTAGTTCTTTCGATAGCAGTACCGATACTACGACCGATACCGGTATCGATACATTTGTTCCGATACCCCTTGCGATACCGGATACTTTAGTGGTATTGCAACGTCCCTAATCATAAGTACGATGTAATAGGATGGGAGTAGATCGTTTGAACTCTGTAGTGAGCTAGGCGCATTAAGTTAAGACAAACACAAATTTCTAAAAGTATTTATCATAAGTTACTTACCCAATAAGGCACAGTAGAAGAGCAAACAAGTGTGTTTTAGTAACTGCTTCTGTTCTTACAGTTGACGTTATCTGAGCCCGACAATGGGGACACACAACTGAGGAAGGCTGAGGTCCCAAAATAAGTGGAGCCGTGTGCACGACCACTAGAAAAAAAATGAAAAATAATTATTTACCATATTTTTCACAGATAATTTTTATTGTATTAGGCTGGGTGAAATGTTTTTAATTAAATCAAAATATCAATAAATTTAACAGTATTGTATGTCAGGCAATATTTAAAATTTTCCACTAGTGTTACCATAAAACAAATAAAATAAATACCTGAACGAATTTAAATAGGTTGCTACTGAAGTTTAGCTTTATCATAAAATGAGTTTCAAAATGTAAATGTTAAAGTTTGCTAAAATCTACCAGAAAACTCATAAAAGAACCAGAAAAATTGAAATGATCTGAATTAAAAATAACACATTCAAATAGTTTAAAATCCACCTATTGGAAAAGCTTGAAATTCAATGGGTGTCCCAAGTTCCACAATCGTCGTTAGACCGTCGTGAGACAGGTTACTTTTACCCTACTGATGACTCGATAGTAATCCTGCTCAATACGTACGAGAGAAACCGCAGGTTCGGACATTTGGTTTACGCACTTGCTCGAGCGGGCGATGGTGCGAAGTGCAAACAATAACACATTTTCCCAGTTTTCTCACATTTGCTGATTTGTAGGGTACCCTTATAATATCACTCCGGATTTCTGCCTCTGTCACATCACAGCAATTTTCTCCTAAACTACTGAACGGAAGAGGTTGAAATTTGGTATCAATGTATAGTTTGGTGACCCGATCAGGAGTATATATCGTAAAAGAAGAAATTTTGATTTTAAGGGTACTTCTGGGGGGGAAAAACTAAAAAAAATCGACAGTTCCCCCCCCCCTGATCTCCGAAACTACTGAGTTTAAAATTTTGAAAAAATAGGAAATATAGAACGTTGCCCGAAATTCACAGGAAAAATAAGGAGAAACCATTAATAGAAAATATAAAATTAAAATTGTTTCTAACACATCATGTTATATATCAAATGAAAGGGCTCATTATTTTTAAAATAAATTAATTAAAAGATATTAACAAAAATATAAAAGATTTTACGAGGTCTTCAAGGTTATCTTCCACAAAGTATATATTTTTTAAATTATAATTTTTATAAATTTGCAAAACTACCATTCTAATCTACGATTTACAAACCCTTCAATGATATATTTATTACACTACTGCTTTAAAGTCATTGGGTGCATTCAGGGAATTGTAGCGATGCAGCGCTTTGTTAAAGCTGTGTACTAAAGAGTGTCTGCTTTACCCACAGCGCTTTAATAAAGCAGTAAAGCAAATAAATTCTCCGCGTTATCGCTTTATAACTAAATCAGCTGTCAAATTCTGTGTTGATATACGCAAAAGTGTCGCCAACAAATAAACATAACTAGTGAAAATAACTAGAAACAAAAGTTTTCATTCAGCGGGAACAAAGCGCTGTGGCGCTATAATTCCCTGAGTGCACCCATTGAGAGGGGCGCAAACATCTCCCAAATTATGCACTTTTTTTTAAATATATTTTGTGACAGTCCAACCTTCAAAATTACTTACATTACGATTTGCGAGCTTTCCAATGGCCACTATTAAATTATACATAGAGCTGAAACCAAGTCATAATCTACGATTTAAATGCTAGCTAACGGTGTATTACACAAATACTTTCAAATCATTTTGAAATTCTTTAAAATTTTGCGATTTTTAAATTTAGGAAACTGCCTAAATGATGTATGCGGGGCAGATAACTCCTTAACTCTCTATAGTTTAATTTAATGGGTTTCAGAATCTGATAACTACCATAAATATGGTTAAAAAAATAAGTCTGAGATATATTACATCGCACTGCCGCGCCCTCTCAGATACCAACCTCCAGTTTTATATTTGTTATTATTCACCAGATTTTCTAATGGTCCACGTTAGACAACAAATAAGAATGATATTTAAATTATATATATTTATTGTTAAATTCTTTCTATCTGAAACTGAGTGAACTCGGATACAGCATGTCATATATGATGTTGATTGATTTAGTAAATTTGGCGTAGCCTGTTTGAAGAACGCGGACTGAAATTAATCTGTATCTAAAAAAATCGATTGTGGAAGCCGTTACTTTGTGATAGTCAATCATGATGATGAAATGAAACTAATTACTTTGTTTACTATCACTAACACATTTATTCACTAAAAACATATGACTAGTTTCGATGCCTAGCGCATCATTTTCAAACATATATAAACAATGAAAAAACCCATCTAACAAACCTTAAATACAAAACAAATGACCAAATACACCGACATGATGGTTAGCCGGTCGTGGTCAATAACATAATGAATACAAAACTAAACGGATATAAAGGTATTATACAACTACCTGATATTCTAAGATTATCACCGGGAATATCGAAACTAGTCACATGTTTTTAGTGAATAAATGTGTTAGTGATAGTAAACAAAGTAATTAGTTTCATTTCATAATCTGTATCTTTCACTGATTAAATTTTTGTGTTACGTACATTTAAAAAATTACAAGAAAATATTGCTAATTATGTTTTAAAAAACGTCTCAAAACTGAGTTTTGTTATATTAATTAAAAACATAAAACTTAAAGTCATTATCGAAACTTGGAGCAGCAGATTTTAGAGAAGAAGCGAATTGAATACAAAACCAGAAGACTGATACAATTCCTCATTATATTTAATACATATTTATCCGAACAATGTATATTAACTCATTGTTGGAAAGCTGATACAACGTAGACAATTACATTTTCAAATTTCCAAAATCTCAAAATAAAAAACTCTAGATTTCTAATGAGTTAGTTTCATTGATTTCAAAAAACTATTAATTTGAAATAATTAGTCATTAAGATAGTTACTTGTACCTTTCAGGTTATTTTGAAGTAGTTTGCAATGTATCATTTAAGAGCTCCTAAGTCGTAGCTTAAGCTGCCAGTTTTCTAAATTTAAGGAAAAAAATTGCATAAGTTGTGGGTTCTTTGCACCCATTACAATAACTTGAAAATACCGTTGATGAACTCGTAAATCGTAGATTAAATACAGAAATCATAAATTTTGAAAAAAGCATAATTTGGGGGTTAATTGCACCCCTTACAATGACTTGAAAGAAGTGGTGTTATATACCATCCTATAGCTCGTAAGTCGTATATTAGGACTGTGTTTTGAAAATTTGATAATCATAAAATCTGTAAAATCTGAATAAGTTGTGGGGTTGTTTGCACCCTTACTATAATTTGAAAATAGTCCCATAATATGCTGTTAAGCAGCTCGTAAATCGTAGATGAGGATGGCAGGTTTGAAAATGAAAAATTCAGAAAGTTTGGAAAAACAGAAAAATATGGGGGGTTGTTTGCACCACTTTCAGTAGTGTAATACACCGTTGAAAAGCTCGTAAATCGTAAATTATGCTGGTATTTTAAAAAGATTATAAATCATTAAATTCGAAAAAAACTGTATAATTTTGGGGTGGTTTTCACCCCTTGAATATAACTAGGTGTTTATCTGCATTACACCAGTAAGCTCGTAATTCGTACGTAATTTTAGGTTGTTTTAAAATTAAAATTCGCTATTTTTTCGGAGGTGGTTTTTACCCCTTAGACAAATTTAGGGGTTGACGTTCAATACGCCAATTAAAAGTTCGTAAATAGCTCTTAATTTGAGACGCTTCACAATTTTTTTTGTTTGTTTTTCTGAGATGGCGGTGCTAACTTTATGTAAAGTTAGCACCGCCAATAGTTTTTTGCACTTTTTTTCATAGTAAATAGTGAGCTCAAAAATCAATTTAGGCAAAAATCAAGAGCTTCTAAATAGCTCGTAATTCCCATATGTTTTAATTTGAGTTTCTGCACAATGGCGGTGCTAACATTACTAACCTTATCACTCAGCCGTCCACAACTACAAAGGATTGACTCCGGCTACAGTACTATGCGATAAAGAGTTAATATTACCGTGTGATTTGGCCCCTAGTTCACCAGAAGAACCGCCCAACGAATTTAATGATTACGCCAACACAATTGAACTAGCCCGGATGCAGTGAATGGATGAAAACATGTTCGATTCGAATACAAATTCTCCTAGGATCCAACAGGATATAAGGTCTGGTTATAGAACCCCCAAAGGAGCAAAGTTAAGTTTCTAAAGCTCACACCATAATGGGATGGTTCAGTGAAATGGTCAAGGGTATCAACGATGTTTCTATCGCATTCGCTGGAATTCAAGGGCTAAGATGGAGATGGTTCATTTAGGCCGACTGGTTCTCTATCAGGTCAAGATAAAAAAAGGGATAATGTTACAGCATTTAATATTTACGCAAGGACAGCGAAATATTTCGAAATTCATCATTGCAAAAAAGCCACCTTTCTGACTAAATCAGCTGAGAACACAATAACAAAATATTTGTTAACAGTGTTTGAATTAAACAAGAAATGCTTATATGAAGAGCAGGAGTATGTGTGTGTGTGTGTGTGTGTGTGAGAGAGAGAGAGAGAGAGAGAGAGAGAGAGAGAGAGAGAGAAAGCAATTGATGTATAAACGGTCGAATACACGCAGGATCCAGTCTATGCTTTCAATCGGTTGATTAATCTATTTTAGCCATACTCATTAGTTCTATTATAGTGGTGAAGTATTCTCACTGTGAATTTGTGGAGTAATAATAATAAAAGTAAAATACCCTTAAAATAACTCAAACATTTTTGCATTAAACAAGAGTTTAATGCAAAAATATTTTTAGTTATTAATTTTGACTTGAAAAACTTATACCTGTTTGTGAAGTAGTAGTCGGAGGAGGTAAATTTGGATATAAAGTTGGGCCAGGTGGAGGAGGTTGTTGTCCCGGTGGATAATATGGTGGTGGTTGTGACTTCTCCATTCTGAAAAAATAACAAGTGTTATAAAATTCCAATACAAACCGACAATATATTGATCTTTTTAATAAACTAAAAATATATTCCATTAACTAAATCTACATAATTTGAGTGAATTATAAGACTTTAGCTTATGTAGAAAACTTCCAGCTATAACACATCTTTTGCTAGGACCACTTTTGATCGTCCCCAAAAATAAAGGAGCAATGTTACTTTTGTAATCCCATTCTACTATGTTTATGTAAATTTTGAAGAGTGTTGGTCATAGGCAACATCCTTCTCTGACACATTTATTAACTTGAAAATATTCTGAGTATGCATGTCGCGTCTTGATACAACACATATTTCCTTGGTAAGAGTTTTCACTGCATTTATGTACTGTGGGTGTATTTCGTTCTTTGCCAAAGCTTCCCACAGTTTCTTAAATCGATATATACTATATGGAATTGCCTTCCATAAGCTAATGAGTTCTCAATCTTTTGTTTTTTACAAAACAAATTCTCAACATCTGATCTTCCTGGCCTGAAACCACTCTGTTCCTCCCAATCTTGACTTTCTATCCGATCTCGTAGTACTCTGCCATACAGTGTATGTGCGGAAAATGTAATCCTCTGTAGTTTGTTCAGTCATGTTTATTCGTTTTTTTTTATATACAGAACTAATATAAGCAGTTTTCTCCATTCGAACGTTATCTCTTCATCATGCAAGCATTTGTTAAATATTACCGTTAGATTTTCTAATACTACATCCTGGGAAAATTTAAATAATTCCACAGGTATACCTCCTGGGCCTGGTGATTTGTTATTTTTCATTCTCGACAATGTCTTTTTTATTCCTCCTGATGTACATAAATTGATCACATTTTGTTTGACATATCTGAAGATTTTCAAATTATCTTCGTTTTTCTGTCAATAATGTTTTATAATGTTTTTCCATGTTTCTTGTCCAATAGGGTCTGTTATTACTTTTACATTTTTATTTGATTTCAAAGTTCTTATAGTTTTCCAAGCTGCTCTAGATTTGGAGCTCCCGAATTCCCAGTATTAGTTTTTGGTTTTCCCGACTTGTTTTTTGACCAAATAGCAGTATCTTCTGTACATTTGTCCATCTTCTGGGTCTTTAGTACCTAACTTCTATTATACAATTCTTTCTTTTCCTTTATATGATTTTCTAATTCATCATTCCACCAGTACTTGTTTCTTTACCCTGGTGATAATTTTGTTCCTACAGCCTGTTCTGCCGCTTCGTGTAGGTACATTTTAAGAGTATATATATATATAAATATATATATATATATATATATATATATATATATATATATATATATATTGTTACAAAATTTAACCAAAGCCGACCCTGTGTCATTTCAGCACGACAACAAACGCTTCAAGATAAAAAATACGATTCTCGAAAAGGCTCGGCAGCGGAAGGAACGATGTTGATTTCTACTGGAGAATTCTACGCTGGTGATATAAAAGAAGAACGCCACGATCGCCAGGCAGTTATACCGCGACGACTAGCTTATATGAAAATGTATTGTGAATCAGCTGTTTTAAATGTAAATAAAGTTCTAGAAAAGTGAAAGTAAATATTAGTTGTTATAATTTTTAAATTGAACCCACGAAGTATATAACAATTGGTGTTAGAAGTGAAGGATTAGTGCAGTTAACATCCTAAATTGATTTATGGAAACTCGTAGTATGGAAAAGATAGACGAAAAAATTGCACAGATTCTAGAAAAACGTGACAAGAAGGAGAAACAACATCAAGAAGAAATTCAACAAAGGTTAGTGAAATCTTTTGATGACAAACTTAAAATTGAGTTAGGAAATCTTGTCACTAATATCGATGAAAAACGTAAAATAGAATTAGAAAATCTTGTCACTACGATGAAAAGCGAACAACAAAATCTTGTTTCCACGATGGAAGAAAAACAACAAAATCTGATTGAGGGATTATTCTCGAAATTGAATGAACAGCGACAAAATGATTTTAAAATATTTGAACAAAAACAAGATCAAACTGAATTTAAACGACAAAATGAATTTAAAATAACTGAAGAAAAAAGACAAATGCAATTTGAACAACTAATGCAAATAGTATCACAAGTTAACGAAACAGTTAATGAAAGAATGCAAATAGTAGAATCAGATATAAAAGAGATAAACGACGACATAAAGATCCTGAAAAATAATGTGGAGGCCCTTGAAACCAAAATAGATGACATCGATTCCATACAGAGCCAGGTGAAATTTGAAATCAGTGCTATTCAAAACAAGGTAGAAACAGAAATCAAAAAAATGCAACAGGACTTACAGCGAGGAAAATACCAGAACACCGTGAGTACCAAAGGTTCCTTTAGTAAACCACCCACATTCGACGGCAGTTCATCTTGGCCCATGTATAAACGGCAATTTGGGGCCGTGGCTACAGCTAATGGATGGGATAATCAAGAAAAATCTACTTCTCTGGTAATTTCGTTAAGAGGTCCGGCCCTAGAACTCCTCCAAAGCATTCCAGTCGATGAACAAGGCAATTTCGACAAGATCATCGCCATCCTAGACAAACGATACGACAATCAATCCTTGAGCCAGGTATACCAAGTCCAACTGAGTGGAAAAACGCAAAAATCCGGTGAAAGTCTTCAAGAATTCGAAGCAGAGATTAGACGGTTAGTTCATTTGTCCTATTCAGACCTGCCAGAGGAAACGAAAGACCAGTTGGCCACACAGAGTTTCATAAACGGCATCAGAGATGTGGAAGTTCAAAGAAATTTAAGACTGAGTGGCGTTAAAAAGAGTAATGAAGCTCTACTTCGGGCTTTGGAAGTAGAGGCCGTCATGAACATGTCCAAGCCGAGGGTCCGAGCAGTTTCCTTCAACCAGGAAGAGTCAGAGTCACCATTTCAAGCGCTGCTGGCTGGCCTGAACAAAATATTAGACCGGTCACAAAGAACTGGCACCAGAGGGGCATGTTACGGCTGCGGACGGACAGGGCACTTCCAACGTAATTGTCGAGTGAGGCCACCTGAACGATCACCGACCAGGGGTAACCAACAGAACAGCCACATGTCCAGGGACCGTCAGTCAGTCAGCATAGGGGGGCGAATGCTGACTGTCCCTCCACCAGCCCCCAAAACGTTATCCATCCGGGGATTTTGCCGAGATAGCGGCAGCCTAGTCATCAGAGGCACCATCAACGGGCGAGCAGTTACCATCACCATCGACACCGGCGCCGCTGTGTCCATTGCCAAGTCCAGGGTTTTGAGAGCATCAGAAATTCGGCCAGTTACCAAAAACATCCAGCTCAGAACAGTCACCGGCGAGTCCATGTCAATACAGGGTGAGGCAGATGTCGTGCTACAGATAGGGGACAACATGATCCGGCATAGGGTCCTGGTAGCGAATATTGAGGACGATTTTATACTGGGAATGGACCTAATTAGCCAGCATGGATTTATGTTCGACCCGAGATATGATGTTCTTCGGTTCCTAAATGAGGAATTTGTATTGACACGGCCCGACAACACGTCAGTCACCCCCATAAAAATTGTGGCAAAGTCTTCAGCTAGAATTCCCGGTCGAACAGAACAGATTATTCATGGGCAGCTAGACAGCAATCCTGGGAGCTGCGTTGGAATGGTGAAGCCCGTACACTCAGCTCATGACTACTTGGTTGGTCGGGCTATAGTTAAAACCGGACGAGATATACCAATCAGAGTCCTGAATTTGTCCAACAACGACATCAGAATTACCAATGGTCAAGAGATAGCTTGTTTCGAGCCAGTAGAGACCATCATCAATTGCGAAGAAGAGTACCAGACGTCGGTGAAGGAGACAGGGCCCGATAAAGAGTTCCTACAACAGTTTGCTGACCACTTGACACACTTGACACCAGAGAACCAGAAGAAAGCCAAGCAATTTATCACAAAACACTGGCAAATTTTTAACAGTAAAAATGGAACTACCGGTCGCACCAACATCATCCAGCATCGAATAGATACCGGAAAGGCTCAACCCATCAGAATACCACCTAGACGATTACCATTGGGGCAACAACAGGTCGTCGAGGAAAACATCGAGTCCATGTTACAAAATGGAGTTATTGAGCCATCCATCAGTCCATGGTCTGCTCCCGTCGTGCTAGTTAAAAAGAAGGATGGAACCACCCGATTTTGCGTGGATTACAGAAAGCTCAATGACGTCACGAAGAAAGACAGCTATCCACTACCCCGAATCGATGACACTTTGACCACACTAGCAGGCTCCCGTTGGTTCTCCACACTAGACCTAAAAAGTGGATATTGGCAGGTTGGTCTGCACGCAAACGACAGAGAGAAGACAGCGTTCTCCACCAGTAAAGGGCTGTTTCAGTTCACGGTTATGCCCTTTGGGTTATGTAATGCACCCGCTACATTTGAGAGGCTAATGGAGTATGTACTGAGCGGGTTAACATGGAGGACGTGCTTAGTGTACCTTGACGATATTCTAGTCATGGGCCAGACATTCGACGACCATCTGAAAAACCTGGGCGAAGTATTCTCCAGAATTAATAACGCCAACCTGAGACTCAATCCGAAGAAGTGTTCCTTGTTTCAAAAAGAAGTAGAGTTTTTGGGCCACGTAGTGTCCGAGTCAGGAATCCGCACCAACGAAGACAAGATAGAAGCCATCCGCGATTGGCCAGTTCCAAGAGACAAACATGAACTCCGAAGCTTCTTGGGCCTATGTTCATACTACCGGCGTTTTGTTGAGGGATTTGCCACCATCGCCGCCCCTCTACATCGGCAGACCACTGATAAAGAGACCTTCCATTGGAATCAGGATTGCGAAACATCATTCAGGCGACTGAAGGCAGCACTATGTTCCAGCCCAATCCTAGCCTTTCCTACACAGTCCGGCAAGTTCATCTTAGACACCGACGCCAGCAACACAGGTTTGGGGGCCGTCCTATCCCAGGTGCAAGATGGTGAAGAGAGGGTGATCGAGTACTACAGCCGTGGATTCTCGAAGCCAGAAAGAAATTATTGCGTCACCAGAAAAGAACTTCTTGCAATAATAAGGGCTGTGGACCATTTCCATAAATACCTGTATGGTCGCCATTTCTTAATCCGAACAGATCATGCCGCACTCACATGGCTGCTGGACATGAAGACACCGGAAGGACAACTGGCCAGATGGATGGAGAAATTACAGCAATACGACTTCAAGGTGGAACACCGTGCCGGCCGGCATCCAGAAGACCCTGTAGAGCGGAATGCAAGCATTGTCTGAAGACGGAACAGCGAGAGGGTATCTCCATCAGGCAGATTCGAGTGCAGGCCAATGAAGACTGGACAACGGAACAGTGCATTCAGGACCAAATGGCTGATCCAGACATCGAACCAATCTTGTCACTCAAAATGAGAGGGGCACCCAGGCCACGATGGGACGAGGTAGCTAGATACTCCGGCGTGCTGAAATCGTTTTGGGCTCAATGGGACTCTCTAAGAGTAGACAATGGAATGCTCAAGCGGGTTTGGGAAAGCGCTGATGGACGAGAAACCAAGTCCCAACTGGTAGTTCCGAAGAAAAAGGTACCAGCCATCCTGACCGAAGTACATGATGGAATTACCGGAGGCCACCTGGGCATGAATAAAACCCTAGACAAAGTTCGCCAGCGGTACTACTGGGTGAATTACTTCGAAGACGTCAGAGCTTGGTGCCGCAAATGTGCCACATGTGCCGCCAGTAAGGGCCCGAAGACCCGGACCAAGGGCAGAATGCAGCAGTACAATGTGGGCGTCCCATTTGAGAGAATCGCCATCGATGTCGCCGGTCCGTTTCCCGAGTCTGAGAGGGGGAACAAATACATTCTGGTCGCAATGGATTACTTCAGCAAATGGCCTGAGGCATATGCGATACCCAACCAAGAGGCAACCACGGTAGCGACGGTGCTAGTAGAATATATCCTTCCGACTCCCAAAAGTGTTTATTACTTCACCTATTTCTTCAAAAAATTTCTCCTTTATATCTATAGTTGCGTCATCAGATGGAGCGTATATGTTTAATTCCATTGTGATTATCCTTTCGTTTACGGCAGACGAGTTTTTATTATTTTTTTGAATGAGTTTTCTTGATAGCTATGGAGACTCCAACTTTTGCGCGTTGTTCTTTCAAGACTCCGCTATAGAAATGTACATAAATCTCATTTTATTTCGTTTCCTTCTCCTTTGTTATTTGTCTCACTATGGACTGCATTATCAATGTTATTTGTTGATAATTCTTTGAAGACTTCCATATCCTTGGTTCTAATTCCTTGTACGTTCCAACATTCTAAATTCAAGTACCTTTTCCGTTGCATGTTCGTTGTGAATTTATTTCATCACAACGACTTCTGAAATCAGATAGGATATGGAATCGAAAATCGAATGAGGAGTAGTGCCAATTTATAGAAATTGCCCTCAACACTAATTGATTTCCTATAGAAAACTCTCACAGGATTGGCTGAGAGAAAGCAGGATTTGCCACCAAGTTTTCCTGTGCAATAGGTGTGTGGTGTATTTCAATATACTTATCGATTTAAACGCTATGTTTAGATTCCTACTCAGGAACTCTATAGTATCAAAGTGCTTCAGCAAAACAATGTTCGAGAACGATTACTGAAGACCAAAATAGATTTCTGCTCATCAATCATTCAGAAAAAAGTAAAGCACTACTGGATTAACATAATGTGAATAAAACTACGTTACCCACTATTCGTCCAATTAATTGAATATTAATTAATTAAATTATTACATTCATCTTTGTTCTTATCTCTCAGTAACGTTCAAATTAATTACGATATAATTTTGACCATTGGGCGGGACGAAATACGAAAATTTCTCTGTTAATTTCAAATCGACAGCTAGAAAATTGACACTGATTATGAAAAGGTACCTACTAAAATGCAATTTTTATTCAAGACATTATTATTATATTATTCTGTTACTATCTCACAAAGAATGACATATTTGCATATATAAAGCAGTACAAATAATACGTCACTTGCTTCAATTAGTGTTGAGTGTTGGGCGTGTTCCATTATGTCAAAAGGGAAATAGCAGTTATCTGATAAGGCTGTTATTTCTATGTAGACAAGATGTTAACACAAACAAAAACACATTTATAAATTTTATATGACTAGCTCGTGATATAGTTGATGTCCAGAAATAGACTGGACTTGAATATCATTGAAATCAGATTGAAAATTTTTCATTTATTTTTTACCGTTATAGATACCAAAGATCGACAACATTATTTATAATTATTTATCTATAATAGAAAATTTGATAGAGCTAACTAGTATTTGCTTCATATATTTTTTATGATGTAAGCAAAAGAATATTTGTAACATCAGCAAAGTTATATACTTATCGTTCAGATAAATTCAAGGGAATTTTCAGTGAGATTTGAATGAAAAAAGTTTCAATTTAGCTTCTAAATTTTTCATATAATAATACTAGACAATGTATGTCTAGTATTTTAGGGATACCTTAAGAGTGATAAATAACACTATATACTAATACTAAAACATAAAAATGGCGATACACAAAGAAACAAATGTGCGAACCCAGAGATGCGATATATGATTTCCATTTTTTTTTGCAAACTAGGCTAGATTCCAGCACCCTTCGATCTTCAGCAACTCGTTAAAGATCTTTTAAAGACTCCGGAAATGTGGAATAGGTGGATGACAGTAGACAACACAAGATAAATGAAGACAAATACAAAATATATAAAATATTACTAAGGCAATATAGGAATGCTAAAGAAATATGGTCCGCAGAGAAATGGGAAGAAATTGAACAACTACAGGCGAAACACGATCATTTAAAGTAATTAAGAAAATAAGGAGATGACCCAAAAGCATTGGAAAAATCAAGCCTCTACTTTAGGAAACCCAAACAACAATATAAGTTGGAGACGCGAGATATAACGACCGTCTTGCGTACAAAAAATTGACACCTCGAAGAGAGAATAGTGTTCCTAGTTCATACTAGAGTATATAAAAAAGATAAATATAAAGATCTTGTAGTGAAAGAAAAAAAACAATATTGGCAATTTTGAAGATACTTCCGGGATTTACTGGAGACTGAGAGAAAATTGACAGAAATTTCTGCATTTGGCTCAATTTTTGTATGACAATACAAATCTTTCTTATCAGTTGGAATAGTTTCATGAAGGTCTCTTCGCCGTTCAACTTTTTGTCATTTGAACTAACACAATAAAAACCATTTATATAAATAAAAATATAATAATAACCAATTTGCAGAAATTGAATAAAAATAAACCAAATACCGTCTATTCATTGGAAGACAGAATATAAAGCTAACATACTTTAGGGAATCCCTAGTAACCTCCCCACCTCTATTATATACATGGTGTATGTTAAATTAGTAGTAATTATATTCTTGTAATTTTAACTGAAAACTTTTTTCTAAATGATAGAATAAAAAGTTTTTTTTCTAATCAGTACGGACTTACAGGGCAGTTTTAACGAAATAACAATTGTTATCATATTTTTTTGATTCTATACATTTCTACATACTGGAAATACTTGAATAGAAAAATAACTATTGCTGTCCCAATGAATGCATCATTCTTAAAAAACAAATTGCTAGAGTAATCAAACTCCTCCCTCGAAAAAGCTTCTGGCTACTGGTGTAACTTTTGCAGAGGGTGAAGAATTCGTTGCTTTTTAAAAGGCAATTGTGACATCTCTAGTTTGTTACACACAAAGGTTTGATTCAAAATTTTTAAGATTTAAATAGCCCACATTATCACAGGTAATAAAATAACACACTGAAATTATAAAGAAATAATGAGCTTTTTTTCACTTACATTTTCACTTTGATGTGACTAGTTTCGGCAAAAATGTTATGCCACTATCAAACAGGAACAAATTGATGAATAAATTACAGATAATTGATTATATATTTTACAATATATACACAGACATACATATATAGGTATAAATTCAATGTAATGATGGATAATATTATAATTACATGAAATTTTGGGAAAAACCCACAAAGATACTATTTGAATACGGCGAAGAGGACACTTTTTAACAAATCTAGCTGCAAATCAAATTCGATGAAGAAGGGTCGACAATTACCACTGATTCTAATAGGGTGATTATAGGTTTACAATTGTATAAGTGAATAATTTTTGTATCTGTTAATTTTGGGCAGGAATGGTCTGTTTGCAAACAGTAATTTGAGAATGTTGAATTTGTTTTGTTATATCTAAATCTAATCTAATCTAATCTAATCTAAATAGAAGCCCATTTCATCCAGAATATAAGAGTTTATAAACTTCTATTTTACTTTATAATACGCACTACCCTGATATTATCAGTTCATATTCCAATTAAAGTTTGGGAGTCTCTTGTAATTTGGTAGTATAATAATTTATAGTACGCTGCAATTGGTTCAAATTAAACCGTCATATATCTCATTACATTTTCATGGTTAAATATGCTGTGTGAATTGTTTTATGAGAAGCAATAATGATATCACATTTAGAACAGATGGGAAATAAACTTTGTTGATAATTGTCGGGTAAGGTCAAATGGAAGTCAGGCTAAAGTTGATAACAATGTTGGCGAATTCTAATAAACTGATTTGAAATCAAAATTCACTAATTATGTTTCAACTTGAAGTTTATCAAGCAGAGATATCTGACCTATGATTATTGTTTTATGTAGGAGAAGAGAAGTTTATCTTATGTGTTTTGTTTTCAAGAAAGATCGAGAAGAAATTTCCAAGAATAATGAAATAACATAAGAAAAAAATTTCTGTTACATCTAATGTATTAATCCTGAACTTTTATAGTGTTATCCAAGTGTAATTTAATAGGTGATAATTTTGTTTTCACGAAATAGGTATAAAAAAGACGAAAAAGGGACAAATATTAAATATAATTTAAAAATACTGGGATAAGAAAAATTATTGTAGAATAAATTGCATTCAAAATGGTAATAATATAATTAACTAAAACTTCAAAACTAATAAAACATGAATTTTTAAAAAAAAGTATAAAGAAAAACACATTCCCTAGGAACGATAATATGAAAACTAATATTGGCTTTTGGCCCCTTATTTTGGAAAATTTTACATTTATTACAAATAATCTTTGATTTATTTATTCCGCTGCAAATTGTTTTGTTATATTTGCAGCAAATTGTTCAGTATTTTCGATCCAAAGTACTTGGATTGCCTTTGTACAGTTTGTTTCTGCTAGGAGATCCTAACTAATTTTTAGGAGCCCCAGGATTGTCAGTTTTTTTTGACAGACCTTAGTTATTGTATCGTTTTCTTCCTTGTTCATCAATATAGGATATTCGATGTGATGCACTGTTAAATATTGCATCAAATATTTCAAGTAACCATAGCTTCGTTCTAAGATACGACGAAAACACTGCAGCCTTTTGGTTTAATCATTCTACACCACTTTTTAAGGAGCTATAGAGGTATATGTCTTTGGGTTTCATAGTTTGATGCAATGAGTTTAGGACCTCAAAATGTTAACACGTCTGGAGAAAGAAGTTAAGGAATGTAGTTATCGTTGTCTGCTAGCAAAAAATAAAACACCATCGTAGGTCTCTTCTAGGAGTAAATCAGTTGAGATTGTTTGCAGATTTCCTCTAGGTCTGGCTAGATGCTTGAGATAACAATTTTTATGTATTAAATTTACTAAAGCAGTATCTTGAGACCATAACCTGGTGATTTACTAATTATGAAAATTTGAAAACTACATTAACTATTCCCTAAATCTTAGAAGCATATTAGCTATTACCAGTACGTATAACTGTTATAGTTGGCTTCCCGGTCACTGACAAAACTGTTTCAAAGTCTATGGCACAACTGAAAAAAGGTTGTGTAGTGCATCTATACTTCTGAGACTCATCGGTCATTTTTTAGTAATTCAGTAATTTTTTCCGTCATCAAGAGTGATCATGTTTCGCAGAAAGAGGTAGGTGGATTTTCTTCTATTGAATGAATAAAGCTTCATTTTCATCACTACCCGGTTCCTCGTTAAAACTAATATGTCTAAGTTGAGTCAGATCGGAACCGAAATTTGTGCAACAGCACACTGAATTTGTACCAGAATAATTAAGGAATAATTTGTTTTTCCAGGGGTATACATTAATATAAAGAGAATTTAGCAGATCGAAAACTTTTATAGAATCAACACAAGTCTGCTAAATATAGGTTAGATATAGAAAACTATAACGGCCCTGGATTTACCATTGAAGTTTGTTATAGCCGCCAATTAATGCCAACAAAAGTTATACCTATTAATCATTCGACAAGTTCAGAAAGCAAAAAGAATATATTTTCTTGGTGTTGGTAACAATCGTGCAATAAGGTCATACAAACGTAAAGATTATGAAGCTGTTTGTGTTGGACAAAATAATAGGACTGCAAAATGTTATTAAAGGAATAAAACAATGATTTTTTGAAAAATATAAGAAATACGGGAACAGCAACATACCGTAGAACCCGTTTTACTGACATGGAAAATTTTGAGCGGATTCATCTGATAAGTAAAATTTGATTTATTTTTACAGCAAATAAAAAATCGATGGGGTTTGAAAATATAGAAACAATTATCAAAAACACACAGCATATATTAAAAGAAATTATCGAATTTGCAACATCATCCGTATTCAGAGTTACGCGAGCTTCCACAGTTCCAAGTTGTTAATTTGAAATTTTCCTAACCTAGGTCAAAAGTGAAATTCTGTCATGGCGGCTATGAGTTGACCTTTAGGTTGAGAATCTTAATGTTTCATAATCATATTCAACAGCGATGTTATCAGTGGCGAATCCATTAATTTTATAGTGAAGTTAAACGAGTAGAAAGGCCTTGTATTTGCTTGGCTACTGCATTAAGAGTAAAATATTAGAGATTTAAACTCATAGCAGTTATATACTTGAAAGCTTTTGGATTTAACAACAGTAAATGAATAAACACAACGCAAAAAAAATCTCAGAGAATAACGGTAGCGAAAGTCTGAAGTCTTGGGTTGATATCATAGGCGGAAAAATCTAAAAAAAAATGTCAGGAAGCGTATAGAATTAATGGTGGTAATATAAAAAGTTTCATCGTGATTATGACAGATGACGGACTGACAGCCCGAATTCTGTATTGCACTACTTCTACATTAAAAAAGATGTTGCCGTTGAACTCTTACGGTAGAATAAACAAAAATACATGTAAGTATATGATGACCAACAGTGATATACAAATATGTCAAGCGGTGAATTTTTTCATGCTTCTGATGATGTATATCAAAAAAAAGTGATGAGGCCATCGGTTCAATTCGTAAGCTATTATTCCCTATGCGCCATTAAGTAGGCGACATTTTTCTGCAGTTGACAACGTATTATAATAGGGGTTAATTTTTGATAGGAACTAATATTCAATGAATAAAATAAATATGTAGTAATTTACAAAAGTTGTTTTAATTGTGAATCGTTTGAAAACCGCCCACTTGATGATATACAGCATTAACTGTTTCTTCAATAATTTCGGGAGCTTTAAATGGATACATAAAAATAAATCTATTGGGGTCAAATCTGGAAATCTTGGTTAGCATTCAGTTGGTACACCTCTAGCAATCCATCTTCCACTAAAGGTGGTGTCCAGAAACCTTGTTACTTGCACACCATAATGTAGCGGTACCCCATCTTATGGAAAAATTTTAAATGTTGCCCATTGTTGAGGTCTGAGAACACTTAAGTCAGAGAAAATTTATGTCCACAAAAAACGTCACTATTGGTCAGCTGTCAAATTGTTCAAAGGCCCTGTTAATCTGTTGTTTACTACTATGTGTGCCTGTTGATTGTGAGTGTGTACCGTCCTAGTAAGGATTTTAGTGATATCAGTATCAATAATTGTGACGATTTACTATACAATTTAAACATGGCTCGTCGGACAACAAAACGTGATTTAAAAATTGAGGCTCCTTGTCACACTGCTGCATTAGAATTCTACCAAATTATATTAATATTAATATTATATTAACACTTTGACAAATATACATTTGCCTTTTTCATGTCGTCAGAAGAGTAGAGTCAGATGGGGGAATGCCAGTCAGTGGGAAATGCCAGTCATTGCCAAATTTAAAACGTCCGCGAATATCTAATTTAAAAGACAATTGCCATCCTTAATTAGACGACCATGGAAGCTTATTGGCCGCGTGATGCAAGTTTTCATAATACGCTGAGGGTCAGATAGCCGCGGAAGAGTTGGACCGTATTTTGTTATAAAAAATCATAATTAATATCATTTTACTTGCCAATTATTACATATGTATCAGTTCATCAATCTTGCTCGCTTGATTATGTGCAAGTTATTTACGTTTCTAGTGGTCAAGCCAAGAAAGCTTGTAATTTTGGTGTTATGCCAATCATTCAAAGCGGGTAATAGCAGTCACCGACCGGTATTACACCCTATGAGACATATACGGTAATTGTTACTATTGTTATTTTATTAATATATGAAAGTCCCTATTTTGTAATACGTAGCCGCGTCCACCGACAGAAGATTAGAATAAAAGCACAATAGATTAAAGAAGATGTAGAAAAAGCTATAGAAGCCGTGTAAAGTGGAGATTTCAAGCCATCAGTATCGAAATAGTTTAATTTACCTTCCAATACTTTACTCAAATTACAATTGTTTTGTATTCAAATAAGTATAATAATGGTGTTGTTTAATTGATATATTTTCGCAATGGCAATATTTTGTTTCCAAATGACAAGTAATACCACCAATCGCTGACCGCCATTTCCTACTAGGTGGGGGTAATAGCGGTAAAAGAAGTTTTTCAGTTGAGTATGAAAAAAAAACAAATGCTAAATAGTTCGGCAATTTATATTAAATGTTTCTAAAGTCAACTAAATAGGCTATGTCTAAGATCGACATAAAATCGAAATAAAAAGCTGTATATTGAAAGAAAACCAAACGTTTCAAAGTCGATTCTGACTTCGTTGTCAATGACTTTAAAATATGTATTGAAAATGTAACCTGCAAATTGAAAGTTTCATTTATGACATTTAAGTTGACATAAGGAATTTTTGACAACGAAGTCGGAATAGACTTTACAACGTTTGGTTTTGTTTCAATATACAGCTTTTTATTTCGATTATGGTGTTATTTCCCAAGAAAAAATAAAAAAAATAATCAAGATTATGTCATAAATAACATTTAGGAGACAACCGCTTAGCTGACCGCAGTTCCCCATCTTACCCTAAGGCTGCCGGTACACACATCTGTCGTCCGCAAGATGCCAGGTATAATTCGGGAATACTTTAAAACCTTGCACTTATATAAAAACATATGCAGAGCACCATTTTTTAACACACACACACACACACGTCCATCGTCCGAGAAGACGACCACCAACTTTAAAAATTATTAGGATTCAATCTACCAGTGAATAGAGCAAATTTAAGGTCATTTCAATATACAAATTTTAACGGTTATTAGGTGTTATATTACTTAAAAACATCCAGTAACTGAACTATGTGGTAAGCTTTCTTTCTTTCCGTATTTGAAGATTTATATTTTATTACTTTTTATTGCACTCTGTATATTTTGGCCTGGCAGTTATTGAAATTTTCTACAAGGAAACGACCCGAAACCATCGATCCTTTGCATAGAGTCGCGCATTTGTAGTTACCGACCTTTGGCGGATAGGCCTGACGGATTGAAAAACACCTGCATGATTAAAATTAATACCGAAGGCAAGCAAAAAAGGGTACAAATTAGTAGAAATATCTTTCATCCTCCCAAAATGTTTCGGTAGTTGAGGGAATAGAATGAATATATCCATTCATAAAAAACACATTTTAAGGGTACGAACCCAAAGTGGGTGGTCATCTTTTGCGGACGACGGACGTGTGTATCGGCAGCCTAACAAATAATCGCTCGACATGTTTAGGTGTTTTCAAAAAAAATAGTTGATTTATCAAATTTGCGCAGAACTTTAACGTACTTTGTACAAACAAAACTGGACAAAACCTGAATTAACATTGATTGGAATCGTCCAAAAGTGAATTCTTGCCTGCTACAAAATTAACAGATGACCTAGTTTGTCGCGCCCACATTACAAACGTAGACTACTCATATATATATTTTGTCGCATCTCTTTGTGAACTAAACGGAGTCATCGGTTAAGCCGGCGGTTACACTGGTTGCGAATTCGTACGAAATTCATTCGTACGTATTCGTAAGAAATTTGTTCGTAACAATACGTACGAACAGGGTGGTTACATTGGAGGCGCAAAGTAGTGCAGCTTTGTGCATATAGTTCTTAATTTGTGTTGAAGTGTTGAATCTTACTCGTTGGAAACGCTTTTAATAAAATTATTTTACTGAAAAAAGAAAAACGCTTTTGGGTACTTGATAATTTTTTATCTACAACTGGAAACGGGGAATTGAAATCATATGAAGAACTTTGGAATAATTTTTGAATGTATTAGAACAATAATCTATGTTCAATTACATATTAAAAGCTGTAGAAAGTAAACTTCATAAATACTGTTATATTTTTCATCCTATAAATACCACCTTACTTCGAGAAGTGTAATTAATTTTAAAACATCCACGCTCAATCTCTTTGAATTCGTACGAAAACTGACCAAAAAACAAAATATTTTGTTCGCATCAGAACAGTCGTACCAATTCGTGAGACGCCGGACGAATAAGGCGTATATACTGTAACCGCCTGTACTTACGAATACGTATTTGATCACTTTTGATGAATTCGTACGAGTTCGTATGAATTCATACGAACTAATTTTCGTAGGAATTCGCCTTCACTGTAACCGCAGCCTAAACCCTGACAGAAAGGGCGTTTCATACGCAAGGCGCAAACATACAGTTTCTTGTAATTAGTATGACATTGTTAGATACTATCACTAAATATTTGATTTTTAGATTTCGTGTACCTAGTACATATATTTTGTTACTTTTCTTAATACTTTAATAAAAATATATTTATATATGAATGACATTTGCAATGCCGTTTTAAACGGACCCGAATGCTTTAGGAACGGCAACTTATTTCATGTTTCTTATTGACGTTAATTAGGTCAGCGCCGATACACTGAAACCCATTTAACCTCTGAGATGTGAAAAGGTCAATGATACTGATAAATTGAAGTGATACACAAAAACAATTAAATGATTAAGATATTGCCAAGAATACGACATATTTTCAGTATGAATTCAGGGTTTGAACGTTTGGCCAACTTTAATTATAACCGAGTTATCAATAAGAGTCTCAGAAATTTAATACGTTACCATCGCATGACTGTTAAAATTGTTGACCTTAGGTTAGCACTGCTGTTGTCAGTGGTGTCTGTCAATTCATTACAGAAATACAATATTAAGTAAAGATTAAGTAACCAGTAAAAATAAATAAATTTTAAGATTAAAAGCTACGATTAGATGGACTAACAAAATTTTGAGCATCCTCCCACAACATGAAATATTTCTAAATCTAAATTATTTCATATTTGAATTGAAATATTTCAATATATTTCTCGAAATATTACTATGCCCGGAACAAAATCGTATTTCAAATAATTCATGCAATAATCTGTAATATTTTGTGAAATATATGTACAATATTTCATGACATAATTTAAAAAAAATTGTCGCAATATTCCAATATTTGCGACTAAAAATCATTTGAAATATTTCACGAAATGTTCCAGTAATAGTTCACAATTTATTTCTAATATTTCATGATTTCAAGAAACGTCTTGTGAAAGACATAGAAATATTCTAGAAACATTTCATGTTGTATAGAACATAATGGATCACTCTACATGGGCGGAACTAAGGGGGGGGACTCCCCCTCCCCCCGAGAGCTTCAAACGTAGTCTATTTAATATTAAAACGAGGTAATCTTAACTCCAAGAGCCTAGAAAGAGGTCAGTTTTATGTGTTTAAACCTCAGAAATACTATTTATAATGTAATAGTGTCAGATATCTGGGTTTAAAATTATATTTAGAGGATCCCCATCCTGAAGGCTGAAATCGCCCCCCCCCCCCGGAAGCACGGGTCAGAATCCGCCGCTGTCACTCTATTTATCGTCTTCAACCAACATGCTTCATAGTAAAGCAATCAATAACTATGGACGTAAGACATGCCCGTTCAGCGGAATTAATTGCTGTTGTAAGCCAGAGTGTTAGAGACGATCCCAAAGTCCCTGCACTACGTCATATGACCATGAAGAGAATTCAACATCTTCAAATTACTGAATAGCTCAAGCCTTTATCACTTAAGTCGAATTTTGAACCTAGATCAGTTGGAGATCAAATTATTTCTAGTTGTTTTCTGAATGATATTTGTGGCATATTTTTCAATGTTTAAGTACTTCTCGGGAAGTAACAAAACCATGTCACGAAAAAATGGTGTATATTTCAAACTTTTCGGGGTCTAGGTCAGATCCCGTTCTCAATGGTTAGGAAACTATGAATAAAAAAGTCACAATTCTAAAATGATGTTGTCAAACATTTTAATTTTACATTTTAGAATTGTGCCTTTTTTATTCATAGTTTCCAAACTATTGACAACGGGGTCTGACCCCGTCATTGAAACGTTTCTACAATATTTCAATGTCTGTCACAGAATGTTTCTTGAAATCATGAAATATTAGAAAAAAATTTCGTGAACTATTATTGAAACATTTCGTGAAATATTTCAAATGATTTTTAGTCGCGCATATTGGAATATTTCAGAAACATGTCTAGACAATATTTCAAACATGAATTGTTTTAGAACAATTTTAAAATATTTCACTCAATTATATTTGAAATGTTCTTAAGTCCACAACAAAAAAATGTTTTGAAAAATATCATGGAATATTTCGCGGAAAATAGGAAAATTTCATAACTATTTTATAAAATATCTCTAAATTTGCGATAATTTTTTTAAATTATGTCATGAAATATTGTACATGTATTTCACAAAATATTACAGATTATTACATGAATTATTTCAAATAAGATTTTGTTCCGGACATATTAATATTTCAAGAAATATTTTGAAATATTTCAACTCAAATATGAAATGAAATATTTCATGCTGTGTGAGGATGCTCATAATTTTGTTAGTCGATTTAATCCTAGATTTTAATATTAAAATTTATTTATTTGTACTGGCTACTTAATATTGTATCTCTGTAATGAATTGACAGACACCAGTGATGGGGTCTGAGCTAGACCCCAAAACGTTTGGAATATACAGCAATTTTTCGTGCCTTGTGGTGTTATTTTCCAAGAAGTACTTAAACATCAAATTATTGTTAACTAAATCACATTTTCTGTTTAGGGAATACATCATTAAACAAAATTATACTTCTGGTTGGTTCGATCTGGGCTCCTAGGTACCTGACCATTGGGGTCTGTTAAATATTGATGTTTTCTTTCAACAACACGGTGATTATCACCCCATGCCACACGTAGTATTTTAAATACAATTATGTAATAGTTGAGATGGTATCAAGTTAATTATTTTAACTACTATTTGTTTCCCCATGGATCACGCAGTGGCTACTGGAACAGTTTCTGCCAATTATTTAAAAAAGCTGAATTCCAAATTTCAGCTGAACTATAGAGCTATTTGGGGCCGGTTGGCAGCATACAAGATACTGAGTATTGTCTATGTCTATATAATATAGTTAAAAGTGGAAAATAAAAAATAAACTCCATTGTTGGCCAGTGTTTTCATTTTGAGTCAATCGTAAAAAGGACATTTGAGATTAGTTTTGCAAAATCCTGGTGCAGCATAGAAACGTTATATCGTCTTGCATAAAGGCAATGAACAACACTGGTTTGAAAGGCTTAGTTTAGGAATTACCATGTGCCATTCCAGATGTCCTTGTTCAAATCGCCATGCAATGAAATAAATAATACAAATATATGTCCTCAAAATAATCTATAATATAGCAATGCCAGAGAAAGAAGGACAATGAGAAAGATAAAGAGAGAGAGAGAGAGAGGGACAGAGAACTGATGATTTTTGAAATGGATTGAATATATTCGGTCTTGATAAAGAAATTAAGGAACATTCGTCCAAAAGGAAATAACATTTTGGCAGGATAGTGGCAGAACTACGACTACCAGATAAAATATAAGATGAGGTCAAGGTGACATTTCCTTTTAGATTGTATTTGAAATGACAATCATAATACTAAAAAACAACTAAAATTGGCTAATCCATGTAATCTTTGAACAAACGGTTTTTTTCAATATTTCATAATACTTTTGAAACATAACAGTGTATAACAGACATATCAGTTAATCAGTTACTGAGTATTTCGTTAAATAATTTTCGTTGATAAAATAGATAATAACATTAATACTTTCTAAGAATTAATGTTTACCGACATACATTCTTTTATGTTTATGGACTTCGTCGGAATAATATAGAACATTCTGTATACTTCTACGTTTTTTTATTGCCACGAACAACAGGACTGACTTGACCCAGACCCAAAAAAGCTTAGAATTGTTAGGATTTTCGAGAGAATTAGCAAACAGACGTTCCGAATCTGGAGCCGTTCCGTGTAATTGCTGTTCTCCCTTAACTCCTAGGACAGAATGTCACGATAAAATTTTCAGGTTACTTCACGTGTCAGAGATATTGAATACTCTCTTCAAGGAGTCATTCGGGGAACCTCTGTGTGCTAATTCTCTCGAAAATCCTAGATGTCCGCCTTACATCTCGCGTCATCAAATTTAACGAAATGTAACAAATACATAAAGAAGTGTTCGAGAGGACATTCAATTGTGGGAAGCGCAACTGATGAAGGTTCCCTGATCAGAAACAATATGTATTATATATAATATATATTGTCTTGCGTAAAAAGGAATGACACCTCGAAGAGAGTAAGTTTATAAATATTAAGTTAAGATGCCACAGCTGTCATTAATGAAACAGATATATTCTTATTTCAATAGTTTTCACATAGAAACTATTATAAGAATTTTTAGAAATAAGCTACAATTACGGGCTACTTTGTGAAAAACAAGAATGAGGAAGAGCTCTATATGAACCTAATTTTAGTGCACCAGTTAATATAGCTTTGGAAATAGTGTGTGATGATATTGATAGAATATAAGGTTAGTTCCAGCAAAATGTTGGAAACATGCCGGTAATGGTAACTCAACAATAATATTAGTTGGTAAAATATGACATAGTAACCATTAATAAATTTTTACTGAAACGATACTAACTCTAAAACTAGATAGATAGATATACCAATCGGTCCTATATGTACATTCTTACAGGTTACAACCTCATTCCCAACGAACCACAAAAATATGTACACTTTATGTAGAGTTTCGATTTTATCATTTAGGGGATTAAATTACTTCTGATATGTTTACATTATTCTGCTTCACTAATAATCCACTGTGGTGTTTCTTTAATTATCGGAATTTGTGTTGATGTCAGACAAACGAAAGTACACATATCCAAACACATCTATAATTTCTTTAGAACTAAACAAACTGAATGTACCGATATAATATTTAATATAAAAAAATGTTTGAAGAATATTCGCAAATATTTCAATCAGGTGCTAAGAATTTATAAATGTTTCAAACACCTAAAAGAATAGCACAATTTTACGAACATTACTCTGTTGGAACGTACAGTTACCATATGCTAGATGTAGCGCCAGTAGATTCAAGGCTATTTGGAAGAGTGACTGAAACATTTGTGAAGCAAAGTGAAATGATGCTATTAATAATTTACTGCTAAAGAAGGTGTAAAGGAAACTCGAGTAAAAAATGGGAAAATTGAGAGATATAGCAATGCTAATCCTGATCCAGTTATGAAAAGAAGTTGTTTGGAACCAAAACTAAAGAAGTTCCAAAGGTTAACCAGAACCGAACACCTAGAGTTAAATGTAAAAAATGTAATATGCAATTATGCTTTATGCAAAAAGAGGCTACTGTAAATAATTCCATACTGCAGAATTAGTTTTGTGTATTCATACAATAAAATGAGTTTATTTTGATTTTTAACAGGCATATAATATTTTAGGTGTAAGTAAGCTGTAACAATCCTGCGATATTAAAAAACAAAACTTGTAACATACGGTTAAGTAAATTAATAAAATTTTGGAGACGTATTATCTGTTAGTTATAATTAAAATAAGAAAAAATAATTAAAATTCTTTGGAAATGACTGGACGTTTCTAATCAACATATTTTAGGAAACTACTTTTAAAAGAGTATTTTGTGATATTAAATTCCTCATTACTTTTAAATGTTAAAAATAAAAATACTAGATAATCAAATGGCACACTTATATTTTAAACATGTATAATGGGTATGTCATTAATGTTTTAAATCATAAGCGATAACTAACAACAGATAAACTGCACGACTGTATCGCAACAATGTATTGATGACACACAGACATTAGCGTTATTTTTTGTGTTTGTTCCACATGTATCTGATTTATTTCAGCAGAAGGCACACCTTACAATCAGTAAAAAATGTTATAAACGGTTTTTTTATAATTTGCTATAGATATTAAAGTTACAAAAATCGCAGGGTTGTTGCAAATTTTCAGTTTCCTTTCTGAAGGTATTTGCAAATCCCATAAAATGAATGATAGGCTATATTGAAAGTTTAATAAGTCAATAAGGCTATTCTAGCAGTATCAATAATTTTAATAAGGTAAGAATTTGAAACTTAAACGATTAATTGTAAATCCTTAATAATCTACTGCTGCGACCTTTCAACGCAATTAACTATCTACCTCACTTGATTAGTAAAAAGATACAAGCAGCGAAATTGTAATATCCTTTCTCGATATAGTTAAGGCTTTCAAACACCAAATTCTTGCTTTATAGACTATATAACTATGCTATTAGAGTTATAGCTCATATGATAATGATTAGCTATATTGATTATAGGCTTTAGCGTGTAAAAATTAAAAATAAGACTAGTGAGTTGTATGAAATTTAAACTGGAGTTCTACAAGGAACAGTTTTCGATTTGAATGATGTCCTGAAATATTTTCCGAATGATGTCATATTATCATTTGCAGATGATACCGCAGTTACTTCTGCTGGAAAAACTGCTGAAGTAGAACTTATAAACAATTATTACAATCAATGATTCGCTTTCAGTAAGCTGCCCCGAAATGGTGATAAAACAGTATTGATAATGATTGGAAGCTACTGTAATAGTATTCCAAAAGAAATAGACTTTCCTACTAATAAATAAATGTATCAAAAATGTAGAAATCTGTCTAGGTGTGATTGTAGACTACAGAGAGAAATCATACAGACTATATACGAAATATCAAACTGTATGAATACTAAATTATTAAGCACAATCTACTACGCGTTCTTTCAAGGCATTACCAATTATAGCTTGCGGTGGAGCCCTGAATAACACCTACAATACCTTCAACCATTTCGAAATAAGTTATTGAAAATTGTAAATGAAAATCAATCTACAACTGACGAGAACATCCTGAGATTAACAAACATTTCTTCTGAATTCATCTTGTATCATTATTAAAGGCAGACGAAAATATATAAAACTTCAAATAGTATAACTAGGAATTAAGTTATACAAATTCCAGTAAGTAGTGAGTCCAAGTCATATACAGGTATAAATTTATTCAACATTCGAACAAATGTACGTTCTCAAAAACCATACTTGAGACTCTTGGGAGTAAAATTTAAAAATAGCAGGAAGGGACGGATTAAATAAGCTGCTTATAGAACAGGCATTAATTATATCAACTATATCAGTCGTAATTTATGTCAATAATGTATGGGTGTTAAAAAGGGGAGTGTAAACAATGTGTCAATTCCAATTCAGAACTGCCTTGAATATATGAAAAATAATACTGGCAACATATAGATAATTCCACTCCAACCAATATACCAACCATCCTGTACATACGACTGCCCACGGACAAGCATAAATTTGTTAGCTGCCTTCTTGTTTTCTTTTAGGGTGGCAAATACAAAAATATACCTAAGCATTCAAACTTTACAGCTCACTGTTACCAACATTACCAGCGCCCAATTTCTCTGAGTTCAAAATTGGTAAAAACAAACGTTGCTAAAAAATTCCAACAAAAAAATCAAGTCAATAAAAGTTAATTACTCGAATACTTAGCAATGCTACTATGTAAAAAAAATTATTCAGTAATTTAAAAATATGTGAAATCAACAATATTTATCAAATATATATACATATCAAAGTATCAATTTAGCTATATCTTAACTATATCATGATGTCTACGTTGTACACATGAATATTAAAGTTGTGATTTATTTTGTTTGTAGTGAAATTGATTTCATGTCGTTATATCAAACTGTTACGATAACATTCAACTCAATCATTGAAGTTTCATGATGCTTATCTCCAAAAGTGTCTGTCTATGTCAAAAATTTTGATTGAAAGGTCATGCAAATTTTTTTTTAACTGAAAGCGATTGCTTCTACTTCTGAATGATTTTTCGTTTGTTGTGATCAATAATTAAAGATATTAATATTCATGTCATTTCAAATAATCCTATACCGGGATAGTTCATAAGGTTATTTCTAAGTTTTCCCTTTAAACAAAGTACAACCTAGGAGACCCACATAAAGTATGGAAGATGTGTTAAACAAGTACCTATGTACTTCCATTTTGAAGGGACATTAAATTAAAAATAATTGTAAAAACCTAGACTATTAAAAATAATTTACATAATTTATCTCCACAGGAACAACTAAGTGTATTTAGCGATTCTTAAGTGTAGTTAGTATTCATGAAGAAATAGTAATAAAATCTTAAATAATTTAACAATTATTTCTAATTTAGAAATAACTATTAATTTAATTGTGACGATCCAAAGAAGATATAAACTGCTGAACGAGGTGATGTGGAATTGCAAGATTAAAAAAATAAATTGGAGGAGAAAAGTGGAATATGAAGACTAGATAAACAAAATACTGTCGACTGTCTATTTGAACAGTATAAAACTTACTATAGTATACGCCTGGTTCAAAAAATGTACAGGTTCCAAGAAACTTGAATTTCGATCAGGCCAAGGATTTTACAGGAAAATTGCACCATATCGTTATCGTTATCACAATCCGTTTTACAATGTTATATCAATGTTCATATTTACGTACTTTATACGTCCTTGTTTGTTCTCAGTATTTAGTTTTCCATTAACTAAAGAACATTAAAAATATTTATCTGTACTCATACGTAATTGTAGCTACATGTAGGTAGAACAATTTCCAATATCTTGAGCAATGTTTAATATCTTCACAAATATGTGTGCCAGGCATATTTTTTTGTAATATTATAATTTAATTATTTTACAAAGGGGCAAATTTAGTTTACTGAAAGTTAAATGATGCACATTAATATTAGAAACTAGTTTGAAATATCTCTGAGGAAATTAACCCTCTTAAAGAAACACGGTTATAGAGCCAATTTGAAATTGAATGTCTTTTGCTAGAGTTGTATTTTGTTATAATTATTTTTAGCTTTTTAGTTATAGGTAGAAGTCGGTTTTTTTAAAAAATGTTTTATTTTCAACTATTTAGTATTTTTGAACTCAGGTAGTTTTCATTCTTTATTTTTTATTTTGTATGTATAACCTTAATAGACAGAACCAGGGTAACATCGAAAGCCTCAACATTACACAATGATACTTTCTCATTTAAATTGACAGATAAATCTTTAAGAACAAAATGTACTAGTACGCGTTGACTTAATAAGCCCAAAATATATTTATGCCTGATGGACTAGGCCATGTAACCTTTTTTCTCAACTTTTTTTGACAACCCTGTATAACTAAAGATAATTCCACTCCAACCTATATACCAACCATCCTGTACATGCGACTGCCCACGGACAAGAATAAATTTGTTAGCTGCCTTCTGTAAACTATAGGACGGAGTAGAATCCATCCCATATTTAGGGAGTCAAATCCGTCCTATGTTTCAACCATAGTAATAACTCCTTGTGTGCTAGCCCATAAATTAGTTCATTTTTTACATTTTACATTATCGTCCTGTGTAACATTAATTCATCTCCACACTTTAAGCAACTTCTTATGGGCTATAAAAAGAATATGTTTTTAACCACACTGTATAAATATAATTCAACTGCAGCATATATTTCAACCATCCTGTATATGATTTGCTTATGTCCACATCATATTACAGTTTTTTAATCACCCTATATAATTTTAATTTCACATTTTTTCCAACATTTTTATACCACCAAACGTCCAGTCCACCCTATATTTTAACCATCCTGTATATACGGCTGCCTACAAACCACTATCATTCTAGTCCGTCTTATATTTCTTCATTTTACATGACATTACTCTCTTCACATTCAACGAAATCATTGCGTTAAAGAAGTGTCAGACCGAGATTTTGGCCGAAGCCGATTGTTCAGCCTTTCAATTTGTATAAAATTATTGTACAAAGTATTTCCCAAAATAATAAGCTTGATAACGATTTTACGAAGTGGGACATACTTGGACAAACTAACCGGTAATTAAATTACACCCTGAGGGTGATGAGTCACCCTAGCACTAGCCATTCAATTTTTTTTAATGGAAATAAGTGACACCGCGTTTTAAAGCATTTTTAAAAATCAATTCAACGGCGTGTCGTTGTCGTTTTCCTGGATATTTTTCTGATCTCTGATGTTATTGATGAATAATAATTAAAATAAATAAGTTGTTTAAGCTTTTACATTCTATTACATGTCCTAATACTGCTACTTCAACGTCATCGATTCTTCTCGCGTTTCTTGTAACTACTCATCCCGTTTCATTGAATTTGCTCCACAGTCTAGTAATGGCTTATGCCTTACGAGTCTTTCCGGGTGCCTCTCATTAAATTTAAGAGCAGTTTCTCTACCACAATTATTACTCTGAACATAAAGAACATTTTCAATTTTTTCTCTAATGTGTAAATCATTTTGTCGAGTGAGAAAAATAACGAAGTAAGACCTAACTACACTGAAGCGACCATGGAAAGAAACTAAGACATTTACTAGCATTTTTATTTTGTTTTTAACGAAAGAAGTTATTACATTTTTGTTATATGGGATTTGATATACAGTGGCGCACCTCAAAAATTACAGGTCGAAATACTACTTTGCGTTAAACAGGCTATACAATGGAGACAATATCGAAAATCTGTTATAATAAAATAGTTTCAAATTTATTACAGGTTCATTTTCCTTGTCGTAACAGCAAAAAGTCTTTAAAATTATAAGCGAATTATCTATTTTAAATATATATTATTTGTCAATAGCATTAGAGATATAAAGTAAGTGGATTATAAGCTTTCATCCAAAGCACTGGTGTAAAAAATGTTTGATATTTAGCAGAGTTATTAGTAATCTGAAAAGAATATATTATTTATAAAACATTACAGCATAATCGCGCCCTAGTTTTTTTTTGTTGTTTTCGATGCCGGAGACTGATAAACTGAATTTACGGACAATAACACAAGGTCAAATAAATATTAAACATGTTTGCGTGTGCTGGACGATTTGATAATTCCTTTCAAGACTGTTAAAACATAATTTCTGGTTAAATGGGAGCCTAGTAAGCAACACGTAAAATGAAATGGCCACGAAACAAAATCATAGTTGCAAGAAAATCATCAAAGTCATGAAGCTGACATTTGGATCAGTTATTTATGTTATAAAAATGAGGTCTAAAATAAAACACAACAGCTATCTATGCAAGATGAAAATCTATTTAGTTTTATCAAAAATATAAAAAGTGAAACCTTTGGCTTCAATCCAAATTAAGGCTAAGGTCGAACAAGCAGCTTCAACTTCGGCCAAAACCTGACCTTTGGCCCGACACTTGAATAGTTATTTGAAAAATATCGTTAGTTACCTGTTATTATTTTTTATTTAAAATGACCATTTAGAATCCTTAGCTATTTAAAGTTGGTTATCATTTAAATTTTCAATAGTTAAAATAAAGTTGTGATAAAGTTTTAATTTAAGAGGCAGAAGGTATTGACCGAGTCCATCGAATCCTTCTTTGCATCATAAAGACATATGGTTTGTTGGTTGAAAACCTCCAACAGTTTGAAAACAGTGCTAACGCACGATTGGCGGAGAATTTTTCAAACAATTGCAATTATTGACAACTGGTCTCTACGAACTAATTTATTACGTTCCGTTTAGACCACAACGAAATGCAGAATCTTCTATACCTTTCAAATAGCCTACTCAGAATCATGTACAATTACTAAAGTGCAAATTATATGCACATTGAGTGCGTGATTATTTTCAATCAATAACATCGCGAGATAAACAACTTACATGACAAATATTGATATTCAAATCAGCTATTTATTTCGAAAATTAAAAACAATGGAGATGAATACTATTCACTTGAGCTCGAGCTGGGGTATTTATGTACAACAAATATAATTGTGGCGATCTGAAGTTCTATGTTAATTTCCGGGAACAGGTCATAACTACATAAATTTATCAACAGCCTCTATAATAAAAGTTATTCAATTATCTTTATATATATATATATATAAATCTTCTGTACGTGTGTTAGTCATTGAACTCCTCCTAAACGGCTTTACCGATTTTGATGAAATTTTTTGTGTGTATTCCAGGGGGTTTGAGGATAATTTAGATTCACAATACGGTCAACTAGATATTGTTTTTTTAGTTAAATTATTTATTTAAAAATTGTTGTTGTTGTTAGCACAACTTACATAGGATGTAATGTAATATAGACTTTGCTGTAGTCGCTGTGTCAAATATTCAAGAGTGTGCTTTAGTTTCAGTTACGTTTGATAGATGGCGTTCAAATTATATTGTTACAGCTAATTTTTAATAGTTTACATGGGACAGGACAACGTCTGTCGGGTCCGCTAGTAATCCATATTACGAAATACCAAAGGAACCTCAAATCAAATAACTAAACGATAATATAGGTACCAGTATCGCTTACAATCTTATAAGTAAGCCTGATGCCAGTGCAACAAATCCAATTTGTTGTAATAGTCAGAGCTGATAAACATACGGGCATATTCTTTTGGGACGTTTTACAATCAAGTGCGTATATCTTATCAAAAATATATTCCGATTTTTGAGGGTATTTTTTTTCTGGGTAGTCATAAACTGATGTACTCCTGGGTTTCAGCTTGATGTTGAATTGGGATACGTTGTATGTATGTATATGTATATGGTCAGCACAATGACCAATAAAGAAAATGATTTATTACTAATAATACATCATCCTTTGAAAATTTAAAATTTGTAATGTCAAATAAGCTGAGAGAGAAGAAAAAATTTGCAAAAAAAAACTTATTTATAACGAAGGGACAAATAACTTTGTAGTTTTTAGCAATTAAATATGATTTGTTTCACTATTTTATGATAATTATTTATTACATCTGTAGTGTATTTGAAGAGCTAAAGCACGTATACAAACAGTACACACAGTGTGTCGCTGTGCGTTGTCAAACAGGATGTATCTATTGTCAAATTAAAGAAAATGCCTCCGCATTATTGGATTGTTAAAAGATTGTAGAATAGATTCAATTCACGAGAGGGCTACTAGGAATGGTACTCTCTGCAGAACAACTTAAAGTGTACGTACTGGGTGTAGGATTGGAAACATCAATAAGTAAATAAGTAATTTTATTTCCAACTTTTTCAAAGTTCATTTTGTACTCGGTCGGGTATTTTGTTTTTTTTTATTTACTCCTTTAATTGACGTTTATAAAAAAGAAAAATCAGTTACTTCCTGCAACAGTAGTTGCTGTTTAGAAAACTCATTTGTAAATAAATATAATAATGTGACTAACTTAACTATAAATTGGGGAAAGCGCAAGTTGAAAAATTTACTAAAATCAAACAATATTAATAATAAATTACTTAAAATAAAACTAAAAAATTGTCAAACAGTACTAACTTTCCTGTTTCGTTGTAATTGTTTATTTTATAATTCAATAAATGATTCCTTCATTTCATCTGTTATAAAATTAAATTAAAAACTTTTGTAAAAAATTATTAGTGTCATTTGTTGATTTTCATTGACCCTGTTTTCATCGCGTACAACTACTAACTACTGCCCTTATAGTGTATCGTGTTTATGAACAGATATCCTGTTTTTCCCAATTTCACATCCTCGTTTTCAATATTTATGCATGGCAATCCTAGATTTCTAGAACATACATAACACATGTTTTTAGAAAATAATGCGAGGCCAAAGTAAATGAAAGAATATATTTAAACAGTTTTATCTGCGTTATCAAAAGTAAAAGTACTTAGTTAACACAAATAGAATGCAAATTTGCATTTGAAAATAAGAACAATATGAAAGAACATACCTCAAGTAATCGATAATATGGCACGACGATGTTCCACACAAATTGCCACAATGAATAGGTAGGTGATAAGAAAGATCCACTTTTTAATAAAACAGATAAAGGTGATGAGTTGATAAGATATATAAATATAATATTGCAGCGGCAAACAGAACACTAAGTGACAAATATTTCCATGGCACTGGTTAGCTAGGTAGTTTCACATTGAGAAATATTTGACAGGTTTAGAAGTATTGCTCGGGGATTATCTAACAATAAATTCTACTGAGAATAGCTCTTGCATCAGATACAAAAAATATTTCAGCATTGCTATAAATCTCCTTCAAGTTTTTGATTCCAATGTCCAACTTGAAAATGATTCTTTAATTCCTAATACTTGTAGAAAATTAAGCAAAATTTTTAATATTATTTAATTTCAATATAATAAATTAAAATAAATAATTGCAAAATAAGAAATTCAAATGAAAATTGGTTAACAGACCTTTGAGTTTGAAATTATACATTTTTTCAGCGTTTTCATATTTCTTTTTATAAAATAAAATAAAAAGCAAGAGAAAATCAATAAAAAAAATAATTCGTTTTTTAGTATTTCAATTTAAATTACATACCTAATATATGTTCTAAAACTGATAATTACTGTCAAATAATAATACAATACTGAGAAGTAGACACTATTTAAAAGGTCAAAATACCTAAGTGGATGCTCCTATAATCATTCCAAAGGCAGGGTTTGAAAGTAAAATGGTCGCCATAAATACCTCGGTTTATTAAAACTAGCTGTCGCCCAATGGTCGAAATTCGACCAATTGTGTCAATATCTCTGGCAGGTTAAGTAACATGAAAATTTTATAGTGACATTCTATCCTATGACTTTAGGGAGAACAGCAATTACACAGAACGGATCCAGATTCGGAACCTCTGTGTGATAGTTTCCTCGAAAATCCTAGATGTCGGTCTTACATCTCGCTTCTACAAATAAGTAACGAAATTCAAGTTTTTTTCAGATATAATTCATAGAACTTTATTTGTGTTCAAATTCGGAATTCTTATTTTTTTTAACACCCCTGTATAGCTATAATTGCACTCAATTCTCTAAAATTTATTAAAATCCTCATTATAATAATTCCATCTCATTATATATTTCCACCACCCTGTATATACAACTGCTTATGGACCACGCATAATATTTTTTAACATTTTTCAACCACCGGGTAAACCATTCTGTATATGCCACTGCCTATGACCCACCAGATATACTCTTTTTGTTTATGAAATTTTTAATTATCTTCTGTAACTATAATTCTACTCCAACCTATATTTCAATCTCAATATATGTATGGAACTCTTCGTGGTCTACTCTATAAATCATTTCCTATTCTAACATTTTTTATCTCCATCCTGTATATCTATAATTCCTCTTACCCTATATTTCATCTTAACTATATATACAACTGCTTATGGGTTACGAAATGTTACATTTCCATTTCCGCCACCCTGTATATGCATCTATGTATAACATTTTTTGCAACACCCTGTATAACTGTAATTTTACTGCACCTTCTATTCCAAGAACCCTGTAAATTCAACCGCTAATGGGCTTCCCTATATAATTATTTTATTAGTTATAATTGCCCTCTACTCTATATTTTAAACACACTAAATATGCAATTGCTTATGTGCCACCCATTAAAAAAAATATTTCTAACATATCTGGAATCGCCCTGTATAATTATGATATTCAACGATTACTTTCCCCACTAAACAATAACAACGCTTGCATGCCACCTCTAGAAGTACATGCTCTAAGTATATAATAGCATTGATCTGTCTATATATAATTACTCAATGGTTTGAGTCTGGCGGCAGCGGCACACGGCACATTCATTTGTTTGGCATTGACATTATTGACGTAAATAATGGATTATATATTTTATTTAATGAATGAACCAATATTATAAATTAAGATTAGCATTCTGCACTGAAGGTCGTCAGTAGCTACTAAACAAAACAAAAATGAAGAAAATCGGTTGAGAAACAGAGGAGAAAATGGTACCTAATCGTTTTGTCTTAGCCTATTTATATATAGATTTTGAGCATAAGGGGAAATACTGACCACATTTGGCTAACACACTATGGGGCCAGGGGATAAAAATGAACTGTTTAACCATTTTTTAAGGCTATGGAATTAAAAAACAAAAACACTTCGATAAAAAACGTTGAATGCCAGTTAGTCCTGTTTTTCTTTAGCGCACATTGGTGATTGTTTTGTTCTGCAATTAATTTTGGCAAGGAAAGGGTCTTTTTTGTGCAATTACCTGATTAATTGAAAATTGATTAATTTAAAATCGATTTTATGGGCGGCTAATTTTATTTTATTAAAAGAAATGTGAATTCCTAAATACTTCGTCGTGGGGCATATAAGATTAGAATTTGTACATCATTGTGACAAGTTGAATAAAAAGTGAAGTTTTGAAGTGTTCGTGAGAAAAAGATGAAATGAACGGAGTAGCCGCAAGGTAAGTAACATTTGTTTTGTTTTTTGTCTCATCCTTGAAAAAGCCTCTTATAAGTGTGGGCGAAACGTCGGAAAACTTTGTTTATATCCCGGTTTAGGTATATAAATAAACTAATTCTAAAAAATGACGCGGTGCAAATCCGGAAAAAGCAGAATCAGCTAGAAAAAATAATGTGTTATTCCATATAATTTTATAACTGTGTGGAGCCTTATATTCTCTTTTTGTTTCAATTTTAGGGTAATTAGTTTCGTTGATAAAAAAATATATGTATTCCTCGTTACGAGCCCTTTCATCGAATATATCCTTCCCATCATGAGAAAAAAATAAATAAATTATTTCTCATTAAATTTTATAATTTTTCCCACAAAATAAAAACTAAAAGTTTGGCTTTGTTTTTCCTGTAAAGACCAATATTCTTTTTTTTTTTGGAAATTTTAAACTCAAGTAAAATTAGGTCGAGTTTTAAACATTTTTGTTGATATATTTTAAACAAACTACGTCTAAAATATGAAAAAAAAAATTTATTCCCCATAACGAGCCTTTTCATTTGATATGTTACACCATGCGTTTGAGAATTTTTTAAGTATTTATTTATCATTTAATTTTATAATTTAGCCAAAAAAAAACACACGGACAGACGCAGAAGTAATTCTATAAGGGTTTTGGTAGTTACGGCCCGTAATACTGAATGGGACAACAAGAAGACCGGTATTATTCGGACACATTTACAACTTGCCACCAGAAAAGACGAAGAATTCAATAAGTTGTTGTCTGGTGTAACAACTCCCCGGGTTTTCGTTTTGTTACGAAAGAAAACCGAAAACAAACCTTAAATGGATTAATGTGCCCACGGGGTGGCTACACTCTAAATTTTAATGACAAGTAAGAAATAGGTGGTGTTGAATATAAAAAATATATTTCCTTTAACAAGTTTCAATATCTGAAGATATGGAAAGTGATTTATATTTGTGTATACAACAGAAACCTTGCCATCCAAAAATTTTTCCAGACTGACAGGGTTAACCTGTAATCAACAAAATTCGCAGAGTTCGAATCCTCAATTTACAACTATTGTTAATAAAAGAAATGGCTGGATTATTTGAAAGCATCAATGACAAACATATAGGCGTCAAGCAACTAATATTCTACAGGATAAGCTAAGATCAGTAAATTTATTCTTTGATTGATACTCCTGCATATTTATGTTATTTTTCTACATTTATATATGTTTGCGTAACAATTTAGCTGATGATAAAACAAATGACTGAAAATTGTAATTTTGTAACTGATAATGTGGTTGGTGATCAAAACTGCTTTGATATTTTTGATAAAATATAAATCAATAGATTTATGTTGATATCACAAATTATTTACAGCTTCTAATATTGAAACTGATAATATGGTTGGTGATCGAGAAATGTTTTGTAATTGATGATGAAATGTAATTAGTAGGGAAAGTACTTCCTCAATTTAATAGAAATCTAATACGTTTATAGGATACTGAATGTTTATTAAGAATTTTTTTTAACTTAAATTTACAAAATACAATGGTATTTTGAAGGCATATTGCAAAATCATTGAGTATTTGTTAAGAGCATAACAAATAGCGTTTCAAACTTTGTAACAGACTTATATCGTTAAGTTTGGTTCCCGTTTAAGTCACTTGTAAACGTTAAATGTATAATTTTTAATTGAACTGCAAGTCATAATGAATACCCATTACCAAAAACAATTTTCCCGTTAATTAATTGAACAAAACTGATTTGTAAATTTTAGATTAAGTTTAAAGAATTTTCATATCATGTTTCCATTAATTGGAATATTTCTCCAAGAATCAAGGAATGTTTTTACTGAATTAAATCTCTACTTTAATTTCTCCTTTCACCTCATCGTTTGTGACACATAATGTCCTGCAGCAAAATAATATTTATACGAATCGCCCTGCTTTGATTTTATGGAAAATCTAGTAGGAATATTTAAAAAAGAACAATTTTTTATACCTAATCTATCGTCTTAACTTCTCTTAACGCGTAATTCATTAGACTAGACACCAAAAAAATTCAACACAACGAAGGACAAACTGTTTTAAATTATTTTATAATATAAAGATAAATTATGATATTCACTGTAATCAAAACCGCAGCCGTCACTTCCCTGGATTTTTTTTCGGTTTAGAGATTAAATTTTAACCAATTAACGGTTTTTTCTTTCCCCCCGATAAAAATGAATTTGTTTATAACCGATTATATTTTGAATAAATCTGCATAATGATTTTAACAAGATAATTAAAAATGAATAGCCCTTAATGGTTATTTATGCACTCGTTTATTCTATGAAGCATTGATAGTATTAGATATTTTATACCACATTGAGACATACTCAACCAAATCCTCCTCATAGAATGCCAGGGACGACGTAATAGATTATTTCGAGGAGGGCGAAATCAGAAATATAAAGCCATTAACAACGAAAATCAGAATAGACTTTGAAACGTTTGGTTTTCGTTCAATATACGTGGTTTTATTTCGACTGAGGTGTTATTGCCAAAAAAAATAAAAGTAATCTTTATGTAGAACTACATCAAAATAATCAGTACCTAAATGGCTGCAAAATAACCAGTTATCATTGAACTTTATCAAAACAGTTTGTATAACCTTCGGAAGCTGCATAGGTAGCATACAAAAAAAATATAAAAATATATACAAATGGCCAAGAATTGAAAAGAGTAGACATATGCAAGTACCTAGGACTATATATACACTTTAAATGCGAAAAACACATGTAGTTAGTAACTGCTTCAGAGAGTTTATGAATGAAAAAACATTACTAAGGATCTTCAACGCACTGTTTTATAGTAATGTAATATGTGATATAGTAGCATGGGGTAGAGCGTAGAATAAAATCATTAATGTACTAATCAATATACAAAACAGATAAAGAGATAAGTTAACAAGAGACCAATTTTCTTTAAGCATAAGACAAATATTTATATTAAATTTCATTATGACAGCTAATACGTAATATGTTATCTTAACATAGATGTTGATTTGTAAATTCTAAAACAAGTTGTTATGAGTAGGTATTAAATATAATCTCATTTGAGACTTATCTGAAGACTGCTGAGTTTACAATTCACACTATTAGCATCAAATTACAACTTACAAGTAATGAAAAACAAAAAACCGAAATAACAATACATGACTCGAACAAGGGATTATATTAAATTAACATTGAGAAAATACTTTTGTTTTATGTTTGTGCCAGTGTGCACGTATGGAACATACTAAATAAAATGTATCCAGATAAAAGAAGAAAAAAAAACGATAGAAAATGGTGGCTAATTTGAACATTTGGTTAGATTTTTTCATATTCTTTTGTTACATTTCTACCTTTCAGTAGATTTTTTGGTTTAAGTGAATTAAAGAATTTTTTTCTAGAAAAACTTGTTATAGATCTTTCAAATGGATATATAAATATTGGAGGTGCCATTTTAAAAAATTGTGAATGACGACATAAAATTCATTTTCCGTATTACATCGGGTGCGAAAATTCGAATCGCTAATTTAAACTATACTTCCGAATGTTTAACATTTTTTGGCGTTTATTTTTGTAGATTTAATGTGAATTTAAGCCCATCTTCAGTGGATTCAATTTGTTCCAACTGAACGTTGGATTATTCACCGTGGCAACGTGTACAAAAGTTAGAACGAGACAAAACATTTTCAGTGAAATTGCCTTTACAAACATCATTTGCTTCAACAACCGAAGATATCTCATTATTTTTTGAAATTCTGGTAAAACCACGAGTTGCTCTGCTTTAAATTGTATCAAAACATTCTTTTTAATTCATCTTACCAAACTAATTTTGAATTTGCAAAAACGATTATCTTAATTTACTTAACAATTTAGCAAAAGAAGCTCCATTTTCAGAATGTTTAAAATGTTATGCTACTGAGGCCGAATCGGCAACAACTACAAAATTTATTTCAGTTTAAGAAATTAGCAACAAATTATTTTGATATTTCTATTGGTTTAAAAGTTAGAGCTATAGCTCCTGTAGCTTAAACGTGTTATTGATAAAATTGATAAAAGCCATAAAACAGCTTTTAGTGCCATAAATTAGCAATATTTCTGCTGGTTATAAACTTGTAGAGATTTGTAGAGAAATACCCTACAATTTTTCAGTTAGACCATATGCCATTTGACCAAATTACGTTGATATTGATTATTATCATAATGAGATCAAGGTTAATTAAGGATTAGAATTTCAGCGAAATATTTATCCAAAAGATGTTTAACTATAGATATAGATTTAACTATGATAAGTTGCATGATAAAAATATATTTATATGGTACTACTCTACTACTAAGAATAATAACTGTTCTAAAGTAAAGGTGAAATTTATTTTATATATAGATTTATCTATCACTACTGAAGATATGCAAAAATATGACCATACAACAAATATAATCCGCTTGAGAAATAAAATTTAAACTTTACAAGTTTCACCAGAGAGTCTTCCTACTTAATCAACTGTATAATTCAACAATTTTGGGACACAGAATAAATCTCTGATCAAAAGCTTTTTTTTTAATAAATTTTTTCATGCTGACAAGGAATGGTGCGACAATGGTCTTGAGGCTCAAGTTAAAATTTTTTATGCTTTTTGATGTAAAAAAGCAAAATTTGCGGTATTGGGGTGACCTTATTCAACACAATTTTTTTCCAGCAAAATCCATCTATGCCAGTAGTTCATTAAGTCATAGAGCATAATCTAAGGTGGTTTCATGACGAAACAGAACAACAAGATGGCGCTTTACCTCACTATATCCGGTTTCAAATGCCCATCGAGTGACCAACCTATTTGAACCCTTTTGAGGAATTATTATATAAGTTTTTATTACCAAGCCAAGTGTTACAAATAAAGTTATATATAATTAAAAAATGTGCTTTAGATTTAAATTACCAAGACTTCTAGAATTTGTTATATATTTCCAAAAATTGAAAGTAAATAACACATTTTAGAACTAGATAGTTAAAAATAAATTTCAATTACTGGTTTGGTCGATTAAATAATTTTTATTCTAATAATAGATTACTTAATACAGGGATGTAAATCAGAATATATGGGGGCAATAAACCGACAGTTAAGATAGTTCTATGTTTCTAAATCGGTTCAATGGAATCTAAAAATACTTCAAAACGAAAAAGCAACTTAAAGATATCACGTTTTGATAATAAAATGTCTTTACAATTCCTGCATAAATTAAAAGTTTAATTTACTACCATACACAAAAAATTAGGAATGTTAGTGGTTAAATGTGTGTATTATCTTAATTTTTACTAAACTCTATTAGTGAATATAACCCTCTAAGTTTTGGCTTCGTTTTAGGTGAGACACAACGGAACCATTTTCCTGCCAAATCGATATGTAACTGGCGCCTGTATTATAAATATGTCTACAGCATACAAGGAAAAGTTATGTAATTAAGGGCTATACATTTTTTTGGTAAATGTGCGATATTTTAAGAAAATCCCTTTCATTGCAAAATATTATAACTTACTTTAAATATGGTTTTACAGCTATTTTGTTTCAAATCTGTTCCGAGAAACAGACCACTGTAACACTTTTAGACTACAGAGACATGTACTTTTTAACCCATAGAGATATTATATATTTGAAAGTGGTCGATTTTGCAGCTTATTGTTGCTAACCTCTTACACTAAAAGCCATTTTTGGAACAGTATGAGTTCAAAAAAATTAAGAAAAGAAATACTAACCAATTACATGTTACAAAAGGCCGTAGCTGTAGCATTTTAACCAATAGATATATCAATGTTTTGAAAGCAGTCGATTTTGCAGCTTGCTAATTTGTTACACTAAAAGCAATAACAGGTCATACCGATTCCGAAAAACAATGGCCTCTGTAATTTGTTTAAGCTTAAGAGGCCATAGCTGTACCCTAACCAATAGAGATGTCTAGATTTTTAAAGTGCCAAATGTTGCTAACTTGTTAAAGCTGAAATGAGTTGTGCAGGTCTTAAAAATTTCGGGAAACAGTGATCTCTGTTGCTTAAATTTAAGCTAAATATCTCATTGCTTCTTGGAATCGGTAAAGCTACAAAAGTGTTCCCAATGTCACTAAAATGGCAACAAATTATTGAGTTGTGAAGTACTTGACTTACTTTTCTAGCTAATAGGCATTTTTATAGTCAGGGGAAACAGAATCTAAGGCAAAAATGAAATAATTAAAAACTAGATGTTTTACAGATGTCCTATATCAATATTTTTTTTCAAAATTTTACGGCTTATGATTAAGCAGACAAGGTAGGGGGAATGGGTAAAAATTTCTATATTTTTGTTAATATCTTTAAAATAATTTATTTAAAAAATACGAAAAAATTATATTTGTTGTCGCCATAATGAGCCCTTTCATTTGATCTATTACGTGATGTGTTAGAAACAATTTTAATTTTATATTTTCCATTTAATTCTGTAATTTGCCCCCCAAAATTAATTGAAGAGGTTTCTCCCTATTTTTCCGGTAAAATTCAGGTGAGGCCCTATACCTCTATTTTTTTAATATTTTACAGCTTACAGTTTCGGAGATAAGGTAGGGGGAATGGGTAAAAATGTTTATACTTTTGTTAATATCTTTAAAATAATTTATTTTAAAAATACGAAAAAAATATATTTGTTTTCGTCATAATGTGCCCTTTCATTTCATATATTACATGATGTGTTAGAAACAATTTTAATTTTATATTTTCCATTTAATTCTATAATTTGCCCCCCCCCCCCCAAAATTAATAGTAGAGGTTTCTCGCTATTTTTGCGGTAAAATTCAGGTGAGGCTATATCTCTATTTTTTTCAAAATTAAACATCTTATAGTTTCGGAGAAGTACCCCTAAAATGAAAATTTCTTCATTTACGATATGTACTCTTGGTCGGGTCACCAAACTATAGACTGGTACCAAATTTCAACCTTTTCTGTCCAGTAGTTTAGAAGAAAATTACTGTGATGTGAAAGAGGGAGAAATCCGGAGTAATATTTATTATAAGGATATACGTATATTGTATAATAATCCTTCAGAAAATCTTTTAGAATTATACCAACACGACTCATATTGTTAATATAGTGAAATGCGCTATTAGTTATTAAGTTTAGCTTGTCATGGCTCCAACAGGTCAACATTGACATTCTGTAACTCGTTAAGGTCGAAAAGTAATGGTTTTGTTCGTAAAGACCAGTAGCAAATAATTCCAACGGTTTGAAAAATTCTCCGCCAATCCAGTGTTAACACTGCCAACTATCGAGATCGCTGATTCGCGGAGAAATTTTTACAGATAAAATTTAGTATTTTCAAGGCTATTTATTTTGAAATTTACTAAAGTGTTTTTTCTGTGTTAGATCCTCTCACTAACTTAACTTTATAAATCTAATTTGCCCCCATGATAAATAATTAATAAATGAATGTATTAGGTTACATTCCGAATATATTTTACTCTATATGAGTATTAATATTTTTTAAGGTGAAAGAATTCAAGTCTTGACGTCAAAATTCTGATTTCAATTTCTTGTAAACCAATTAGTTTGTTTAAATTCCAATTCACATGATTCAATTGGCCACACCTTACGTTAACTGGCATATAACGTATACATCTCTCTCAGACTAAATGAGATTCTTTATTTTTAAGAACGTTCTGTTACGTACTCTGTATAACGTTAATCCAAACTTAATGACTAAATAATAAACATCTTCATCAAAAGTTTATTTGCTCAACATAATTTATCTGCAACACTCATATTCACTGCGTGACTATACGGAGAAAACCAAATGAGATGTTGTTGATATTACTCAACTATACCAATATAGAATGCAAAAATATTTGAGCAGTGTTAAAGAAAAGAAAAATAAATCTACATTTTGACATTTTCATGTAGCTATGGAAAATATTAGCTTTTAGGTTTTTTTGAATAAACTTTAGAACGTGAACAACGACTCAAACGGTTTTTTTTGGGTAGATATATTTTTCCGGAGAAAAACTATCTATGGATCAATATGCTAGAATTGGGTTCAACATTTTACAATTTTACCACATTCTATATTGTATAACATTGTATATCCATATAAATTTCATATACAATAACTTGGCGTGTTGTTTACAATATATTTATATCTTACAACGGTAAGCTCAAAGTTCAAAGTACTGGCTATAAACTAATAAAAAAAAATCTAATTTCTATACCCATAAAACGCTGACCCAGTATTCAGTAAATGATATGCTGGCATACATTACAGTTTCAATGATTGTTACGTTTTAATAATTCATTATTCTGTTTGTTAAACTTATCTTTATATTTATTTAATTGTAGGTAAAAATATTTTTACGTCAGTTTAGCAAACAAATAACAAATGGAAATGCAGTCAAAATTGGCTGAAAATTTACTACGTTGTACTGCTGGACATCCTGGTCAACAGTTAAAAGAGCCATCGCACGAGTATAAAATTAAATGTTCAAGCATGCCCTTGAAGCATCAGGTCAGTCAGGAGCTAAGTAACTTCTAGATATAACTAAGAATACATACATTTTTTTTGGAAATAACCTGCAAATATTGTATATTGTATTTCTTGGCATCCTCAAAAGTTCTCATGGGCATAGTACCTGAGTTATTACAGACACAAAATGACATGATGGAGAGTGTTCTATTGGTTAAGCAGTTATTTGAAACTATTATTTTAGAGCAACCTCATGTAAAAGAACATTCTCTCATAGGAGCGTAAAATACTAAGTTTACTTGTGTGCCTTTGAAGCATGAAGTCAGTCACAAGGTCAGTTAATGAACAAACTGAATAGAAGCCCTTAAGTAGATAAATTAAAATTTATATATTTATTATGGAAATTATGTATGTTTAAAAAGATACAATAGCTGTTGTGTTCTTCTATATAATTATATGCCTGATAATCAAGTAATGTGGTCCTTAGATATATGCTATCGACCAGGTGTTGCACATGTCTTAAGAAAATTCTTTTTTATGGTTTCTGGGGTGAGCAACACAACTTGAGATAATAAAACAAGCTTGCATATTCCTAACACGGGTGGATCTAGAGGGGAGCAAGGGGGCGATCGCCCCCTTTCAGAGCTTCGAAGTCACTGAGTTTAGGACAAAAATCTTTCATCAGAGAACATAGAAAAGCGTCACTTATATAGGTTTAAACCGCAGATCAATTATTTTTAATGCAAACAACCGGAAAATAGAATGAGAAATCCCACACTTCTTCCTGAATAAATATGGTATAAAATCTCCCCCATGAATCCCTAATTCCAAAAAACATTGAACGTTTCAAAGGCTGAATCTGACTTCCTTTATCAATAACAGTAAAATTTAAATTATTAAAATATAAATTTGAAATTAAATGCTAGGTCGTTTGGAAAATTTTACTTATGCCCAAACAACACTCCCAACTATGTCACTTTTGCCCCATCATCTCTCTAGCAAGTTTCACATGTAACCATGAGGACATTTGATCAGGATAAACATTTTCAGCCACTTTGCACTCCAACATGGTGAAATTATTTCAGAATTGGGTTACAAATTATTTCGAGTATATAGACCGGGCAAGATAAATATTGATGCATATAAACTGATATATACGGTTGTCAAAAAAAAACGGATTTTTATATTGATATGGTAACTTTTTTATTTATGGGTCGTTTTTAATTAAATTTAGCTTATTCAAGAGACAATTGATGTAGTCAGAAAATCAATTATCAAAACAAAATTGCGGACGTGTTTAAATTTTGCCAAACTTTAAGACTACTTCTTGTGCCACTCTGTATAGCTTTAGAATAAGATTCTGAAACTTCAAAATTTCCGAGTGAAACGTGTGGTCACGCATTAGAATCCATAAAAAAACAACTGACCTATGACAAGTTAAAAGTAGGTTAGTTTGCAAAACAAAATATATGTTGTAACAAATGTCGCCCTGTTGGATCGCTGCTATTTAGAACCATTAATAGCTATGAAAGTCGTGCTTGCTAATGACGATAAAATACTTATTCAAAATTAAAAGATACAGGGTAAGTCAAATACTGGTACAATTCCCTGCCGCCCGATTTGAAAACATTTCCGCAATAATTTTCCGAGTTCAGCTGAATCATTGCTCATCAGCAATCAAATCAACCTTATAATCTCCTGATATTCTCATGCTCATGCTCATTCTGTACAAATTAATTACCTAACAATCTAGTATATTTTGAAGCCGGTGCCAAGCAAATCTAAAATCCGTCATTGCGTACTTATCTACTAATTCATCAAACGTGATTGTTGCTTGGCACCGACTTCAAAAATATACTAGATTGGTAGGTAATAAATTTGTACAGAATGATTTAATGTTTACATTTTTTACTTCCTGGGTAGGTACCTAACAACATTGAATGTGTTATTTATTTGCTAGAGTTGTATTTTGTGATAATTATTTTTAGCTTTTTAGTTATAGGTAGAAGTCGGTTATATTTTTTTTTTAAATGTTTTATTTTTAACTTTTTAGTATTTATGAACTCAGGTAGTTTTCATTCTTTATTTTGTATGTATAACCTTAATAGACAGAACCAGGTAACATCGAAAGCCTCAACATTACACAATGATACTTTCTCATTTAAATTGACATGTAAATCTTTACGAACAAAATGTACTAGTTCGCGTTGACTAAATAAGCCCAAAATATATTTATGCCTTATGGACTACGGCATGTAACCTTTTTTCAACTTTTTTTGACAACCCTGTATAACTATAGATAATTCCACTCCAACCTATGTACCAACCATCCTGTACATACGACTGCCCACGGACAAGCATAAATTTGTTAGCTGCCTTCTGTAAACTATAGGCCAGAGTAGAATCCATCCCATATTTACGGAGTCAAATCCGTCCTATATTTCAACCATAGTAATAACTCCTTGTGGGCTAGCCCATAAATTAGTTCATTTTTTACATTTTACATTATCGTCCTGTGTAACATTAATTCCTCTCCACACTTTATGCAACTTCTTATGGGTTATAAAAGAAATATTTTTTTAATCACACTGTATAAATATAATTCAACTGCAGCATATATTTCTTCCATCCTGTATATGATTTGTTTATGTCCACATGATATAACAGTTTTTTAATCACCCTATATAATTTTAATTTCACATTTTTTCCAACATTTTTATACCACCAAATGTCCACTCCACCCTATATTCCAACCATCTTGTATATACGGCTGACTTTGGACCACTATCATTCTAGTCCGTTCTATATTTCAATCTTCATATAAATGCAACTCCTTCTATCACTTTACTTTGTGATTTTGTTTGCTATAACTAAACACCCTATAAACGTACCAAACAGCAGTTTAAAGTTTGACATGTGTTGTCACTGAATTTTCTTTTGGGCTGGGAGAATGTGTAAACCAAAAGCACTATCTTCGCAAAATTGAGAAATTTGCATTTAAATAGGTATTTGCCTCGTATACAAACAAAACGAGCTTGGTACTCATTGATTTAAGGAGCCGAAAATACTATGCTTTACTACCTATTCGCAATTAAAACTTCCAGTGCCTAAAATTACCGCACTATTACGTTGGAATTAAAATATTTATGAGGAAATGTCCATTATGTCATTTCGATAAAATTTTTGATAAGAATTTTGGAATTTTCGGCGATTTTCTGCAAAACTGCAAGTTGCACGTCGCAGAATAGTATATGAGATCACCTATGGATCTTCCTTAATAGATTAAACGTTAAAAAACTATACACATCCATAAGGAGTTATCGAAAAATCGACTAAAATATTAGGGATATTGGTCGATTTCCATACACGCATGTGTTCATTCACAAATTTTATCACTTTATCAATAAAATTCTTTTCCAAAATTTGAAGTTTCACCAATCCGGATAACTCTATTAAACAAGACCATATTCATTCAAAACGGTGCACCACAGGAGAAGAAATCAGGTAACATACATACAAAAAAAAAACTGAAAAAAATACGCGACGAATTGATAACCTCCTCCTTTTTGGAAGTCGGTTAAAAATATAAATCTGGCACCCGTTCACTTCGAGCTTGTATACGAAAGACAGCATATGATGCGGTATCTATCGCAACAACCCTTTAAAAAAATACGATGATAACTTCCGAAGAGAAGAGACAGAAAATCTGCAGCTTATGCCCTTACAGAATACCACAATACTCCTCCATATCTAAGTAAAACTTAGAACCCAGCATTGAGCAGGGTCAAGAAAATGTGAAAAACAGACAAAGTCATGAATGATTCCGATTCGTCACAAGATACCCAAGCTAGTGCATATAAAAATACAAAGAATGCCATCGCTTTCACTGCCATGTTACAGGGAAGACCATTAGCACATCGCCTCTGAAAATGTCTACCACAACAGTACATGAAACACTAGGAGAAAGAAATTCTAAAAGATCACGTCTAAAAAACCCAGATTGAATAGTTTGTGATTTGATAATTTGACACCAAGAAGTTCTAGTTACGCTCGTCCGGTTCCATCTCCAAACCCGCACCATCATTCATGGAAGTTATTCAAGACAACAAAACAAATGAGCCCAAACTCGACTATCTTAGTACTTTCCACCTTCAGACCCTCGTCATCATATGTAAAGACTATCGTCATCATGTGTTATGGAAAGTACATATGATAATAAATCATACCAGCCTAAATTAGACTGCCATATCATTTGCTATCAGGGAATTCCAGTCCCTATCATAATATTTCATTATCACTAATCTTTTACATAAGTATGCTTAATGTCTAAGCACTTCTTGGGAAATAACGACACATTAAAGAAAAATTGCTGTATATTCCAAACGTTTCGGGGTCTAGTTCAGACCCCGCTGTCAATGGCTAAGAAACTACGGATTAAAAAGGTACAATTCCAAGATGTAAATTTAAATATTTGACAATGTGTATTATTTGATTTCTGACGTAACTAAGAGAATTTTATTTGTAATATACAGAGTAGCACAGAAATTTCTAAAGATTACATAATCATAAAGTTCCTTTCAAATTGGAAGAATTTGAAAGGGAGATCTTCAGAATTTTATGTGGCGCTCCTAGGTGCGACTTTGTTATAAGATAGTGCATTCGCCAAAAATGCGACCAAAGAACTTTGTTGATTCAGTGATTCCATTAATATCATAAGGGAAAACCTAAGAAAAACCTTATGATCTATCCCGATATTGGGTTGTTCACAAGGACATGACCATTAGCAATTTCTTCCTTAATCATCGGCAACCAGGAACGACTGAATTCTACGGAGGTAGCAGCGATACAATCGTTTTCATTTAACAAAATTAAAGCAGACTCTTTTAGTTTTCTTTTGGTGTTGTGTTCTTCTTTGTGTAATATAACTGAATTTTTAAACTGTATTTTATGACCAAGGTCCCAAGCATGTTCGAAAATATTGGATTTTTCAAATTGTCGTATTTTTATGTAATTTTTGTGTTCGTTTATTCGAACATTCAGAGGTCTAGAGATGTCTCCAATATAGAATTTATTACATTCACAAGGGATTTTATGAATGCAATTTTTTGTATTTTGAGTTGTGTTATTTGATTTGGTTTTTGATACAATTGATTTTAGTGTATTTCTTGTTTCCCACTCTTTTTAGTCTTTCTGATAGACCCTGTATGTATGGTATAGTTATTGTATTAATGTGATTATCTTGGGAGTCAGAGTTGCTTGGTGAAGTTTGACGTTGGTTGTGAGGGATTGTTTGGTATTCGAATTTGTTTAACTCGTTATTAATAAATTTATTAATTTATTTTATAGTGGGAAACAGATATAATATAAAAAGTCATTTAAAACAAGAATATTTCTTAGTATACTTTTCTAAACTAGACAATAATTATTACGCAATTATACGGATTATTGTGAAAGTTTGTTACGTGTTGAAAATTATTGCTATAGTATTCCCTACATGATTAATAATTAAATGTGAGTTATTATGATTCAAGGTCACTGATGCATACAAAACAACCTTACTGATAATAAACCTATTCGTTTCAAAATATGCGGGACACCAACATTTTCTGCTATATTTATGCGATTCATTGTTAATTTCACAACGATGTTTTTTAATTACGAAACCTTGAAATAGTCAATGCATATAATGATTGTTGAATGGAACACGAAAATAGAATTGGATCATTAACTAATTGAAAAAAATAGGCAAATGAAACATTTAATGGAGTTATGGATGCCCAAAATTTAACACAATATACAGGGTGATTCTAAAAGATGTTGGCAAATTTGGGACATCAGAGGTCAAGTTCTATTCTTGGTTTTTAATTCAGCCAGACACCCAAATTTACTCCAAAGATTTCAATCGCTTTTAAGTTGAAATAAAAAACAGAACAGTTGGTGTAAAAATATGAAAAATTGTTAGGAATTATAAAAAAAAATCACCGACCAAAGACGATATGGTTTTGAAAAAAAATGTAGTGATAAACAAAAACTGAATTTGATTATCGGAAGTAGAGTTTGCCCGGTATTCTGAAACATTTTTACAGTGTAAAAATTTGAGGAGATGAAGCCTTAATAGACATAGATTTAAACACTAAATTCTCTGCTGACTAGTGGTCACTTAATCAGTGAGGTAATTACCGATATTCAATCGGTTAAACTAGTAATAGGAGTTCTCTGTGGAAGAGATTTTAGTTTGACGACTACTAACACAATTGTAACATTTGCCATAGACAAGCTAAAAAACTTTGACGCAATCCTGAGTGGTTGCCTTTCTGAGACACTCTGCAACAGAATTGGAAAAAGGGGTGTTTCTGAGGTCACAGGGATTCCGATTTACCTATAGCGTGGAACTCTGATCAATAGAAAACTATCATAGGATCGAAAAGTGACGTCAGATTGTCGTCATAAATTACAACCATTGTATAACGATGATACGAGTTAGGAGTACGAACACTTCTAAGGTGACGTCACTTTTCGATTGTACAAAAGTTTTCTATTGATCGGAGTCCCATCGCAGTATGAAGAATCAGTTAGAATGCTCGATTAGAATCTACTAATGCCAAAAATGTAATAGTTAACGAAATTAAAAATATACTGAATCCTCTAAATGAAGTGGAAACAGTGTAACGAAAGTCGAATACAGATATTTTCGGAAAATTTTAAAAAAGTTTTTTTCTTAATCTTAAAGTGAACATGAGAGTAATGTTTTAAAATTTCTATTCCACTCTATTTCTAATAAATGACATATGTAATGGTTGATATAAAAATATGTACGGTAATTATGGTTGTGTTAAAATACCCAGCTATTACTTATTACTCACTGTTTCATCAATATTAGTAATTGACCTATTATAAATGATCAAATCTAAGACAAATGAAATATATATTAACCTATTCATGTTGCAAAGAAACCTGGTAATACTGATTGTCATTCATTATCCGTCTTTACAATATTGTAATTTAACTTATTAAATTAATTAAAGTTTCCTCTGTATTAAAAAAATCATTTATCTAATAATTTATCAAATTTTTGGATCCGCGCTCTTTCCAGCTGTAATGATGTTGATCCAGCAAAAATCTACCTGGGCTGAAAACACTGCTGGATTGCTGGTAATAAATAGCCAGGATCTAAATTGAATATCAATGAAAAGCATCCAGACAGACTGGCCGCTCAAGGGGCCAGCTCACAAATGATGCTTCAGTGGTAAAGAAAAATGAAGTAAACATTTTTTTTCGCTCCAAAAAATATATGTTTTTGAAATATTTTTAGACATTGATAAAGCACATCAGAAAACCATATATGAGATCCTATTATTAAATAATATTTTAATTCTATCACAACATTCCACCATGAATACATATTACTTATTTTCAGCACAACACTAGCAGATCACAGAAAATAAAATGAGTAACCTATAATATTGACAAATGGTTTATATGAAACACTCAACACTCTATAAGCTGATATCATTTCCTGCACAGATGTTACCAAAAACAACCAAGAAAAAGAATAGACGAACAGAGTCGAAAGCTACTGTAAATCCACAGCAGAGCTTGACATCTGCACGAACCATCCACTAGTACTGGCAATAACTGAAATGCAGATACATATGTAGAGATAATTGGTTGCCATTTGGTATAGGCATAGCTGAAAATGAGTTAGCTGATAATACTGCCAAAGAAGTTATATAAAGAATAATCCGTGCATTTCCAGATACAGAAGATGCACCCGACTGACATATTCAGCTAGAAGGACTATGACAGTCAACTTACGATTGAACATATCTTAGTGAATTCCCTCACTACAAAGAAGATCGCATACAACACAACCTGAAAGAAATCCCTCGTAAGCCACAGTAGCTGGGTAAATCAATATAATTAGTACACCGCACTAAAAAGTACAACCAAATTTAATCAAAATTTATTAAAAGACAACGAAATATCAAATAACAGTAACATAGACATGAAACTAGCCTATCTTAGCATTAAGTAAAAACTAAATGTCATTATTAGCATATTAATACACACTGTACTTTAAGATGACTATAAACAATGAAAAATGTCGCATTAATCTTAAATATGTAGATTAAGATATCAGTAACATTTATCACATCCGTTATACACAATTCATATAGCAACATATCCTATTCATATTATAATGTGAAAACACTTCAGTATTTAGTACGCTACCATTTAACCAGGTTTTCTTTATTTCAAATTTATAAGTTTTTATTTTATTCATTTTATTGTTATTTTTATTGTTATATGGGATTTCATCTAATGAGATCGATCATCCCGCATTGTTTGGAACGCAACATTGATTAATTCCCTTAGGTGCTCCTTGGTATCTATTTCTACCTCGTAAATGACGAATTTTTAATGAACGAATTATTGATCTTATTAGATAAAATCTCATTGGAAGACAGACCAATAAAATTTGTCAAAGAATTCAAAAAATATGGCTGTCCAGCACGTTATAAACGAACCGTCAGAGAGCTCCTGGCCATTTCATTCCCAAATGCTTGATTTGAGAACTGGCCCTATACTATGGCCTCCAAGGTCGCCAGACCTGACTCCCTTTGATTTTTTTGTATGTGGACGGGACAAGCAACTCGTTTATGAGAGAGAAATAGAAACCAAAGAACAGTTAAGAGAAAGAATAAATGTTGCTTTGGAAATAATATGGAATGAGATGCGACTAGAGGCACCACTATAGGAGTTAGAAAAAGGTGTCGCGATTGCATCCGTAGCGGTAGAAGCCAGTTTGAACAAAATTTATAACAAATTATTGCAACTTCATGTATGTTTTATTTTTTGTAGTTCTAACCTTGTAAGTTACAATCGCAAATTTTATTATAATACTGATTACTTTCCAATAAGTGTGATATATCGTTGGAAAGGGGTTAAAGTAGAGAAGTTTTTGTAAGCTTTCGAAGTTCTGGATGCTATTTTTTTTTTGTATTGTGATAAAGTGTTTAAATTAACTTTTTTATGGAACCTCGCCAGTTGTGGATTCAGATAATTTTTTCAACGAATTATTTGTGTCAAATATCAAATGCAGATGAGCAAACAAACATCATAGATTAGATTTATGTTTATTTGGTGTAGATGCAGTGAAAAATAAAAAAGTTACAACAATTCAAATGTAAAAATATGAGAATTAAGAAAAGAAAAATAAATTTAAAAAAAACAAAAACCGTAAGATATCTAGATGTTAAATGGGCTACATAATATAGCACATGAGCCCACCTATCTGCCCTCCAAGTTTGGCGGACCTTCTACAAAACACCCTGTATATATAATTGTTTTAGAAAAGAACGTTTTGATGAGATCTCACTCATCTTCTTCGGGATTATTGGTGTTATCAATCACTAAGCGTAGTGAAATCTGAAAAATAAACTAGAAAATGCCACTGACAACAACTGTACGTTGTATATGCTGAATAAAACTTTGTTATCGAAGTTCCCCGGTAAATTAACAAATTTTAAAAACGAGGAGGTTACTTGAAGTTTCTTTAACAAAATAGTGTTGCCTGATTGTTTTAAGCCTGTCTGCGGCATGTCATTTGGATCAAGATCTATGCGATATAACGGGCACAAAGTCAGGGGACATGGGCTTGGCACCAGATGTCATCCTACAGACAAGCATAACCACGTCTTAGAAATTAAGAATTTCATAGTGACTGGTTATTAAAATTTTAAATGTTAAAATCAGAAATAATATGTATTTAAAAACAAAAGGCTGGTAATATTGTGTTTAAGTAAGTTTATTTACTTATTCTAGTTTAATGGTAAATATGAGCCACAGCATTAAAGGGGTGTTATCTCAATCTCACTTAAAGGCAACACGCCACTAGTTTTAGCAAGCTCATAACTTTGCAAGACAACTTACTCTCGTCAATCAATGTATGTTCGAGTCCTAGAGAACTTACTTGAAACAAAAACCTTTTCAATAATAAAATTTAGAATTTAATTGTACATACGAAAAGAACAAACTCACTGACAAAACATAGATGCTACAGTAAGGACTAAATGATTAAAATTTGGTAAAGTTTTGTGAATGTTTTTTCATGTAAACTTTTTTTTATCAAATAATATAGTTGCTATTTACATTTTTTAAAATTTACCAAAAAACAAACTGTTTGATGAGATCTAAAATCTATGTTTAGTAATGTTAAAATGCCTAGAGTACGTATACGCTGAATGTATAACCAGCTAAGTTATACATTCAGCCGCAGTACTCGCCTCCCGTACTGGTTTACGGGAGGCGAGTTATTCATCTCAAGAAATCGCTAACCGCACGAACAGAAATCCAACTACTCTTATGAGATGTTGTCAAACGTATCTTGGCAATACACAAAATCTGAGAAGAGTAAGCACCGGACGTCGAAGGGGCACAAATGAAGTTCAAGAGCGACGTCGAAGACTTCTGGCATTTAGAGACCGATTTTCAACAACTCCAAATTTGGCTGATGAGTGGTCAGAAGAACAAGACCATCTTGAAAGTGTCCGAACGGCTTACCGCCGTATAAGGTCTTTTGGACTGCAAGACCACATCTTGTGCTACCTCTGACCACTAGCATCGGCGGCAATGACTACAGTGTTGCAGAGAACGACAACTTTGGAATGTGGAATGACATTAGCTTGTGTTCTCTGATGAGTCTCGATTCTGCTTGAGTGCACATGATGACCGAAGACGGATTAAACGACACCGCAGAGAAAGAAGTCAACCTAAATTTGATGTTGAGCGAAATGTGAACCTAACAGTAGGCGTTATGATATGGGGTGCTGTTACACATTTAGTCTTTGTTCGAGGCGACATGACAGCACAACGTTATCTCCAGTAAGTAGTGGAGCCGTATGCACTCCCTTATCTTAATCGGCTCATGGAATCCCTTATATCAACAAGATAATGCTCGGCCTCTTGTTGCTCGAGTAATTTTAAAAATTTTTGAAGAAGCCTATGTGAATCTGTTACCATAGCGGCCCAGATCCCCCGATCTTTCGCCCATAGAACATGTTTGGGATAGGATTGGTAGAAAGCTCGGAGGTTCTTGACATTAAATACAGGTAGCTTGTGATAGTATTCCTCAATAAGAAATAGACCACCTTATTGAATTAATACCGAAACGTGTGGGGCTGTTAAGATATTAGGTAAGCACTATAGAAGGCGGGGGTCTTTGCTTATTTTTGATGACATGGGGGTCTAGATGGTGATTACGTCAGTAATAGTTATTTACGTTTTTACACATAAGACAACCCACATATTATCTATGCTTGAAAGCGAAACGCATTTCCGGCGAGTGCCACAAATACTGACTACGTTTACGTACTCGCTTAGAACCGAGTAAATCTATTGTTTCCTTTCGGTACGATTGACGATTTGACGTCTTATAAGCAAAACCAAACAAGCACATACACTGTTATCGAAAACTTAGAATCATGGATTCGGATGTCATGGAACTGATAATTGGAATTAATATGTAGGTATACAAAAAAATTATAAAAAAATATTTGTTTTGTTCGTAATATTAGTTAAGATTATAATATTTGTACCTTACTCTATGTTGAATACAGAGTCAATAGTCCTCTATCCCTTGAGCCATTTTGTTATTTCTAGAATTATTACTGCTGCTCGTGAACCAATAAAAAACCAGAGTACATTAAAAGAAAAATGCATATACCAGTGTTTACGTAAGCATGGGAGGGGGTACGAGCTTTGCTTACTTTTGCTGACAAGGGTGAAGGAGGGAAAATAATTGCAATAAATCTGCTTACGTAATAATTGAATGGCCCCTGTTGAGGAGTGTATAGATAACAGCGGTGTACAAACACATTATTAACAACAAACAATATTAACAAACTTAATAAAAAAATTCAACTCCTTGGGGTATTTTTTATTCAAATTTTAATCATTTACGCCTTACTATAGCATCTATGTTTTACCAAAACAATATTAAATTTAAACTTCTCCTTCTGGGTGTTGCGAGTTGTTTGTCAGTGAGTATATATAAGAAAAAGTCTTTGCCGTTATTTTAAAAAATTATATAAGGCTATGTCAATGAAAAAATATGAGACCACTTGTGGATCAGCCTTAACAGCATCCAGCTTAAACGATCCAAATGTCCTGAGCCAGGTACGAGTAATAGTTGACACTAAATAAAAAAAGTATATATACAGATGGATTGAAAAGTTGTCCCTTTCTTAAAGAAATCGGAGAAATAGATGTAATGACCAAAACTGTTCACTCATATTGCCAAATCTATTGAAATAAAAATGTAATCAAATATCGGTATTCAAAATATTTTTGACAAATGAATTACCCCCCAAATTTTTCGCTGGAACCGCTCCTGGCAAAATATTCGATATAATAATTGGAAGATTGTTCTTTGCAACCTAAAAGTTTTCGTCATTTGCGGTTTCAATCAAGTTCAGGAATATTAAAGAAAAGAGAGGACCAAGAACCCTAGTAGAACTTAAATATTTAATACATTTTCTATTGTGCGCTGTCTGACATTTTTTTACACAACACCTTCGGGAAGGTTGTGATAATAATATATTAATCAATAATTAAATTCACATTAAAAACATAATATTTAATATAAAAGTTACTGCAACGCGTCCGAAAAATCAATACTGATCTACTACATTGATTAGTTTACCACTAAACAATAACAACGCTTGCATGCCACTTCCAGAAGTACATGCTTTAATAATATATCTAACGATCGCTCCCTCCATATATAATTACTCAATCTTTTGAAATAATGATTTTTTATTATTATATTTTATTTAATGAATGAACCAATATTATAAATTAATATTAGCATTCGGTACTGAAGGTCGTCAGTAGCTACTAACCAAAACAAAAATGAAGAAAATCGGTTGAGAGACAAAGGTGAAAATGGTACCTAATCGTTTTGTTTTGCCTATTTATATATAGATAATAATACAGGACATTCCATTAAAAAAATTGTCGATTACGTCGTTATTCATGGATGGTGTATCCTCTAAGTTTCATTTAGTTTCAGTTTTTTGTTTTGGTTAAAAAACTGAATTTATGATTAGTGACTTTTTATATAAATTCCGAATGTTCACAAATGTTATTGAACTTGTTCTTTTTGTTGGTAATTTATTTTGCGAACTCAGACACATATTATTGCTTTTTTAACTAATAAAATTTATTAAGGTTAATACTGTTGTATTTTATTTTATTTCTATCGTGTGGTGAAAAGCACATACATTTACTTTTATGTACATGATTCATATATATTTTGAATGGTTAATTTTTATGAACAAATGAAACAAATTCATATGTTTTAAATCACTAAAAATTTGTTACCAACATAACTAGATTCGACGCTGATGTGTCATTAACAAACGTTATAAACTAACACAAACTAAACCAACAAAAACTCATGCTAAAATTTTATGAAATTATGAATTGTTATTAAGCTACTAAAAATAAATTAAATTACATTACATGATTTTATATTTCGGTAATTTAACAAAACAATGAAATGAATAATAAACATAAATTGGACATTAATAAAATATGATGTGTTTTTGTTGGGTTAGTTTATATTAAATGATAACGTTTGAAAATGACGCGTTCACTTTTAGTTAATTTCTGCTAAAACTTGTTTTGTATTTCACTGGCTATTATACGAGTACAATATGCATCACACTCAAATAAAGTAATCTATTCGAATCATTGAAAGAGAGGCAAATAAATAACCTTATAAAGTGAACACAGTAATAATCTAAAAATAAATTAGTGAGCAGAATGAGACCAACTTGGTTTGGAAATATAACGAGCCTACCAACAGTGTAAAATATCTATATGTCATTTAAAATTGTTTCAACAGACACAAGTAGTATTAATATTTGCGGGCAATTTTAGGTTTGCGAAAATTATTTTTCTATAGAGATAGGCCAATAGAACATATTATCTTGTGATAATATTTACAATGCCAATTGACATGGTTTAAAAGTATGTAATCAGATACTCGTATATTTGTAATTCACAAGGTATTAAAGAAATAAGGCTCGTCACAACCAGTAATCCTGAGAGTGATTTAACTAACAATGGGTGCATTCAGGGAATCGTGGCGATGAAGCTCTGTCTTAAAGCGGTGTACAAAACATTGTCTGCTTTACTCGCAGTGCTGCAGCGCTTTAATAAAGTATATAAATTCTGTGTTGATATATGCAAAAATGTTAGCAACTCAGAATCATAAAAACTGAATATAACTAGTAAAATCTACATTCAGAGAAAGCAAAGCGCTGCAACGCTACAATGCTTTAGGCCGGGCACATTATAGAACAAAAGAAAATCCGCGTTCATCCCCACACACTTGCCCGTCGGCGGGATTTCTTGTTTTTGCCTTCAGACAGTAAAATTGCAGGCGCCGGGTTGTAACCGGGCTGTGTGTGCCGATTTATAGAGCTGGTACATAATCCATGCCTCTTTCTTACGGGTGAGAACGTTCTGACCGTCGACGCAGGCCGTTTGCTTGCTGAGCGGGCGTTCTTACCGTTCCGGATCGGTAGGTATGTGACGATTGCTATAAATGGCATTGCGTTCTAGCCTTCCGTTACAATTCTTTTCTGTTCTGTTCTTATAAGAACAGAACAGAAACGGTAGATATGTGACCGGCCTTAATGCTAAATTTCCCTGAAAGCATCCATTGTCACAGGATCCAGAGCTCGATAGGATTGTTACATTAATTAATGGAGGAGTTAGCGCAAAAATTAGGAAGTCATATGTTTCAGTAATTTATGCCAAGTGATTAATAGTCCAGGTCCTTTCCGGAGATAAAAATACATTTTAGTAACAAACTTAATATAACAGGGCTAACATCAAGGTGTTCTAGGGATAAAACGTGACTAATTGTCATGCAGGACAACATTAATTTTTAACAAGTTTTTGTTTTTTAACACTGCAATATCAAAAAAATTATTTCATTTTTGCCGTTTGAATGTACGTGTGACATCGTGTTTGCTGTGTTGGTAATGTTGTGCAGAATTGAGAACCTACAAAATAAGCTATGATAAGCTCAATGTGGTTGCTTTGAACATTTAAGCATTTAAACAAAACATGATAGAAAATTTTAATGTGTATAATTGGTTTAATATGACCCAAACGGTTGTCTAAAAATAAGTCCAGTAGTTTCTACAAAAAACAAAACCAGTTAAACCATAGGCCCTTTTTTAAAGGGTCATATTACCTCTGCTGATGGCCCTAACGTATTCCTGCGAGCAGCCTTAAAAAGTAGGAGCGTTGGCCTAGACACTCTTCATACCAGATTTTCAAAATTTTGAATATAAATACAAATAGTAAACATTTGGGAATCCAACAGTGATAGTCCTTTCGCGAAATGATTGATCTGTGGTGCTGGTGAACAGTTTTTTGCCTGTTTATAATAATGTAGATTATATTTGTGTACCCCCAAATACATTTGCATTTAGGTAACCAAGAAGAAGGCTCATGCGTCAATTCAATAATGACAAAATTTTTTGATGTTGTGAAAGTCTTTTGACGTCGTAGAGAAATATATGGTACCACACCAGGATCTATTTTAATAAAATACAGTTTAAACGATCCAAGTTAGTTAAGCAGTTAAATATACAGAGAGGTCCTAAAGCAACGAACCTTCTACGTAATGGTAAATGTAAATGAAAAATCCTCAAACAGGTCAATTATATAAAACTACACTTTTCGAAGAAAAATATTCACTTGCCACTTGAAATTTCAAAAATTTAAATGTAACCTGTGATACCGCTTATCTATTCAGAAATATAGGACTTTTTGAATTTTGGACGTGGATACTCATGAAGAAAGTAATTTTATTTTATAGAAACAAGTATACATCAAGTCTACTAACTATCCTTAAAAGTTAAATCGGATCCTTTTGTGACATTTAAGATGCATTTATTAATTTTTAGTTATTAATAATTATTTAGGAATTTTTTGCAATTAATTTTTTATGAAACTATCTGAGACCCAAAGAATTGAGATATTAATATTAATTGGGCAGGGTGATAAGCCAAGAACGCATTCTGAGGTATACAGAATATTTAATGAAATGTATCTTGACCGTCACGATTCCCAAGTCTACGGTGAGTAGAATCGAACAAAAATTTCGTCAATTTGGAGCAGTCAAAGATCTTCCCAAACCTGGGAGATCAAAATTGACTGACAAAAAAAATTAATATTAATATCTTAATGAGATATTAATATTAATTGGGTAGGGTGATAAGCCAAGAACGCATTCTGAGGTATACAGAATATTTAATGAAATGTATCTTGACCGTCACGATTCCCAAGTCTACGGTGAGTAGAATCGAACAAAAATTTCGTCAATTTGGAGCAGTCAAAGATCTTCCCAAACCTGGGAGATCAAAATTGACTGACGAAAAAAATTAATATTAATATCTTAATGAGATATTAATATTAATTGGGCAGGGTGATAAGCCAAGAACGCATTCTGAGGTATACAGAATATTTAATGAAATGTATCTTGACCGTCACGATTCCCAAGTCTACGGTGAGTAGAATCGAACAAAAATTTCGTCAATTTGGAGCGGTCAAAGATCTTCCCAAACATGGGAGATCAAAATTTACTGACGAAAAAAATTAATATTAATATCTTAATGATCTGACACCACTGGCTTATTTTTGTGGGGCTATTTAAAATCAAAAATCCACAAGAATAAATCAACTAATATTGATGATCTAAAACACCGAATAGGCAAGATATCTTACAAAATATTGTCGAAAAATTTCCACAATATTTTTTTTCTGAAGAAATGAACAATGGTTTTCAATTTGATTATAATTATTGAATATACTGTTAATTACTTCAAACTTTATTTCTTTCTAAGGGGATGGTTAATTATTTTATAAATTAAACAATTGAAAATTGATTTTTCTTATTACCAAACTCCAAGAATCAAAAAGTCCTATATTACTGAATAGAGAAGAGAAAACACTTTTAAATGTGGTATCATACGCTACCCCTTTTCATTTTCCAGTGGAAGTCATTACTTCTACTAGGATGTTGAAGGGGCAGGTGAATAATTTTATTCAAAAATTGTAGATTCATACATCAAAATTGACCTTTTTTACGAATTTTCATTTACATTCGTAATTACGTAAAAATGAATTTATTCGTTACTTTAGGACCACACTGTATATAAACATATTTATCGAATGTGGAAAGTTATTTTTAACCGACTTCCAAAAAGGAGGAGGTTATCAATTTGTGGTCAGGTTTTTTTTATGTATGTTCAGTGATTATTCAAAAACGGCTTGGGCAAATTTGATGATTTAAACGGCATTGTATTCAGGAATATTACAGAAACCATATAATATTTTATAACATGACATTTAACGTTTTCCAGAAAATGAGAAAAAACATGAATGAGTCTTCACTGTTTTCTCTAAAACTGCTCAAGCAATTTCAATATTATAAATTTTATTCTGCAAAGATATGTTCCAGCTTGATTCCGTATATTTTTCTATAACGTAAAAGATACCATTTTTCTGAAAATCCAAAAAATATAGGCAAAAAAATTGTAACATGGTAAATGTCAAATCATGAATATCTATACTCTTTTCGAGGTGTCATTCCTGTGTACGCAAGACAATATACATTATATATAAATATAATATATATTGTTTCTGGTCTTCAAACATGAATATCTAGTTTAAATGTCAAGATATGCCATGAAAGTATATCGTACATGGTGTTTGTAATGGTTTTCATTTTTATTCATTTGAAGTCAGTTAAGTTCAGGGATCTATAGTCGTGTGAAATGGCAAAAAATATTCCATTAGTTTATTGAAACGAAAATTTGTTATGTCGGCTATTTCTTCTGTATGGTATACGGTTGTGAGTGTGTGCGTGCGTGCTTGTGATATTAGGTGGTACACAAGCAGTAGTATAGAAGGATGATTGAAATATAAGTTGGAATTGAATTAGTTATACAGGGTGGTTCAAAAAATATTGTAATGGGTGACGCATAAGTAGTTGCATATACAAGGTGGTTGAAATAAGAGTGGAGCAAAACTATAGTTATCCAAAGTGAATATTTGAGTTATAGAACGGAGTATAATTACAGTTATACAGAAAACTTCAAAAAATTTAAAAGCAGTTGAATATACAGGATGATTGAAATATAAGGTGGAGTAGAATTACAGTTATATAGGGCGATTAAAAAGGTATAAAGTGTGAAACATAAGTAGCTGCTTAGACAAGGTATTTGAAGTAAGGATGGAGTAAAATTATTGTTATTCAGGGTGTATCAAAAATTTGTTATATAAACATAAGCAGTTAGGATATTTGAAAAATAAGACCGGGTATAATATAATTATAGACATGGGTTAAAAAAATTTAAAACCGCATATACCGAGTTGTTGAAATAAATGGTAGTGTAAAATTATAGTCATATAATGTTGTTCAGTAATGTGGATTTTGTTATATAGGGTAGACCATGAGCAGTTACATAAATGGAATACTAGAAATATAGGGCGAAGTAATACAGGGTGGTTTTAAAGATATTAGGACCGTTGCAATATTGTGTGGAGTTAAATTATAGTTGTACAGGGTAGTTCAGAAAATGACAAATAAGTTATATATGGTGACCAATACACAGAAGCATATACAGTGTAGATGCAATATTGAGTGAATTAGAGTTACACTTATAGAAAGTGGACCAAATAATACAAGTTAAAAAATACTTGAAAAATATAGAAAAAGAATATAAATTTGAGACGGAGAAAGAGCGAGAGAGATATAACAATACGCTAAAATATTCAACAGAATTGTACCTTAAATCAGGTAAAAAAGAAGAATGTCTGAAAATAGTGACTGATTGCACACGGTTTCTAAACGGTTTTTATTTTAAGTAGGTTCTTTTTTAAATATAAATTATCTGAAGTCAATTTATATAGACTTTTTGACGTTTCATATGTTTTGAATGACTTTATGAATATGTATGAACCAAGAAGGTAAAATAGGGTTGTGAGCACCTATAAAATGCTCACTCAATCAGTCAATTGTTCCGATGTTTATGGACTGTTAATAACCTCATGTGTATAGGTAAACTTCTCTAAAACCGTATTATTAACATGAAGCTATTAAGATGCTGCTTTACTATTTTTATTTGCAAATGAAAGGTGTTTTCCGAGTTAACCTATGTGGGTGTGGCAGTTCCAAAACGTTAAGCTCTGCAGATGACGCCCTCTACCGTAGATGCATGGGGTAAATTGATGCCTATTAAAACCGAGTGATAATAAACAATTCCCTTCGTGTAAACTAGGGACAAGCTCATCGGGTCATTACACTTTTCTCCCAAGTAAGCGTTAGTAGTAGCATATTCGACCAAAGTGAACAAATTGAACAATGCCCCAAGAAAGCATAATGAACAAAGAAACTGCTGTAATAGAAAATTGACTGGACTTGCTTATTTTATTAACAAAACAACAACAAACGCTATCGGTTGCTTCGGTAAAATGATGGTAAGAAAAGAAAACCTCATTAAAGAAAATTGAAATAAAAACTATGAGAATTAAATTTTGATTCAAACTTAATTGCTCAATGAATTGCAAAGATGATGTTCTTTATAAATAGGACAAACCAGTTGTTCGTGTTAACCCAGATTTAGAAACTAAAATGGTACATTTCCCCTTTTTATAAAATTAAAACTATTTTTACTCTCGGTTTGTACATTTTGTTTTGAATTAATGCCAGTCTGTGTTTAAATATCAGTTCGCGAGATTATTGAACATACAGCTGGTATGTAAACATAATAACTCAACATATTTATCAATTATAAATTAAAATTATTAACTATCAGCAGATACAATACTAACCTCGGTAAAATTAGATAAAACACGCACTAGACACCACCTTCGCCACTCAGCGCTTAAATGTTTAACTTTTCTGTCGGTTTTCCGACGGCGGCATAAAAATATTCAACACAACAGTCTAATAGGGGAATACAAGCCAGCGTATCATAGGCGCCGAAGGCAGACGTTGAAGAAAGCGTTCCAAACGTTGTAACTCAATTTAGGGGGCAGAGAATTCCAACTGATAAAAATTTTATCTTTATTTTCTAGAATTACATTTGACCATTAGTGTAGGCCAACTAAGTTTAGCATTATTATCAATACGTTGTAAAATTTTGTTTCCATGTAAAGGTCTCTTCTCTACTGATGTGTGCTTCTTGCTTCTTTTTGAAGCAAAATCTTCTTAACGGTGGCCCACACTTACACATTGAAAATAGATTAGCAAGGCAATGAAATGCAAAACTTGTAATTTCATTTCTTTCGACACGTTCGGACCGACTGACCGACCGACACCCCACATATTGCCTCAATCTTGAAATATTTATCCAATTCAGTTCTCTATATAAATAACTGGGGCCAGGTAATTTATTAGGAATCTCTTCTTTTATAGAAAATCAATAATAAATAGAAAATAAACCAATATAAGATCTACGTAATATACAATACCTGCACAAAATTGCTTTTCGTTCTAATAAACACTCCAATTCTTTCTATGTGATATTTTAAATTGGAGACATGACATAAGGCAGAAACTAAGACGAACACCACATAAGAAGGCAACTTAGCATTAAATTTCCATATTATTAACAAATATAGACTCTTAGAAGAATACACATTAAGTAAAACATGTCCTTTGTTTACATCGTTTTGTTATTGTAATAAACAAAGTATGTTTACCACTCAATAGAGGCGTTGATATATTGCATACAGCCGAAACGTTTATATCATCTATATAATAAAATTCAGTTAAAAACCGTTGGTCAACAATCTAAAGACCACGGCTACAAATCTAAAGTTGGCGGGTTCAAACCGACAAAAAAATATACTTTTTTTAAATATGTCATTATTAATTAATTTTATGTACTATTTTCAGTGCACATAAAAAGAATAAAACACATTTTATTTTAATATTACATAGAATAAGAACTTAAAAATTTTAAATTGTTGCCACCGATGTTTTGTATAAATTTTTTTTAGACATCTTGTCGTCTAATACTTATTCAGATGAACTAAACACTGACTCAATATTAAATTCTTAAATTAAGATTAATACTGCAGTCATAACAAAATAGTGACACTTATTTTAATTCACCCGATATTTATATCCATTACTAAGAATGACACAAAGTACGAAAAATAGAAGCAGTGAGATAACGAGAAAAGGGAAGCATATTTCGTAAGAAGCTTTCGCTTCCGTCGTTCACTCTCAAATGACTGCCGCTCTTTTAGACATTTATTGTCTTTTTCATTGGCACGTAGCCTACCCATTGTCGTTTTGGTGTCTTAATTCTGTGGATCACATCTATTATCTGGTTTTTACTTCTACTCTCTTTTTGCACTGCCACAATTTTTTTGACAATTAGTTATTGTTAGAGCCAAATAGTACTTCACCAAAATAGACCGTCAACAGATGACAGATTTTGGTCGACTATTTTCTTGCTTCTGGCTAAAAGGGGGTTGAACAGTGTGTTATTGTTGAATACAATGAGGCGACATTTGAGAGAGAATTCGTGTTAACATAGGAAAAATCAGTTTTCCTTTTCTGAAAAAATGTATTTTGGACCGTGTTTCTCGCTTTTGCAATGTTGACTAAATGAATTTTATGATGTAACCAAGCATTGAAATAAATGGCCAAGTAGGATTTTGGACAGGAATCGTTCCAGTTTCCACAATATTATCCGATCCTTAATCTTACTTGGCCATAGGCAAACCTTATGCCAATTTTTATGTGGACCACTCTCGATATCAACTTTCAAATCCTTATCCTTTTGGCCACAAGCGACACTTGTGCCTATCATATATTGATGCTTGTTGAACCATAGAATTCATTTAGTCAACATGGCAGGCGAGAATATCAGACCAAAACATCTTTTTTCGGAAAATGAAAAAAGAGTTTTCCCATTTTAGCCACCGGGTTCCCTGGTAAATTTTGCTTCATTGTATTTTTTAACCCCCTTCGAGACAAAAGCCAGAAAATAGTGGCCCAACTGAAGGTCTAAAAACATAAATGTGAAAAGGGGGGCGAAGCTCTTCGGTACAAAGGATATCGTTGTTGTAGAATTCACGTATAAAAGAATTAGGAGCTGTACGAGTGCCACGTTGCATAGGAACTTGAGCGAGCAATAGAGAAATAATGTGCAACAGTCTTCACTTGAATTCAAAAAGTTGATATCGAATTTGTAACTTCTAATAGTCAACAAGACGTTCGACATTTAATTCAGACTGAAATTTTAACTTTGTTAGTTATATTTTATAGTATATTTAGTTAAAAAAAGCTTATGAAGCTAAAAATTCACTCTCAAAATATATTACAAATGTTCTTTCAAATTATCTGATGTACTACGCTAGTACATTCTTGGTGTAATTTCCTGTAGTTAGAATAAGTTAGAAAAAGTATTTTATGAAACTTGATAAAGACATTATATTTGAAGACGCGAGATGTAAGACCGACATCTAGGATTTTCGAGAGAATCAGTACACAGAGGTTCCGAATCTGGAGCCGTTCCGTGTAATTGATGTTCTCTCTCAACTCCTAGGACAGAATGTCACGATAAAATTTTTCAGGTTACTTCACCTGTCACAGATATTGAATACTCTCTTCGAGGTCATTCCTTTGTACGAAGAGAGTATTCAATATCTCTGACAGGTGAAGTAACCTGAAAAATTTTATCGTGACATTTTGTCCTAGGAGTTGAGAGAGAACAGCAATTACACGGAACGGCTCCAGATTCGGAACCTCTATGTACTGATTATCTCCTAGATGTCGGTCTTACATCTCGCGTCTTCAAATTTAACGAAATGCATCAAATGCATAAAGAAGTGTTCGAGAGAACATTAAATTGTGGGAAGCGCAACTGGTGAAGGTTCCCTAACCAGAAACAATATTGTTACGAAATTTACCCAAAGCCGACCCTGTGTCATTTCAGCACGACAACAAACGCTTCAATAAAAAATAGGATTCTCGAAAAGACTCGACAGCGGAAGGAGCAATGATTATTTTCTACTGGAGAATTCCACGGGGATTATAAAAGAAGCACACCACGATCGCCAAGGAGTGATACCGCGTCGACTAGCTTATATGGGCTTGTTATTGTATTTGAATCAGATGTTTTGAATGTAAATAAAGTTCTAGAAAAGTGACAGTGCATATTAGTTATAATTTTCAATTGAACCCACGAAGTATATTGCAATTTGGTGTTAGAAGTGAAGGATTAAGTGCAGTTAACATCCTAAATTGATTTATGGAAACTCGTAGTATGGAAAAGATAGACGAAAAAATTGCACAGATTCTAGAAAAACGTGATAAGAAAGAGAAACAACATCAAGAAGAAATTCAACAAAGGTTAGTGAAATCTTTTGATGATAAACTTAAAGTTGAATTAGAAAATCTTGTCACTACGATGAAAAGCGAACAACAAAATTTAATGGAAGGATTATTCTCGAAATTTGTAGAAAAACAAGATCAAACTGAATTAAAACGACAAAATGAATTTAAAATAACTGAAGAGAAAAGACAAATGCAATTTGAACAACTAATGCAAATAGTAGGACAAGTTAATGAAACAGTTAATGAAAGAATGCAAATAGTTGAGTCAGATATAAAAGAAATAAACGACGAGATAAAGATCCTAAAAAATAATGTGGAGACTCTTGAAATCAAAGTAGATGACATCGATTCCGTCCAGAACCAGGTGAAATTTGAAATAAGTGCTATCCAAAACCAGGTAAAAGCTGAAATCAGTTCAATTAAAGACGTAGTACACAGTGAAGTACAGGATAAAGTGGAAACAGCAATTAAAAAATTGCAACAAGATTTGCAGAGAGGAAAATACCAGCACACCGTGAGTACCAAAGGTTCCTTTAGTAAACCACCCACATTCGACGGCAGTTCATCTTGGCCCATGTATAAACGACAATTTGAGGCCGTGGCTACAGCTAATGGATGGGATAATCAAGAAAAGTCTACTTCTCTGGTAATTTCGCTAAGAGGTCCGGCCCTAGAACTCCTCCAAAGCATTCCAGTCGATGAACAAGGCAATTTCGAAAAGATCATCGCCATCCTAGACAAACGCTACGACAATCAATCCTTGAGCCAGGTATACCAAGTCCAACTCAGTGGAAAAACGCAAAAATCCGGTGAAAGCCTTCAAGAATTCGAAGCAGAGATTAGACGGTTAGTACACTTGTCCTACCCAGACCTGCCAGAGGAAACGAAAGACCAGTTGGCCACGCAGAGTTTCATAAACGGCATCAGAGATGTGGAAGTACAAAGAAATCTAAGACTAAGTGGCGTCAAGAAAAGTAATGAAGCTCTACTTAGGGCTTTGGAAGTAGAGGCCGTCATGAACATGTCCAAGCCGAGGGTCCGAGCAGTTTCCTTCAACCAGGAAGAGTCAGAGTCACCATTTCAAGCGCTGCTTGCTGGCCTGAACAAAATATTAGAACGGTCACAAAGAACTGGCACCAGAGGGGCATGCTACCGCTGCGGACGGACAGGACACTTCCAACGTGACTGCCGAGTAAAGCTACCGGAACGATCACCAACCAGGGGTAGCCAACAAACCGACCTTACCAACCAGGGAAACTCCAACCAGTCAGCATAAGGGGGCGAATGCTGACTCACCCTCCACCAGCCCCCAGGACAGTATCCATCCGGGGATTTTGCAGAGATAGCGGCAGCCTAGTCATCAGAGGCACCATCAACGGGCGAGCAGTTACCATCACCATCGATACCGGCGCCGCTGTGTCCATTGCCAAGTCCAGGGTTTTGAGAGCATCAGAAATTCGGCCAGTTACCAATAACATCCAGCTCAGAACAGTCACCGGCGAGAGCATGTCAATACAGGGTGAGGCAGATGTCGTGCTACAGATAGGGGACAACATGATCCGGCATAGGGTCCTGGTAGCGAATATTGAGGACGATTTTATACTGGGAATGGACCTAATTAGCCAGCATGGATTTATGTTCGACCCGAGATATGATGTTCTTCGGTTCCTGAATGAGGAATTTGTATTGACACGGCCCGTCAACACATCAGTCACGCCCATAAAAATTGTGGCAAAGTCTTCGGCTAGAATTCCCGGTCGAACGGAACAGATTATTCATGGGCAGCTAGACAGCAATCCTGGGAGCTGCGTTGGAATGGTGGAGCCCGTACACTCAGCTCATGACTACTTAGTTGGACGGGCTATAGTTAAAACCGGACGAGATATACCAATCAGAGTCCTGAATTTGTCCAACAACGACATCAGAATTACCAATGGTCAGGAGATAGCTTGTTTCGAGCCAGTAGAGACCATCATCAATTGCGAAGAAGAGTACCAGACGTCGGTGAAGGAGACAGGGCCCGATAAAGAGTTCCTACAACAGTTTGCTGACCATTTGACACACTTGACACCAGAGAACCAGAAGAAAGCCAAGCAATTTATCACAAAACACTGGCAAATTTTTAACAGTAAAAATGGAACTACCGGTCGCACCAACATCATCCAGCATCGAATAGATACCGGAAAAGCTCAACCCATCAGAATACCACCTAGACGACTACCATTGGGGCAACAACAGGCAGTCGAGGAAAACATCGAGTCCATGTTACAAAATGGGGTTATTGAGCCATCCATCAGTCCATGGTCTGCTCCCGTCGTGCTAGTTAAAAAGAAAGATGGAACCACCCGATTTTGCGTGGATTACAGAAAGCTGAATGATGTCACGAAGAAAGACAGCTATCCACTACCCCGAATCGATGACACTTTGACCACACTAGCAGGCTCCCGTTGGTTCTCCACACTAGACCTAAAAAGTGGATATTGGCAGGTTGGTCTACACGCAAATGACAGAGAGAAGACAGCGTTCTCCACCAGTAAAGGGCTGTTTCAGTTCACGGTCATGCCCTTTGGGTTATGTAATGCACCCGCTACATTTGAGAGGCTAATGGAGTATGTACTGAGCGGGTTAACATGGAGGACGTGCTTAGTATACCTCGACGACATTCTAGTCATGGGCCAGACATTCGACGACCATCTGAAGAACCTGGGCGAAGTATTCTGCAGAATTAATAACGCCAACCTCAGACTCAATCCGAAGAAGTGTTCCTTGTTCCAAAAAGAAGTAGAGTTTTTGGGCCACGTCGTTTCCGAGTCAGGAATCCGCACTAACGAGGACAAGATAGAAGCGATCCGTGATTGGCCAGTCCCGAGGGATAAGCATGAACTCCGAAGCTTCTTGGGCCTCTGTTCATACTACCGGCGTTTTGTTGAGGGATTTGCCACCATTGCCGCTCCTCTACATCGACAGACCACAGAGAAGGAGACGTTCCGTTGGAATCAGGATTGCGAAACATCATTCAGACGACTGAAGGCAGCACTATGTTCCAGCCCAATCCTAGCCTTTCCTACACAGTCCGGCAAGTTCATCTTAGACACCGACGCCAGCAACACCGGTTTGGGGGCCGTCCTATCCCAGGTGCAAGATGGTGAAGAGAGGGTGATCGAGTACTACAGCCGTGGATTCTCGAAGCCAGAAAGAAATTATTGCGTCACCAGAAAAGAACTTCTTGCAATAATAAGGGCTGTAGACCATTTCCACAAATACCTGTATGGTCGCCATTTCTTAATCCGAACAGATCATGCCGCACTCAAATGGCTGCTGGACATGAAGACACCGGAAGGACAACTGGCCAGATGGATGGAGAAATTACAGCAATACGACTTCAAGGTGGAACACCGTGCCGGCCGGTTGCACAATAATGCCGATGCCCTATCCAGAAGACCCTGTAGAGCGGAATGCAAGCATTGTCTGAAGACGGAACAGCGAGAGGGTATCTCCATCAGGCAGATCCGAGTGCAGGCCAATGAAGACTGGACAACGGAACAGTGCATCCAGGACCAAATGGCTGATCCAGACATCGAACCAATCTTGTCACTAAAAATGAGAGGGGCACCCAGGCCACGATGGGACGAGGTAGCTAGATACTCCGGCGTGCTGAAATCGTTATGGGCTCAGTGGGACTCTCTAAGAGTAGACAATGGAATGCTCAAGCGAGTTTGGGAAAGCGCTGATGGACGAGAAACCAAGTTCCAACTGGTAGTTCCGAAGAAAAAGGTACCAGCCATCCTGACCGAAGTACATGATGGAATTACCGGAGGCCACCTGGGCATGAATAAAACCCTAGACAAAGTTCGCCAGCGGTACTACTGGGTGAATTACTTCGAAGACGTCAGAGCCTGGTGTCGCAAATGTGCCACATGTGCCGCCAGTAAGGGCCCGAAAACCCGAACCAAGGGCAGAATGCAGCAGTACAATGTGGGCGTCCCATTTGAGAGAATTGCCATCGATGTCGCCGGTCCGTTTCCCGAGTCTGAGAGGGGGAACAAATACATTCTGGTCGCAATGGATTACTTCAGCAAATGGCCTGAGGCATATGCGATACCCAACCAAGAGGCAACCACGGTAGCGACGGTGCTAGTAGAACAACTATTCAGCAGGTTTGGTGTCCCAATGGAATTACATTCAGACCAGGGGCGTAACTTCGAATCGAATGTATTCCAGAAGGTCTGCACGATGTTGGGGATCAGGAAAACGAGAACAACACCATTACACCCACAGTCAGACGGAATGGTGGAAAGATTCAACAGGACCTTGGAACAACACCTATCCAAGGTCGTCAGCAATAACCAGCGTGATTGGGATGAGCATATTCCCCTATTCCTGTTGTCATATCGCTCTGCTGTACATAATAGTACAGGCCTGACCCCAGCCAGGGTCTTATTCGGAAAGGAGCTGCGACTACCATGCGACTTGGCATTTGGCTCCCCCGAAGAACCTCCCCAAGACATCGACGATTATGCCGACCAGCTCCGACATAACATGCTGGCAATACACGAATTAGCCCGAACGCAGATGTTGGCCACCAGCGACCGGATGAAGACGCGATACGACCTCAAGGCCAATTCAGTCGGGTTCCAGGAGAGCGACAAAGTCTGGCTGTACAACCCCCAACGGAGCAAGGGTAAATCCCCAAAGCTTACACCCGCCTGGGATGGTCCATACGAAGTGGTGAAGAGGCTTAATGACGTCGTCTACCGGATCCGTCGAAACCCCAAGGCTAAATTGAAGGTGGTTCATTTAGATCGACTCGCTCCCTACCATGGAAGGGATGTTTCTGATCGGGACGATCAGAATTAAAGGGGGGGCAGTGTTACGAAATTTACCCAAAGCCGACCCTGTGTCATTTCAGCACGACAACAAACGCTTCAATAAAAAATAGGATTCTCGAAAAGACTCGACAGCGGAAGGAGCAATGATTATTTTCTACTGGAGAATTCCACGGGGATTATAAAAGAAGCACACCACGATCGCCAAGGAGTGATACCGCGTCGACTAGCTTATATGGGCTTGTTATTGTATTTGAATCAGATGTTTTGAATGTAAATAAAGTTCTAGAAAAGTGACAGTGCATATTAGTTATAATTTTCAATTGAACCCACGAAGTATATTGCAATATGTATTATATTGATATTGATATATAATATATATTGTCTTGCGTACAAAGGAATGACAACTCGAAGAGAGTAAAGACATTATATGCCGAAACATGTGTCGTTTTGTCAAAATAAAGAGTAAATCTCGAAGTGTATTTTCGTTTTTGTGTTTCTCATCATGAATAATTATGTCAGATTTCATACGACATACGTCTGAAGTCGAGTGGTAGAGCCGTCGAATGGTTTTAAGAATCGGCGCCCAGAACATTATTTATATGTTCTTGATGAAAGTTTAATAATTTACCTTGATTCCAAATTTCTTGTTTCTAAAAACGAGTCCAAACCAACTCATCGAGCAGAAGGGAGCCAGACTTGCTCTTGCTATCTCGAATGTTTGTTCCCTCTTCCATATCATAGTGCTCTTACCCGCTATTTCATGCTCAGATTGTCTGGACCCGCCTTTAACTAGAAGTCGTCTAGGTCTTTGACTTGTAACTCAATGAATGTCTCAGACCTTCATAATTGAAGCAACATAAGGTTTATTCACAATGTGTTGGATTGTAGTATAAAAGTGGCCTTATGAGACTAGCAAATTGTAACTTTGTAGCCCTAATAGTTTTTGAGTTCGAAAATAGCTTGAAATTGTTTTGTGAATGATTAACTAATATTGCATCTTTTCTATATATTATAGATTTCTTGGGAATAATCACACCACACTTGTAGAACAGTGCGAATATTACAAAGATTCCAAACGTTTCAGAGTCTAGGTTCGTTCTCAATAGCAGTTATAAGAAAATGTGAAATTTAGAATTAAAATGTTACGTCACTTCATATCCTCAAATATTTTTATTCAAAATTTAGATGTTCTTATAATTGCCTTCGAGAACGGGGTCTGACTTACACCTTAAAATGTTTGAACTCTTTTCCTTGCGGATCTGGGCCCACGGTATAAACACAGTTAGCGCACCGTGAAAACATCATGGATACACAGTGCATAAATCGTGTATTTGTTCCATTGGCACATGGTGTTTACACGGTGTATATGTGTATATCGTGGTAGGTATAACAGTAAATACATTTAAAAAACTTGGCCGAGATCCGAGCCTGGGTTTTTGTCCTCGAAGTTCAGCATTCCAACTGTCTACGCTAAGAGATTTATTGCAAGATTGTTCTCTAAATGAGTTCATTAGTTTCGAATTTGAACCCACATAAAATCGATCATTAAATCAAAATAAATAATATTAATATTAGAGGCAACGCGAGTGTCATACATTGTATGTCAAGTCGGTATTAATAATGGTATAAAGTATTTTTTCTATAACAATAATATTAAAGTTATTATAATTTAGTTAAGTTCAATTGTTAGGTTGATCTGCTTTCCCATGCTTTTTGTTCGAAAAATTTTCTCATCCAGATAAAGAAAGGCAGGTATTTATGTATGTTATCCTCATCAACCTCGAAGTACAAACTTATTCTCCCGACACACTACCATGTATCTAGATAAGATTAAATTATTCCCTACCAATATTTAATGTCCTTGTCATCCTGGTCCATATTTCCAAAGATCCCTCTATCCTGTCACTGTTAATAACTTCGATGATATCGCGTCCCTTGTCTGACTTTTATGAATATGAAAAATAAACTAAACAATTTGATATGTACTAATATAAACAGTTAAAATCATACTATTATGCGGTTCATGATCTAGCTAAAATATTTGAGTTGTTTATGATCAAATTATAAATTAGTTGACTGCTGAATATTCAAATAAATCAAGTAAGTATTAGGAAAAAAGTTAAATTGGTGTTCACCAAAGACCTTTTATGCTCCTTATACTTTTCTTAAATGTTAATCTATTTTACTAAAAATAGCTGCTTACAAATGTGACAGTAATTAATGCCCAAGCAAATCGTGGAATGAGTTACAGTATAAAAACTTCTGGTAAAGTATATTGTTACAAGAATTCATCCGACAGCTGGTGCATTCGGCCATCAACCAATTCGTGGAAGGGACATTATTCCGATACTTCTGGGAATCCGAAATGTTTTGTCTCTCAACAGGCCGACCGCTGTCGTTACTGGGAATTCCCTTGAAGTTTCCAGAACACATGAAGGAAGTTTCCCGATAGCTCGTTGACTTGCCAGACTAATTCCAAGAGAAATATATAAATACGGGGAGCTGGCGATGTTATTCATTCAGTATTCGACGGTCCTATTGTTAAGTTATGATAAATTGTAAATAGTTCTTGTGAATATAAATTGTGTTAAAGTAGTGGAAATAAATTAGAGTGAGTTGGACTGTGTTTTTAAATAAATCGAAGAACTGAACAGAACCCGAGTCTGTTAGGAAGCTAATTTTATTTATCTCCCAGAAGACCTCTCAAATGAATAGCTCTTGTCTCTATTCTGGAGGTTATGTATACTTCTTCAGTGAGTTGCGGTACTCCCTTGATATTTTCCATGTAAACTTGAAGTAAAGCATTATATATTTTTTTATCTAAATAGCTCCACTTTACGCCGAAATATTGTATTTTATCCACATATGAATGTGCGCCGCTGGCAAATTCTAAAATACAATATGAGTTTCTGTTTTGTTTACAAACTTTTTAATTTACTTTTGTCTGTTCGTAAAAAGTGTAATTTTCCGTTAGAAGAAATTTAAATTTGTAGTAGTTTTTGGATATTAATAAATGTGTATTGTCTTCCTCTTGATGCCTATAGACAATTTATAACTTATCAACGGTGTTTCAGTGGTGTTCTATCAAATAATAAATAAAGTTACGACCATCAATTTCAGTTTTTCGAGTGGAAACAACGATGCGTCGAATTTAAAGTTTATTATATACAGGGTGTAAATAGTTTGACTGCATATATTTTAGGTGCAGATAGTACTCACCAAACAAAACAAATAACTCTTATAACACTATGGTCTAAAGGCCTTAATAAGCAAGAAAATTTGAAATACATGTTAAGTAAATTATTGTCAATGTGGCAACGTCGCGCTAAAAATGAGATTTGCTTGTAGCGTGAATAATAAAGGAATGAGTCACCACAAGAAAATGAACACCTGTTATTTTTTTGTATTAAATAATTTCATAGTTTCGAGTGCCGGTAGATTTATTTAGGTACATAAAATTTTATGAAATATTATTTTCAAAAATATACCCTTTTAATATCTATGTATTGAAATGAATATTTATATTTGGCGATTTATTTTATGCATCAAGTTGAAGAAGGGAGGATACAAAGTTGTTTACATTATGATACAAAAATAATGCGATACAAACTATATTAAACAAAACATTTCTTATATGTAGTTCTTTTATGTGTTAAATTCTTCGAGAAATAATTGTTACTAAGAAATTAATATTACTTATCTTAGACAAATAAAAACCTTTGACCTGCAGGATGTCATTATGATAGAGCTTTGGCGAGCAAACGGATTATTTATAGTACATATTCAAAATTCAAAATTCTTGTTAGTACATTTGCTTTCCCCACAAATTAATAGCATGTCAGGTCTTTACCTAATTGTATGATTGTCACTGTTTGTCACAAAATAATACACTCGAACTCACAATTCACAACAGATTTTATTTATTTTTCCAATTTATATTTTAAAATGAAAATCAAATAACTTATGCTATGTCGAATGTCACGCAAAAATCACTTTCACTTTCTTAAAAGAACCGGGCAGCAAAAAAGCAATCATGGCAGCGGCCAGCTGTAGTACTGAGTATATGCTATGTCGCCACATCTGATCGGAGAAACGTAGGGCAAATTATAACAGAATATTTAGAGTTTAAATAATAATTTTCTTTGTTAATACAGCTATTAAAGGTGTATACGCTATTGAGTATTTACATAATTAGCTTTACAATCATTTTGAAGCCGGAAATTATTTATTATTCACTGTAATAAAGGCTACAGAACTTCTAACTTTTTCATTTTTTTTGGCAAAACTATAGTTTATTTCTGAAAATGTTATAAAGCTTTTTGATTTGTTTTGACCTGAAGTATTGATCCTCAAAATCTTTGCACTCAAACCGTTTACACCCTTATATATATAATGTACCTTTATTTAGTCACAATTTTAGAAATAGTGAACTTACCTTTAAAAATTCTTCGTAATATGATTTCTGTATTTTGAAGTAATCCTTTGTGAGCCCATTCTTAAACATGGTCACATTTGGCGATGCTTTAACACGTTTTGATAAATTACTGAACTTGCCTAGCCCGTTTTCAAGTGAAGCTGTGTATTGAACCCATGCAATATGCAACTGCTTTGGAGTTCTACTCTGTAGAATTTGTAATCTATGATATCGACTGCACGCCAAATGCAAAAAGACGCAATATGTGAAATGAGGATATATAAAAGAATTGAGCAAGTGCACCTCGAAAGTTTTTCACGGATCTTCTGAAAATAATCTTATTTTTTCCTTAACGTTTTGCACATAAAGAACTTTCATTTCAAAACTAGCCATCCAAAAAAAAAAAATTAAAATATATTTAAAGGAAGACGAAATAACGTTATATTAATGAAGGGACACATTTTACACGTAGCGGTCACCCTGGAGTTTCAATCCCTAAGCGGGGATCAATATCACAAGTTTAAATACAAAGGGATATCATGTGATACTTCTTTTTAAATGCATCTTATTGCTAATCATTTAACACATCCTGTTAAAATCACAACAGTTAATATTGTATTAGCTTAGAATAACCTTGTACTTAAATTAGAAGCTCAAAATCTCCACCATTGTGGGTAAGGTAATAGTAAAGTCCCAGCTCGAATTCCTTCCGCACTTTTTGAAGCGTGTCTGGTATGATCCTCTCATATTCCCCCACTATTCTAAGTCTAAATTCAGGAATATCGCAAGATTGAGTTTTGTACACAGGTTTTAGATGTCTCCACAAAAAAAGTGAAGGGGCGTTAGGTCGGGTGTTCTTGCTGGCCAATCTGTAGCGGCCCTTCTCCCAATCTATTTATCTGTAAATTTATCATTAAGCCAATTTCGTACACGAAAGGTACAATGTGGAGGTGCTCCGTCCTGTTGAAAAATAAGTTTTCTTCGGCTAACAATAGAGTTCCATCTTGATCTATTTGATTTTCGGTTATAAGGGGATTTATCAGATTACAATTTCCCGGTTAAATTTTCTTTCATGAATAAAGAACCAATAATTTTATTTCCGAGAATTCCGGCCATACGTTGAGTTTCTGAGGTTGTTGGCTTTTACCGAACAACTTGTATACTGGTATTGTTCCAGTATGTACAATTATATTTATTGACAAATCCATTTAAAAAAATCTTGCTTGGTCAACAAAAATATATATTTTAAATAAAATTAGGGTCTATATTTGCCATTTGTGTTGTTAATTCGGAGAATTCTAACCTTCTGTCATAATCATCCTCAGCAACTGTTGAAACAGATATAATTTGTAGGGAAAGCATTTATTTAGGCATATAGTTTTATGCACAGTGTCGAATAAAATATTTGTTAACTTGAGACTTTTGGTTGGGATTTTTGAAGATCCATCACAAAATGACCTAAAATCTCAACCTGTGCAGCTTCAGTCGAACCTTGACAATTTTATTGCACACACTTCCAGTTTCTTGAAATTTATGAACTAAATCCAACACATACTGATGCCCAATATTTTTATCCGGAGGTGTCTGATAAAAAATATGAGCAGTTCTGCGTGCACACTGCTAATTGTTTACATTTACAGTCGCAAATATCTTTCGCAAAAACATTTAACCATTTTTTCTTACTTGTTTATCTTGGTATTTACACTACTGCATTTTTTTAATTACAATTATTTATTTTTTTGTACGGTTTCTAGGTCATTACTCTTTAAAAAATAATCTGATTTTAAAAAATGATGTGTTAAAATGAGCTCTTTACAAAGGTAATACATGATACTCGTTTGTATTTAAATTTGTAGAAGTAAAATATAAATTAACCTTTTTTGCCTTTTTTTAAGATATTTTGAAAGTTATTTTGAGTGGCTAGCTTTGAAATAAAAGCCCTGTATAGGCTACATGTTCTGAGTTTATAGGAATTTAATATTTTAAACGAGCTCGATTTATGTGTTATCCATGCAGAAACTTAAATGTATGTCTTTAAAAATTTTACAGTTTTACTGCTTCCTTTTACCATACATTTCGGTGTTTATGTGTTTAAAATTAAATTTTAAAACTTTAATCACTATTGAATTCACTGTGTATCGTATCTACAGTAAATTGATGGTTCTAGCCCCATATTAACATAGTATCATCCACATATAGGTTGATAAAAGTTAAATGTGCATCAAGAAAGCTAGACTCACCCTTATGTGAGGTACTCCATACTTTCTTTCAATTTTCTCTGATTCCACATGTTTATTAAATTTACCAAACGTTAACCCAAATCGAATAAATTATTTAAAAGCTGAAAGCACTTCATCTGCAGAAGCTTTATTTTTTTAACTTTTACCACGTTCTAATTTGTTTAGAAAAAGGTTAGAGATCTCCTCAGAATTGAGTTACAGTTACGAACTCTTCGTAAGGAGACTGAATATTTGAAACAATTGACAAAAAATATATTTAAGGCTCCTGATATTTGAATATCCTGTTATGTATTATTTTTTATAGTTTGCCACAATTGTTACCGTCGCTTTTATTTTGATCCACATTTTCCTGAAACTATATATAGTTTCTCCGTTTTTTGAATAAGTCCGAACCCTTATTGCTCATCTGTTTTTATAATTTGCAATCCTCTGTTCTTTTTGTAAATCTGTGCCGTTTATACTGGATATAAGTTTTCTTTTATAGCAGCTTTATTTTTTTAGCTATCCATTAGATTTTTGAATTTAATTTAGTTTCAATAGGGACACATTGTTTACGGTATATGGAATATTGTTAGTAAAGTTTATGGATTTTTTTTTGAATTTCTAACAACCTTTTCTTGGCCAAGTCTCCAACTATATTCCATATCCTATACCAAAACTCAACAGGTATCTGAACTTATTTGTAAATATCTATGGTTATAGAAAGTAGCGTTTTATTACCAATCGAAGCAAATTTTCCAATTTGTTAAACAGTAAGTTGATGACAATGAACAAGTCGAACTTCAAATTCTTGCAACATTTTAGCTAAGGTTTGTGAATGGATTCGTTATACTCACTATATTTTGCAATTCTTCAATTTTTTAGGTATTTTGAAGTAGACTTTCAATTATAGATAACCGCATTGATAAAAATTTAAAGGGATAAGAACTTGAGGCCTCGGAAGAGGCATTTGAAATTGAAAATTAGGCATTTTATGTAATTAAATTCGTAATAAATAAAAAAACAAAAATACAGCTTTATTGCAACACAAAAATGTACGATTGTATCGAATTTCATCAAAATCGAAGTGTTTGTGTGAAAGACAAAACAAATATTTTTTTGCGTTTGTTTCAATATTCTAATGTTTATGTCAAAAAGTTTGAGCCAAAGTTATATAATTATACAGAAGGTGGGTCGTAATAAAGCTGTAATTTGTTGAAGGGATGCAGATATTATTTTGTTTCTTACGAATTTGATTTAAAAAAATAGACAACATTTTTATTATATAAAAATTTCACTGTAGCAGTTTTTCGTTGGTATTTTTCTTCCCTAAAATGAAAATTTTTCTTTATTTCTTGGGTGTAATTATGGGTTAAACTTTTTTTTTCTAGCAGCCCGAACCTTAAACTGTTACATAGAGTTCCTTCATAACCTATTACATTGAATTTACCGTTTTGCAAGACTTTCTGCAGTTAATTTCAACGGAAAATAAAGAATTATTAAAATTTACAGAAAACTCGATATTTATTTTTTGGATTTATCAATTTTTGTCAATGTTTCTTCATAGTAACAATATATTTTTAGCACCATCTGCGAGTAGAGCTTAAAACGAACAAATCTTGAAATTTTCATAGGTATACGACTGTGTAGTTTTATGAATGTAAACTTGACTTTATTAAAATTAAATTCGCAAGAAAACAACATAATAATAAGTATATGGCTTCAAAAAAATTGCAGCTTCATTTCAATACACAAATTTATTACTTCACAGAATTTCATCGCAATGAATATTTTTGTTTCAACTACTTATAGGTGTTTTAAATATCTACAACTTTCAGAATTTTTTTTCAGTAGGAATATACTTTTTAAAGGTCCATTAGCCCAAAATTGTTTTACCAGCCTTTACTATGAAGAATTTTTCAAAACTGTTGCCTCTCAAGAGTGCTTCTGCACTGATCTATATATGTTATAAAATTATATGCATTTAACCATAAATAGCTTTAAAAAAAACACCGACTTCAATGCATAGTAAAAATACTGACACTAAAAAGTAAAAAATAATTCAATTGGATATTTAAAGCCAAAGATATTATATGTTCTATAAGACGTTTGAAGTTGATGCCAAGCCTAAGAATTGCATATATTTTACTTAGGAATATAAACAGCTTTATAAGTTAAACTGTTATTAATTTATAAAGCTATTTATACGCCACGTTACCACATATTTTCATGCTTGCCACCAACTTCAAACGTAGTCTTATAGAACATATAATATCTTTCGTTTTAAATATCCAATTGAATTATTTTTTACTTTTTAGTGTTAGTATTGTTACTATGCATTGAAGTCAGAGTTTTTTTTAAGCTATTTTATTGCGCTTTTTTAGTGATATAATGGCGGAACTGGGCAATTGTTACTAACTTTGTTTTATATCAGTTTTCTTATAGACAAAAAAAGGTCCTTTAGTATTAGACAAAATTCAAAATCTTTGACGAATATCGCATAAAACTAAAAAAACTGTCATGTGATGATTTTATAATAGGTTCCGGATCACGCAGATCATTGTATGAAAACTGGATGAATATATATTTTTAAATATTAATATGTTAATATTTGGGTAACAGAACTTAACTCGCAAATTCAAGGTTTCGAAAAAAATTTGAATACGTATATGTAAATATGCTGAGACTAAATGAATCAGGTTAATTTCAATTCTTTAACATTTACTGACACACTCTTTATAATAATTTTACTTCATAATATACTTCAACCTCTTTCTATATTCTTATGGACCGAATTTTGTGAACAACCCTATATAACAATAACCCTTTATATTCCAACCATCCTGTGTAGCAATAACACTTTATCTTCCAATCATTCTGTATATGCGACTGCCAATGGACCACACTATAAACACTTTTTGTTTGGAATTTTTTTAAACTATCTAGTATAAATTTATTTCTATTTCGCTCTATATTTCAACCCATACAACACCTTGTAGGGTACCGAATAAAACTCTTTCTAAAAATTGTTAATCACCCTGTATAACTGCAATTTTTTAAATCAAGCTGCATGACTATAATTATACTCCAGCTTATACGTCGCCACCCTGTATATGCATCTGCCAATAGTCACCCAATTTAATATTTTTTGAACCACCCTGTGTAACTATAATACCACTCTACCCTATATTCCAACCATTCTTTATTTGTAAATGCTAATGGGCTACTCTATAGGTATAACATTCTTTTACCTTTTTTTAAAACTTGTATAACATATGTTCTACTCGACCCTATCTTTCAATTATCATATTTAATCAATTGCTTGTGGGTGTCAAGATATAATTTTTTTTATTTTTTTTTTCTAAGCAATCTGTAGAACTACAATTTCTCCCCACTCCACTCTATATTCTAACTCCTCTGTATATGCAATTGCTTATACGCCACCTAACAAATTTAGTTTCTAACGTATTTTAACCGTCCTATATAATTATAATTGTAAAACGTCCTATATGTCAACGAATTTATATAAGCATATAAAACTGCTCATTGGCTACATATAACATTTTTTTAACCATCTGATATAATGTTATGGCAGGAGATGATAGCGACACAGAGAACTCACCTTCATGTGTGGCTCAATTTAACATGTGACTCGTAAGCTTTTACCCATATTAAAATCGGCAACTTTTTTTATTTGAAAACGTTAATTAACGTTAATTCAGAACCAGTTTCGATATTTCCAAAAGTAATGGTAGATTCTTCACTCTTATGGAAAATGCATCTTTTTGACACACCCCGTATAGATTATTGACAAAAGTAACAAAAAATGATTTCATTTTAGTTTTCAAGATTGCGCAGTTTTTTTATGAAACCATATTTATTATTTTCTAGATATTATTAATAAGAAAATTTTCGATACTATTCTAACTTAAATGCACATTATACAGGGTAAGTTTTTTTTGATGATCAGTATGGGGATCTCGGAAACTAGCGGAGATAGAGCAATGGTTAAATTGGGAAAGATTTGCAGTTTTACTGGCCCAATTTAATGACATTTCGGATTTTTGTAAGAAGTCATGGCTTACTAGATATTTTGAAAAAAAACGATATTCAGTCAATTTAGTCAAATCCCTCTAGCTCCTTTGTTTTTTGATTTTATAAAAAAGTGTAAATTTCAAAATTGTAGAGAATTGTATCCCGAATATGTTTGTCATGTCCTCGTTTGCGTGACAGCATCTCTTTTTCGAGATATGATACAAACTTATCTTTTTTTGAATGGAAACCATAGTTGGCTATAGCCTCAAAAAATCGGACGTTTTTAGAGCTTTTCAACGATACAACTCGATATAGTTATTCATAAAAATAACGGAGTTATGGATGCTTTTCTCTCTTATTTTCACTTTTAACGTAGTTAGCCATGAAATAGATTGATTTATTAATAACTATTCCAAAAAAAATTCAACGTTTTTAGGGTTCCGTATATACAATATACGGATACCCTTATAATATCACTCAGGATTTCTGCCTCTGTCACATCACAGCATTTTTCTCCTAAACTACTGGACGGAAGAGGATGAAATTTGGTACCAATGTAGAGTTTGGTGACCCGCTCAGGAGAACATATCGTAAATGAAGAAATTTAGATTTTAGGGGTACTTCTGGGGGGGAAAACTAAAAAAATTGACCGTTCCCCCCCTGATCTCCGAAACTACTGAGCCTAAAATTTTGAAAAAAAATAGGAAATATAGAACGTTGCCCGAACTATACAGGAAAAATAAGGAGAAACCATTAATATTAATTTTGGGGTGCAAATTATAGAATTAAATAAAAACTTTAAAATAAAAAAAATTTCAAACGCATCATGTAATATATCAAATGAAAGGTCTCATTATGAGGAACACAAATATATTTTTTTCATATTTAAAAAAAATATTTAAAAATATATTCACGAAAATGTACCAAAATTTAGCCATCCCCCCCCTTATCTTCGAAACTATAAAACGTAAAGTTTTGAAAAAAGTTAGAGGTATAGGTTCTGACCTGAAGTTTACTGGAAAAATAAGGAGAAACCTCTACTTTTAATTTTGGGGGGCAAATTATTTCTAACCCATCATGTTATATATCAAATGAAAGGGCTCATTACGAAGGAAAGAAATATATTTTTTCCATATTTTTAAAATAAATTAATTAAAAGATATTAACAAAAATATAAAAAAAAATTTACCCATTCCCCCCCCTTATCTCCGAAACCATAAACTGGAAAATTTTGAAAAAAAATGGAGGTACAGCCCCTCATTATTAAAAATTATAGAATTAAATGGAAAATATAAAATTAAAATTGTTTCTAACCCATCATGTTATATATCAAATGAAAGGGCTCATTATGACGAAAACAAATATATTTTTTTCATATTTTTAAAATAAATTAATTAAAAGATATTAACAAAAATATAAAAAAAAAATTTACCCATTCCCCCCCCCCTTATCTCCGAAACCATAAACTGGAAAATTTTGAAAAAAAAATGGAGGTACAGCCCCTCACCTGAACTTTACTGGAGAAACCCCTAATATTTATTTTGGGGGGCAAATTATAGAATTAAATGGAAAATATAAAATTAAAATTGTTTCTAACCGATCATGTTATATATCAAATGAAAGGGCTCATTATGACGAAAACAAATATATTTTTTTCATATTTTTAAAATAAATTAATTAAAAGATATTAACAAAAATATAAAAAAATTTACCCATCCCCCCCTTATCACCGAAACCATAAGTTGTAAAATTTCAATATCAAATCACAGGGCTCATTATGACGAATGGAAAGTGAATTATTAGAAAACCCCCATAGTAATTTTAGGGACAAATTATACAATTAAATGGAAAATAAAGATTCAATTTTCAAACGCATCATGTAATATATCAATTAAAAGGCTCATTATGTGAATTACAAATATATCATATTTTTAAATCGTTTGTTTAAAAGATATTAACAAAAATATTAAACATCGACATAATTCCCACTTTAGAAACTACACTATTTAAATTTTGAAAAATATATTTTATTTGTATTTTTTAATAATTTGAATAACAGATTTAATAATTTATAATTTAAAACTCGACCTATTTTGCCCTTTATCTTCCAATCTACAGAGCCTTAAAACTCAGGCAGTAGGTTACAAAAGACTTCTCTGAAAGTTTATTAATAAAATAAAACTCTAATGTTAATTTTTTGGGGCCAAATTAGAAAATTAAATACATATGTATTCTGATAAATTTCAAGCGAATCCTGAAGCAGATAAAATGAAAAGTCTATGTGTGGAAAATCAAAGTGTATATTTTTTATAAATTTAAAACGCTTCCTTTAAAAGATATAAGGGTAAATATAAGAAAATGCACTCATTCTCTGGTGGTCTGAAACTGGAATATTAGAATCTTTAAGGTGGTACGGAACCCTAAGTATGCGAGTCCAAATCGCACTTGAGTAAATTCTTTTATTAGGTATATCAGATATAACGAAAAAACTTAATAGGTAGGTACTTACTAAAAACTTACGAAAATAAAGTACATAATAATGGTTACAATTTATGTTCGAAAAGTTCACCATTGTTATTTAGACAAAAAATGCATCTTTTTAAGATTGACATTACCGCTTTCCTCACAGACCGCCTATTAATTTCTTCAATTGCTTGTAATACCGCCTCCCTTAGGTCACCAACTGCCTCATACTTTCTTTTGTATACTTTGTTTTTTAGCGCACCCCATAAATGGAAGTCTATAACTGCCACTGGGGAGACCGGGGTGGCTATTCGCGTGGGCCATTTCTTCCTATCCAAGAGTTTGGATAGATATTATCTAAGTGTTTTCTTACTAATAACGAGTTATGAGCAGGTACTCCATCATGTTGGAACCACTCAATTTCTAAACGAGTTCTCAAATTCAAATTATGCAATGTTTTGAAAAGTGTATTGCAAAAATGCAAGTAGCGCTCCCCAGTAAGTGATTCGTCATAGAAAAAAGGCCCCTGAATAGTAGACCCTATGATACCACACCAAACATTAAATTTAAATTTTATCTGGGGTCGTCTTTGTTCTACATGGAAAGGGTTTTCTTTAGCCTAGATATGCTCATTGTGTCTATTGAACATACCGCAGTTAGTAAATCTAGTTTCATCCGACCATAACACCTTTAATGGAAACTGTGGATTGTCAAGGCACATATCTCTAAACCATGTGCAAATCAAAATACGTCGATGTTCGTCATGCAAAGTTTGAGAAACTGAAAGTTTGTACGGGTGGAACTTGTGCGCTTTCAGTACCTTAACTACAGTTCGTTGAGATGTGCCAGCTTCTGCCGCAATCTCACGAGTTGATGAAGATGTATTTTGATGTATCATTCCAAAACATTTATTTGTGCTGCTTCGTTAATTTGATTACGTTCCTTTGGTGGTTTAGTAAAAGATCCATATCTGCGTAAACAAACTATCGTAAAGACTCTTAAATGTCCATAGAGCAGGTTGACGACGATTAAAATATTCAGTTTTTCTTCGTTAGAATACTCCATTTTATCACGAAAATTTGTCAATATCGATTGTCACTTCAGCACTACTAATGGAATTACTCTCAAATGAGGAAACGTCAAAGTGAAAACAATCTTTTTCTACGTACGTTAAAAGTGAAAATAAGAGAGAAAAACACCAATAACTCCGTTATTTTTATGAATAACATAACATATATCGAGTATTATATCGTTGAAAAGCTCTAAAAATGTCCGATTTTTTAAGGTCATAATTGAAAAAATTCATCTGGAAATATTGTGATGAAGTTGCAATCTATATTCAATGAATTTCATACTAGATTCCGAATAATAAAATAACTAAAATGTTTTAATACCAGCGCATTCACCATACCTTAAGAAGTCGGATACAAGATATTTCCGTTTTTTTAAAATGGACCATTCCATGTCATTGAAAAAATATGAAAAAAATATGGGACCAATCTGGGACCATATTCTATCAAATGAAAAAAGTCTGATCGAAATCGGTTTATATTTGCCGAAGTACTGAGGTAACAAAGTATAAAAAAACATGCAACCGAATTGAGAACCTCCTTTTTTGAAGTCGGTTGAAAAATAGGATTTTCTTAGGTTCTTGACACATACAGTATTTCTTGGCCTGTTACATCAAATATAGTCGATCTGAGGTTTAAACCTATAGAAGTTACCCCCATGCTCTTGGAGTCTTTTAGTTCTAAATTCACTAACTCTTGGAGGGAATAGGACTAACCTCATACCCCCACCCGTTTGGATCAGCCCGTGTCAACGATTGCATGGTCTTAAGTTTAATTTTTGGGGGAATATTTTTGTTTTTAACTGTGTCTAATTTTTCCTTCTATTTATTTCTTTTACCTGATTCTCTCTACCTGTTGTGTTAAGTATTTTTTAACAATGTTGTTATTTGTGGATCTTCCTTACACATAATTTTGGTTTTCATTAAGTTCATTTGATACAATAACTAAAAATGGAGAACAGACTGTAGCGAAGTTATTGAAGAATGTGGGAAAATGAACACAAACATACTCATAATAACTGGAACAAGAAAAATGGAAGTGGGACTGGACATTGCTGAAGTGAAGTGAAGCTGTTTGTATATAAAAATAATGATATTCTATAATTCAGACAATTACAGCTGTTCAGCGGGATTTGACATAATTCGATTATTGCTGAAGTTTTCTTAGATGTTGATTTTTAAGTTAAGTAATTTATAGATTACACATACTTACAATGTACAGCTAGTACAACCTTATTTCAGACAAAATGAGTTTTAATTAATTCCGCAGCAGATAATCCTAGCTTTAAACGCTAAAAAACTTGCCTCATTATCAATTTCGTCAATGCAATAGGTAGTGCATGAATCTAATTCTGTCAGTAAGATAATAAATTATAACTGTCAAAGTTTTCTATAAAATATTTTTAAATTGCCCCTATACATTTACGAGACGACTATGAACTATGAGTAATGTATAAAATGCATTGGAATATCTACACAAATAAATTGACGTCACACGAATCGACAAGAGTGATTCATGGAAGATAACACTCTTATTTTCGAAAACAATCAGTTAATGAACTAAATTTATTTGAAAAGTATGAATTCATATGTTCAACATTATTGTTATAGAATGGAAAACAATTATTATGACATTTTACCACACAATGCATTCTAGATTCTATATGAATGACATGGCCGAGTTAGGAGAGAGTTCACTAATCTCACATAAACTAGAGAACTTAGAATTATTTAGCCCTATTTTTGCAAAAACAATTCTACAGGTTGTTTTTGATTGGTTTTTCTTGAATAAGATAGACAGCATAAAAAAAGTCTTGATGCAAATTTTTAATCTTTAATTAATTATACTCAGTGTTTAAAATTGCAAAAATTTCAAATTCAACAATTTTTGTAACTTTTCAGCAACTGAATGAAAAATTTTAATGTCAAATGTAAGTTTGTTTTATATGTATTTTCAATAGCTACTAAATGAGGTTCATTTAGCTGACTGGATAAAATACTATTGAGTTATTTGCAAAAAGACTGTCAAAAATTCCCATTTTTCAATCGCTCATAGTTAGGCTACGACCACACTGGCGGGATTTTGCGTAGCGTTTTGTACGTTTTTTTTTCGAGTTCCCACATAGTAGGCAACACCAGCAAGTTTTTCACGTGCCTGAAATGCAGCTCTACCCTGGCCACACACGCTGGTTACAGTCATGCCTGTGCCTGCTATGTGAAAATAGCTATTCAGAAATTCCCCTTCAACTCCAGATTTTTATAATCTATATGCTAATGTCATAAAAACATGGAAATTTTTGCACCTCTATTATAATCATTTCACTCTCGAACTCCATGACGAAATAGAAGACTAGAAATTAATGCCGCGTTTTTTTCCTGCCAGCGTGGCCACTCAAGACTGCGTGAAATAACTCAGAAAAATGAAACCCATCGTTTAGTGTTTAAAAGACGTCTAAACTCTGAAACTTGGCAAAAAGTTTCAATATTGTTTGGTATTTAACTGATAAGAATCATAAGGCTTTCTCGCAAATGTGATTTTCTTTTGAGGAGGTGAAGTTTACAATACTCCCATTTTACGACGAACTAATTCTTCAACCATCTGTAAGAAACATACTTAAAAATTATGAAATCTTTGAATACATTCGATTCGATTATTTTTCTTTTGGTTTTGTTTTACTGTATATAACTTCACTTTGCAAATCTAAAGTTCGAAGTTCGGCTTCAAATAAATCTCATTTCCCCTAAACTTACGGAACTGATGTTTTTACATGTATTAGCTTATAAATATATATTAGTAGTATTTTTATAGATGTCCGCAGTATTTTTAATCAAGTGATTGTAATAAAAATTGACAATAATAATTACAAACTTATAACGTCGTGCATTAATCATCGCCTTTTCAGACGGTGTGAGCTGAACAACATAATTACCGAATAACAAAAGGGATGTGCGAAAAACTCGATGGGGTGCAAATCAAGCACACGCCAAACGACGAAATCTGTACATGGCATATGTGGACTATAAAAAGGCCTTTGATTCAGTTTCACATGATTGGCTCATTCAGGTGCTGAAACTCTATAAACCAAAATCTTTCTGAATGAAGCCGACCGTTCGATACAAACCGACTCTATCCCAATCAGAAGGGGTATATTCCAGGGATTCTCTTAGCCCGCTGTGGTTCTGCCTTGCCATGAACCCACAAACTGAACACAAACTGAACTCGACTAACTTTGGGTTCAGTCTCAAACACAACAACGTACAAGCATTGAAGATAAACCATTTGTTATACATGAACGACTTAAAGTTGGTGGCAGCTACGAAACAACAGCTGCATGATATGCTTAAAAAAGGGTTCTCTAGTGACATCCATATGCAATTTGGCGTGGAAAAATGCCGAATGCCGAAGGCAAAATACAGCAGGGGCCCTACAAATGAGAGATGGCACCTCAATTGAATCCATGGAGGAAGGCCATACTTACAAATACCTCGGAATAAAGCAGGCTTAACGAGTTGATCACTCCACCATGAAAAAGGACCAATCAACAGAGTTCTATAGAAGGGTAACACGACTGTTGAAAACTAAGCTTAATAGTAAAAATCTGTTTCAGGCTGTTAACACCTATGCGTGTTCAGTACTTAAATACTCATTCGGAATAGTTAAATGGTGCAAGACTGACATCGAACAACTACAACGGAAAGTTCGAGTTCTACTAACAAAAGCTCAAAATCACCATCCAAAGAGCTCTGTCGAACGTACAACGTTGCCACGGTATTTAAGGAGGAAGAGGATTGGCAGATATAGGCAAGTTACGTGATCAACAAATTTCTAATTTGCGTAATCATTTCCAGAAACTCGCAGAATTTTCTGATCTACGCAGATTCATATGTCAGGTTGATGACTCAACACCTCTGCGACTAACAGAACAAAAAGTTCAAGACAACTGATCAGAAACTGCTCAAATGGAAAGAGAAGTCGCTTCATGGAAGACATATAAATGACGTCAACCAAGATTATATCGACATATTAGCGTCGAACTACTGGTTGATCTCTAGTCATATCTTTCCTGAAACGGGAGGCTTTATATTGGCAATTCAAGATCAAGTAATACTAACTAAGAACTATCTAAAGTACACCGTTAAAGACCCTTCTATCAACAACGACCGATGCAGATATGGTTGCCAAACATCTGAATCCATCCAGCATATCACAGGAGGTTGCCAGGCGTTCGCTGCAACTGAATACAAAAAACGACACGATGCTGTGGAAAAAATACTGCACCAGGAACTAGCGCTTAAACTTGAGCTATCACATTCGGTAAGAACACCCTACTATATATACAAACCAGAATCTATTTTAGAAAATAACGACTACAAGCTGTACTGGGACCGGACGATATTGACCCATCGGACTGTTACTCACAATAGACCAGATATAGTTTTGGTAGATAAAGTTTCTAGAAAAACAACCTTAATTGACATAGCAATCCCTAACAATAATAATATAAATATTAACCAGGCTGAAAATAGCCAAATATAGGGATTTAGAATTTCAAATACAAAGACAATGGGACATGAACAACACTCGAACGGTACCAATTGTTATTTCAACAACAGGAGTAGTCCCAAAACATCTATTAAACAATTTGAACTACCTCGGTCTGGACGAACACCTTTACCAACTGATGCAAAATGCGTCTTGTTAGGAATAGCCCAGACGGTCAGAAAATGCATGGGGAACTGCAGCCACGACAATTTAGTTTTTCACCTTATACACAAAATCTACCCATGAAACGTTGTTTGCTACTATGGGCAAAGTTAATGAGAAATGAAAAACCTACAAAATGAGCTACCATACGTTCAACTTCATTAATTGGTTCCTTAGATAATGAAACCCTTACCCGAAATTCCAAAAAAACATGTTTATATATTTTTTTATTTTATAGTTGAAGTATTTTTATTAACTTAAAAGGTAGATCTTTTCATACTTAATTTATGTTTTAAAAATAAATACTGTGGCCCCACTAGTTTTTGCCAAATTTCAGTCAATCCTATGGAAGACATTTTTCATTATGAATAAACCAGCATTGGAAAGTAAGAGTTGATCTAGAAATCCCTCATCTCAGTGTTCCAAAAGTTACAGTATAAATACATATAGATATTGAAAATATTTGGTCATTGGGAATTCTTTCAGCTGGACAAGTCCATTCGAAACATTGCACCATCATCTTCATCAGTGTCTAAATGAAGTTTAGGTATTTCATTTAGCTAAATTTATTATAAAAATCCATATTATGCTAGAAATATAAATATATGTCAGCTTAAAATTAAAATTTTCTGTAATGTTATTGATTATAACAATATAATTTCACAGGTACAACCCATTAGCAAAAATGAGATGAGGGGTCTCTAGATCGACTCTTCTACTTTCCAACGCTGGTTTACGGATAATGATTGGGTCATGCAGTAAGGTAATATGGCCCGTTAAAAAACGTCTTCCATAGGATTGACTGAAATTTTGTAAAAACTACTGGGGCTGCAGCATTTATTTTTAGAACATAAATTGTGTATGAGAAAATAATAAGAATGTTTTAGCTATAAAATTTAAAAATGACAAAAGATTATTTTTTTTGTAATTTCGGGTTTTCATTTCCTTACAACATTGCCTATAGCAGCAAACACGGTTTCATGGGTAGATTTTGTGTAAAAGGTAAAAAACTAAATTGTTATCGCTTTTTTGATTTTTTTTTGTTAAAAATCAAAAACACATCTAAAAAAAATATTGAATTTTATGTCAATTAATCATGTTTTATCTTTAAAAGACGTTGATGTTGGTTTTGTTCCACTATAAATTTACCTATTTTCGTAAATGACTGTGATTTTTATTTTGTGGATTTAATTGAATTTGTTATAGAATGTTTTCATTAATGTTTAGTTGTTTGTTCTTTTTTATATGAAACAGTGAGTTATTACATAAAGTAAGTATAAAGTGTGGTGTACTAGATTAAAACGTTTAAACTCAGTTCAAACTTTAAACTCAACTGGTGCAAATGGCCATTAATAGAGAACGCTGAGAAAAATAATTGGCAGTAGGGTAACCATTCTTTTGATCTTTATTATACTGTCTTGACTACGAGTATACCAACGCACAATACGTTTTTGCACATTTCAACTATATTATTCTCCTAAACGGCTACACTGTTGATCCAGCATATCCTATGTTTACTATAAACACAGAAAGCAACAAACTGCTTCATTACAAAAAATAACAAGAGAAAAGAATTTCTAAAAATACCCAAGGCAAACCTGTTAATTAAAACATTAATTTACAACGACTATACAAATATTTTAACAATAAAATTGACGTCAGGAAATCATAATTGTGATTCATAGATGATTACAGCTTGCTACAAAGCAATTTTAAGAGAACAACTGATAACATAGATTAATATAACCAGATGAAACCAATTATTTTTATCAAAAACATATGAAATTAAAAAGCTCATCACGAATTTCCGGCAGGTATTCAAATTAAAATTTTGGGCAATGTTGTGTTTATCACCAGATAACGTTTGTCGGTGATGCATGTAATATATTTTGAGAATAAATACATTTTTAAAAAACAAAACCGATTTCAAAACACACAAACTAAATAACAAAAAATAATATCACCCTACTTAATTATAAATCCACCAATCCCAAATGTATTTCACCCAAACTACAAGTGCTTATGGGCCACCTTATATAACAATTTCATTCGACATTTTTTGAATCACCTTGTATAACTGTAACTTTACCCTATAGTGCAACAATCCGGTATATGCTGCGTTTATTTGTCACCCAATATAACTTATAACCTGCATATAACTCTACTCCAGCCTATATTTCAGCTATGCCACTGCTTATGGTCTACGCTACATAACAATTATTTCTGATAGTTTTTGAACCACATTGTAAAAACAATTAATCATCCTTTATAAGCAACTTTTTCTAACAGTGTGTTAACCACACTCTAAAACTATCATCTCGATTTGCCCTCGATGTTTCAGGCATTCCTTATAGTAGGATGCATCTGTTTATGCCCCATACAGTGATGGGCAAATGTGTGGAACCAAGTAAATATCTCTGGAATTATTAGAGATATCAAAATGAAATTTGGAAGATGGATACTGCAGTAGATTGCCTATTTTTTACAATTCTGAACTTCCTATTTTACCGAAAGTAATGTCGATTTTAAAATTTGCAATGAAACACCCTGTAGAGTAATTTAGTTTCTGATGAAACATTTTATTGCGAATACAAAAATATCGGGTTTGATATTGTTCACTTCAATACCTACCGAGAAATTAACAGAAAAGTAACTAAGGAAAGGAAAAATTCCATGGTAGCTAAACACGGGTCAGATTTCATTTACGCCCGATATAAACAAACCGCTCGGTAAGGATTTGTGTTTCTATTTACCAATCGGTGACATTATACCGTCACAGCCAACAGCACTGCTTGTTCCATAGTCGAATACACGTGCGTTTGTTTAAATCAGGCGCAAATTAAATCTGAATCAAGTTTAGTAGTCCATGAAATTCATTGCAGAAGTGACAGTAGTTGTCAAAATAAGTTATTAGTTTTTTTTATTTGAACGTAAAAAGATTGTATTGTTTTAATTTGATCGTAAAATGGCCGAATTAAGTGAAAGAGAAAGAATAGAAATATTAATGATGATTGGGTATGGGGAGAGGAAAAGAACGCATCAAGAAGTTTGTGACCTTTTTAACATTGTTCATCCGAATACACAAATATCCCGTTCAGTAGTAACGAAAACTTTGCGAAGGTACGACACAAGTGGAACAGTTAGCAATTTACCAAAAAGTGGACGGTTAAAAAGTGCAAGTAATGAAGGTGTAGCTCAAAATGTTGCTATATCTTTGGAAGAAAATCCTCACTTATCCACTACCGACCTCGCCAATATGCATGGAATTAGCCGTCGTTCAGTAGGAAGGATATTAAGGCGAGAAAAATATCATCCATACATTTTTTTTGTGAAATGATGATGGATATTTGTAACCATGATAATAATTTTATAAGAAGTGTGGTGTTTTCAGACGAGGCTACATTTTGTTTAAATGGTACGGTTAATCGACATAACTGCCGCTACTGGTTGCAAAGTAATCCTAATTGGGTACAAGAGGCTCATACACAACATCCCCAAAAATTGAACGTTTGGACCGGCATTTTTAACAACAGAATCGTGGGACCCTTCTTCCTACAAGAAACTTTAAACGGTATTTACAGCTCTTGGAGACACAAGTTATTCCGGCATTGGAGGTAAATGGACAATTACCAAATAATATCTGATTTCAGCAGGATGGGGCACCACCTCATTACGCTGGCATTGTCCGACATCATTTAGATAGGACATTTCATCACAGATGAATGGGGTACTTATGAATGGCCTGCACGAAGTCCCGACCTTAATCCACTAGACTATTTTCTGTGGGATTACTTAAAATCTAAGGTTTCTGTTGATAGACAAAATAATTTGAAAGAATTAACTGCAAGAATAACATTCAGAGAATTGCACCAGAAGTAATAGCTAATGTTACTAGAGAATTTAAAAACCGACTTGCTTATTGTCAAGAAGTAAACGGTGCTCAGTTTGAACATCTAATACATTAAGTTTAGTTAAGTTTCAATGTTTTTAAAATCACTTAGATTTAGTTAATAATTATGATTATGTATTTCTTTAAAGGATATTAGATTTTTCCTTTCCTTAATTACTTTTCTGTTAATATCTCGGTAGGTATTGAAGTAAACAATATCAAACCCGATATTTTTGTATTCGCAATAAAATGTTTCATCAGAAACTAAAATACTATACAAGGTGTTTCATTGCAAATTTTAAAATCGACATTACTTCCGGTAAAACAGGAAGTTTAAAATTGTAAAAAAAGTTGGAAACAAATAGGCAATCTACTGCAGTATCCACCTTCCAAATTTCATTTTGGTATCTCTAATAATTCCAGAGATATTTGCTTGGTTCCACACATTTGCCCATCACTGTATAACAACTTTATTAAACTTTTCGATCCACCCTAATGGAAATGTCTATGGAAGCCTTGCTGTATCACAAATGTAAAAACACAGTTTGGCACCCAAACACCAACGCTTTATTTGAACACTCACCTAAACTGCTACTGCTTTTTGGCCAACCTACATATAATAACAATTTTAATCAATTTTTTTAACCATATTGTATAACTATAACTCTACCTCCATATACATTAAAACCATCCTGTATACACAGCTGCCAATCAATCAAACATTATAACTTATTTTTGAACCGTAATGTATATCCACTATTTTACTGTACATAATACTTCAAGCATCCTGTATGTTCATCTGCTTAGGGGCCACCAAATATAACATTTTTTAAACACCCTACTATAACTCTACTGAACTCACTATCTTATCAACGCAACTGCTTATGAACTACCATATAACCATTTTTAACCACCCTGGAAAGTATAATTTGTCTCCAGTTTATATTTGAACCACCCGTATATGCAACTTTTTCTAACATTGTTTTAATCATACTAATATAATTTTAAATAAATAATAAATAAATGGAACAGCTTGTAGATCATAACATTTCTTTATAATATTTTTTAAACCCACCTGTATAGCTGTAATTACACTCCGCTACACTTGTGGATATAAAATATTTTTTAACGACACTACAAACTATAATTCCACTTGATCTCACATTTCAACCACCCTGTATAGACAACTTCTTCTAAAATTTTTTCAAAGCATTTCATAACTATAATAACTCAAGATCCTATCTGCTTACATAACACATTTTTTTCTAAAAAAATTGTATCCACCCTGTATAAATATTCTACCCTTTGTTTAACCATATTCTATATGCAACGAACAATTTTAAGGAACTACTTATGAGCCAAACAATATATCATTTTGTTATTCACGCTATATAAATATAATTCTACCCCACCCGTTTATGAACCACTTGGTATATGCAACTATTTATGGTCCACTCAATATAACTTTTTTGAACCACACAGTATAACTAATTCCACTCCCTCTTATTGTAGCCACATTGTATATATGCACCTAATATAACTTTTTTTAGATTTTTTAATTATGGTTGATTCAAGTATATAATATTTGGTGCTTGCTGTGGAACCAATAGAGTAATTGTGTTATCCAACATGGTAGAAGTTTTTTTGCTATATCTACTGTTTCTGTCAATTTAGGGAGATAAAATATCTACCAGATTTTAAGTCAAACCATAGGCTTTTCAACAAAAAAAGATTCAGCAAAACCAGTTCAGTAGTTATTACGTGATGCCCGAACAAACAAGTAAACAAACAAACAAACAGACAGACAAATTTACAATTTTATAATAGTCCAGATAAGAAAGTTTTGCAGAGGATGCAAACTTAGGTGAAGCTACAGCATTGTAGACGAATTGAGAATTTCCATTTTTTAGAACTCTCAATCATCAGGCATTTTGATTTAATTCCAATTGCATTCATTTAATAGTCTCGCCTCTGCGAGACTTTATAAGAAATCAGATTTTTCATTAAAAAGTATTTATTAAACAATTTTTAGCATAATTATATGCAGTTTTAAATTATAACAAACTTTGTTTGATCACGATTTTAGATAATATCAAAAATAAAGTTACTTCACTTTTAATCGAAAAAAGTGACATCTAAGACATGTAAGGATTTCAATTCAAACCATGCAGTTTTTTATGAAGACTTTTTTTCTAAATTCATTAGAAATCTATCTGATTCCAAATTACGAAGACAAACTGCATATACACACGAACTGATAACCTCCATCTTGAACTTGGTTAACAGAGATTAATTTTGATTTATTTCCAATCTATTTTTAATTTATTCCACTTCAGACTTCATGTAGCGACATTTGTTTTCTTCTACTATCGCCTTCGTCAAAGGTTACGATATAAGAACATTTTTGCCAATTTTCTAAAAAACAGTATGACCATGCCATTAAAAGAAATATGGCACCACTTTGGGATTCATTTGGGATCTAGTCTAACTGATCCAAATTCGTTGAGGTGGTTTCCAGTAATCGCCAAATACACATAAAATATTCAAAGAAAAAAATATATACACACAACTTGAAGTCAGTTGTTAAAAAAGATAACTGGGATACTATACCTATAAACCCGAAGTTTCTGTCTCATGCAAATTTGGAAAAATGAAACACACAGAGCATTTAGTGGGCATCCTGTCCTCACAATGAAAGTATAAAGGAGTTGGGCTGCCATCAGGGGCTTACCTACTTACTTAATTTGGTGTTCGAGATATATGCCACCAGTCCTGTTATCCGCACATTAGTGTGTCTGACAGTAATTTTTTATGGGGTTCACTGATTTTGCTTAAATTTTGCAGGTAGGTAAAGCCCAAAATTAAGAAATTTGGCCAAAGTAATGAGGGTCGTGGGGCCTACAATGATTTTTCAGTCATCAAAATTCAGACTCTTTTCTACACTGCGAAAACAATATCTTATTAAGTAATTTTTAAGCTTAAGTTCGAAATGATTGTTAAAGAGTTCGTTGATTATTTTGACTGTTGACATCTTTTCTGCAAGATGTTCTGAGAGAAAGAAAACACAGAAAATAGTTTTTTAAATATCTCTTTAAGTATTTGATTTTGAGAAAAAATCATGCACACATTTTGTAGGAAATTAAATTCTCTATAAAAGAGAGCTTTCTTTTTTCCTTAAAGTTCATATTTTACTAGATTTTCTCAATAATACACTCATCCATTTTTAGGGGACGCCTCAAGAAATTTAATTTTTAACAACTAGTCTAATCTGTAATTATCTGTTAGGCAGATATTTCAACTCTAACTCTGGAGTAGTTGTCAATCACTGTATTTTTTATTTTTGCGTTTGTCAAATAAATAAATCTGACAGTGATAGTTTCTTAACAGCTAAAAACTATCACTGAGAGTTCCGCTTTTTTACTTGGTTAGCAATAGTTCTTTCCAACAAGGATCCGATTTCAGTATTATAATGCAGCTTGCTTAAGGTTCCTCTTTTTTAATTATTTTTTTCCTTAATCAAGATTTTAGTATTGGCCTATTCTTAATTTATGGCTACTAGCTCTGCTTAGGTTGTCCAAGTGGCTCCAGGAAACGTATTATATTTCGTTTATAATTTTATTTATAAAGTCGTTTGAATATTAATTTAGTATTAGATGATCTATTAAACCAGAAACAAACATATTCTAAAATTAATATGTAATCTAACTAGTTTAAGCATTAAATTGTTAATAGGATTCCTCTGGAGAATATCATTATAACAAAAACTATAAACAGCTACAACAAAAACTATTATTGAGCGCACACGAGTTAGTAGAAAAAAGTACCGAATTGTTCCTTTCCTTTTCTCGAAAGCAAAGCTTTACGTAAGAAAGAGAGCGAATGGGATAGAAAATAAATGCCGCCATACTGGAGCAGCAGAGCAAAAATGGATCAACTGATGTGCGTTTGACTCATAGAAGTGTTAGTTTAAGAAAAAAGTGTATTGTTTATTGTAATTTTTGGGACGGAGATGGAGTAAATTTGGTGAATTAATGGCACAGAACATTCTTAACAAGATTTAAGTTTTGTGGCAGCCTTATTACTCAGCTTTTTTATATAGCTCCTACCGATAATTTCTTGAATACTTTCTGTATTCATTTTTAAACTAAGTGGAAATGCGGAACTAATTATTAGTAAAAAGATTGTACTAGGTAAAATATGAAATATACTTAGCATTAAAATCTTGCTGGTCGAGGAGTTTCATTAAAAACTTGATGTAATTTGGTTTACCTATGGTTTGTATATTACGGTTACCTATTTAATAAAGATATTTCAATTTTCAAATTTTCAGTATCCTATTAAAACAAAATAATGATTTTTCGACTAGCCTTCTCTTTTTCAGTGGGTGTTCACTTGTGCTATAATCTTGTAAAGCCAACTAGTTCGGTTGCGTGATATTCTTTTTCTTTCAGTAATGTGATGTTTAATGACTTTAGCGGGTGTTTTATACATTTGGGGTAGAAGTTTCATCGGTTTATAGGTTTGAAAGTTCGTTTGACTTCCCTTTTGGACAATAATGTAATATTTTCATTATTCCACTTTTTTGAAATTTATTCCTTTGACAGAAATGCGTTGGGAATATATTTTTGTTCAAATTACTTATGGTATTCATCACTATTCTGTCATTTCTTGGTATACTTCAGTTCTTCTTGAATTCTGTAGTTATTATATATAGCATTTTTAAAATTTACATTGGTTATTTTTCCTTCCCAGATTGAAGTTTTCTTTTTTGTTGAGTTTTCGTACCGTATTGAGCTTTTTTTTCAATTTATCTCAAAATTTCCTACAGGTCTCTTAATCTTATCCGTTTACATTGATTTATTAATATTAAGTAATGAGTTCCTTTGTTTTCCTCTTTTATAGGAGTTTATTTTAAAAATTGTGTGGAGAGTTACGGACATTGTCCGTTTTTAATATTAATACGCTTTCAACGTAATTTTCACCAACTTAAAGAAGTCCAATTTAATTGAAAATTGGCACACGTGTCAAGGGCCGATGACAATACAATTCTTTACAATTCGTCTATTAACTACTGCCATCTAGTTGGCAGTAGTAGGACTTGCTGTAATGAAATGTAAACGTTACGCAAACATGAACTAAACTTTTTAATTATAAATACTAAAGACAAGCTAATGAAACTGAAAATTTAGAAAATAATTATTGTTTAAAAAAACTAAAAAAATACGCTTTAATAGCAAACCGAACCAAAAAAGCAGAAAATATTTTTTAATTATGAACAGTTTACATTACAGCAGTAGAAAGTCGAACAATCAATCATGATTAATTACCTCAAAATAACAGTATAATAAAATTTAAGTCACTAACAGAATAATTCCACTAAGAGTAAAAAGCGTGGGGTGCTTGAAATATTAAATTTTACAATTATTCTATTGGCAACTATTTATAAGAGGAGAGTTATGCAAATACAGTAAAATGCACCCCACGCTTTATAGTCTGAATCGAATTATTCTGTTAATTACTTAAAATTTATATTTTTAAACTGTTCATAATTAAACATTATTTTCTGCTTTTTAGTTCGTATGTTTTAGTTTTTTAAAACTATAATTATTTTGTACAGCCCTTTCAGTTTCAATAAATGTGATAACCCTAGATTTAATTTCAAGGATGATTACATTGAAACTATTCTAATGAATTTCCATAATTCTCTTCATAGCAGTAACAAATCAAGACTAACAATTCAAATGTAGTGAGATTAATTCAAAACAAGACAATGGACTCAGAATTTACATAAATTAATTCAGTTTAAAATCACTCGAAAATAAATGAACGTAAATAGCTTCACAGTAAAAAATCATTTCCAACATCAATATAATTTACCTACAATTTCCAAAATCTAGTTTCCATAATTTCTATTGGAAAATATCCAACACTTTGTAGTATTCAATTAATAAGTTATCTAATATCAAACGTTTTGGAACAAATCCAATGATCTAATTTTATTCCTACTGTTCAAGGTTATGAGAAAAGTTCAGCTCAGTCCATTTACCTATTACAAAAATACAGACTCGATCACAACAAACTTTTATTTTTTATTTCGTTGTAACCATGTAAACTTGCAGGGGCGTAACTTTGTGACTACTTAATAGATTACGAACTGATAGTGAACTTTTCAAATGAACTAAACTGAAACTGGGTGTTTATATCTAATTATATAAACAAGCCATTTTTGTTCATATATTCATTCGTAATCCTATTTTCACAAACATCTTTAACGCTTTTGATCAAATTTACGGCCTTGGTAATTGTGACATGTGGCATACCTTATATCAGCGAAGCTCCAATGGAACAGCCTTCTTATCTTTGACAAGGGAAGGGAGAAGACAGGTAATGTACATCTTGAGCATTGATATGAAAGTGTGGTTTTAGGCGTAATTTCCTTAATTTGTTAATTGAATAATTCGTGATTTCTGAATGAATGAGCATTCAGTACTTGCATTGTTAGTATAGTTTATTTTGTGGCATACAAATGTAAAAGTAACAACCATAAATTACGTTATACGGGAAAGTATAGAATGATTTAATTTATTCGAAATTGGTGTCCAAACTGGACATTTCTGCTGGCAGCATTACGCGTCCTCTCCTTTCCCTTGTTAAAGCAGTTTTATGCCTAGAAGCAAATCTTCTTATTAGCATTTTTATTAACTTTTTAATCTGTCGAGTTTTTTCCAATTTATAACTCACTATTTAAGCAGATTTAACCGACTTCAAGAAGAGGAAAGTTCTCAATTCGCCTATATATGTTTTTTTATGTGTTCAGCGATTACACAAAACCGACTCCAGTAATTTGGATCGTTTAAACTGGATTCTGTTAAGGGGGATCCCGACATGGTATATTTCATAGCTTATACCGGTTTTTAGATAATCGGCAAAAATTGTAACCGACTTTCTCATATAGTAGTAACCTTTGGTGAATTAATTCAAAATAAATATCATTTAATCGACTTCAAGATGGAGGTTCTCAATTGATGTCTATATACAGTGGGTCTTCATAGTTGGAGTCAAATGGAAAACTTTTTTTCCAATAATTTTTACAGAAAATATATTCTGTATAAAAGATTTACATGGTCTGAAACGTATACGGTAATTATTACACGTCAGTTCTTTAACTATATACAAGGTTTGTCAGCAAATATGAATTTATTTGTGATAATATCTAAATTATTATTCCATACGTCTATAAACTGTATAATAATTATTCACTTTTTCAGCTACATACAAGATTTGACAAAAGTAATGAATTTTGCTTAAAAGTTCTTTGATTTTTTAATATATCTCAAATAGTAATCAAAAAAAATTTATTAGAGCTGAAAACTGCATCCAATTATTCAATATCACTAAAAATTGTGTAATGAACATTTTTTTCAATGAAGACTGAAAACTGACTTAAAAACTTCAGGGATGAGAGACTATTAACCGAGTGTAATTGGATTTAAATCAAAATGTTTTATAATTAACAGGTCTAAAACAGATGAAGTTTCTCAAATCGTCTACGATACAGTGGGTCCCCTAAGTTCGTAGGAAGAATATGCAAAACTTTCTTAATAAATATAAATATTTATAAAATAAGTTATTCTATTCAACATCAAACCAGATTGCTCAAAATTGCGAATGTTGCCGTAAAATATCTTATTTTTGGCAATTTCGAAAAAGTTAATTAAATTAGAAAACTGCATCCAATTAAGCCAATAGATCACTACAATTGTAAAATAAATACATTTTTAAAACACACGTCGACTAAAACACAAACAATAATTCTATTTTATATATAACATTATACAAAATCAACGTTTTTCATACTAGAAAATTAAGATTTCCTATCTTCAATGCCTCAATTTTTTATTTTCACTGACAATTAATATCAAAAATCATTTTTACAAGTTAGGACAGCACGTATAAATCTGATAAAAGATATATGTCAAAGGAAGTCTTATAAAATATCTTTGACAAATTCCATATGTGTATTGTATTCAATCAACATTTGAGTTTATGTTATGTTGTGTTGATCCATTGTTGCTCGATTTTGGTAATTTCGGGGGAATAACATGCATATTCTAACCATCATCATCATTATTCATATCTTTACCTGATTTTAACCCAAGAAAATACTACGTTTCCGAATTGTACCGCAAGCATATATTCCATGTGATAATAAAGATCTTCACATTCAACTGAGTTGAAATAATTATCAAAAAAAGTTTATGGTGCTTTCTTAATAAAATTCATCAAGGTCCTTTATAATCCGTAGCTATACTTTTTTTACCTGCGTACTACTATACTTAATTATGTTTTATTATTATTATTTTCAACTTAACGTTCTTTTCCTAATTATTGTTTTTAAAGCTCTCAGATCTATTTTAAATTCGGGCTTTATTATTGTTCATTTTATGAGTATAACTTTAAAGGACCATGCAACTTTCTCATGGAAAAATCGACTTCAGTCAAATTTTAAAATGTTGGTATTTTTTGGAAGTTGATATTCTGGCAAAAAGAGTAAAGAGGCTCAAATAGATTCTATGACTAGTTTTCGAGATATAGGGTGTTAAACGTCGAAAACGTCTCATTTTTTATATCAGATTCCTCATGATAGACGTGTTTTATTTCCGTTTATTGTAGAAATCGTGATTTGTATATTAGTTGACATAAATATTTCACAATTAACATACATTTTGGTGGATTACAGGGTGTTTTAACATATTTTTTAGACCAAACCATTTATTTATTACAATCTTGACAACATAATATGTTATTGCATTATTAATATATCCCTAATGTATTAATTTCTCTGATATCCCTCATATAATATATATTGTAAGTCATAAATGTAGCTAGAGAGGGCATATATTATTTTTTACTATTAGAGTCACCCCGTACAAACCATTAGTGCTGCAATTTGTATCTGACATATATACTAAACTAGGATACTAAACTCATTGCAGAAACTGAACATATTTAAAAGAGGATACTTTTTACACTATCCGGTAGTACTTAAATTTCTTCGTCAACATTGTATTTTTTACAGTTTTATGTTAATTAATGTTCAGTATTTAACTTTGCAAAATATTAGTGAAATTATCTGATAGTTTCTGAGATACCAGGGTGTTAAACATGGGAAATGTCCCCTTTTTCTCATAATTTTAATTTTATTTCCGTTTATTGCAAAAAACTTGATTTGCACATTATTTAAACTACACATTGCACAAAACATTTACTATTAATTATCTTTGAGTACAGGGTGTTTCCAATATGTTACATTTTTTTAGGAAACTAATTTTTTATTATAACGTTGAATACATAAGATATAATTGTACAATTAATATGATAAAGAAATGAATTCTTGGTCGTGCTCATATATTATACAGTGTAAGTCGTAAATATTGTTATAGTGGGCATATATTATTTCTTACCATTAATAAAACACACACACAGGGTGCAAAAACTGTACAAATTTAAAAAATGTAGTTTATACAAGGTTATCCATTAAAAAACTTCATAATTCTAAACAGACTACAAACATATGTCAAACTCCCAGGTTAAGTCCATATAGAACCCATACGATTACGGGGTACAATGAAATTCCATTAATTCCAGTAAAGAAAACTCACTATATGTACAAAAATGGTCTTTATCTGGAAAATTTTCTTTCCATATAGACTTCAGAAAAAATATTATAGTTTCTGTAGTTCTATATGGGACTACGTTGGATTTTCAGTAAAGTATGTTCTTTTCATAAAATCAAGGTATTCTTATTGGGCGCGGGCTTATAGTAAATTGCGTAGATAGCTTAGAAATCAAAAATTCTTTAATCTATAAAAGAACTAAGCATTAAGCAGACAACTGTTTATCTTTCTACAGATTATGTCTCATGCGACTTTTTAGTTTTAATTTCTTCTTGAATACCTCAGGTTATTGGGTTATCATTATATGGACGAACAAACTGTTTTCCATTTATGTAGTCGTAAGTATAATATATGATATATTCAGTACATTAGGCAGCCAACTTAACACGCCATTACTATAATAGAACCAATAGGCAATGTAATGAGTAACATTTGAAATGTTATTCTCAAGTAACCAGTGATCCTTAACGGATTAAAATTTATATTAATTATTGTGCTTATGATTGTTAGTTCCTCCATTGTTACTTAATATCTTTTACAAAATTTGGTACCTAGTCATTTTAAATGAATGGGAATGTAATAGTTTAGTTACATTTTAACTAACCCGACATTCAATTGTGGGAAGCGCAACTGATGAAGGTTAACCAGAAACAATATATATATATATATATATATATATATATATATATATATATATATGTTCTGAGAGGCTTCCGCGGTCATTATTATGAACTAAGCTAGGTTCCGGGTGAGAACCGCGTCTGAATTTATTGAATACTCGACGTTTCGACTCCTGCTTTGGAGCCATTATCAAGAGACAAAAGTGTAACTGTTCACAGTTCAGTTACCTAGTGACTCTTGGGGAGTAGGCAGATTGAGGCCCCGAGTTCGATCTAGACTCTGAAATTTTTTTTCACTTTTGTCTCTTGATAATGGCTCCAAAGCAGGAGTCGAAACGTCGAGTATTCAATAAATTCAGACGCGGTTCTCACCCGGAACCTAGCTTAGTTCATATATATATATATATATATATATATATATATATATATATATATTTATTTATTTATTTTTAAGTTTTCGCGGGCACTAAATGTTTTAGGTGGTTTCCGGGAATTCATCCGCGTAGTTGATAACTGATCCCTGCCGGGATCGATGGTAAAATGATGACGTTTCGGCAGAGTCACATCTGCCCTCTTCAGGTCGGTTCGCATAAGCAGAAGGCTATGAGAATTATGCGAACCGACCTGAAGAGGGCAGATGTGATCTAATACATTTAGTGCCCGCGAAAACTTAAAAACAAATATAGTGAATCTCTACGGGGAGAATACTTTTCATTTGTGTAAAACATTTGAAAAATTACGCGCGAAAAGAAGCAAACTTTTATGCGATCTACATTTTTTACAACGATGCCGCGATGAAGGAGTTATTCCGAAGAACATGACGGTAAAGTTCTGGAAGAACAACAGAAAAACACAGAATATCTCATGGAAAGCTAGTTATGCCCTACTTAGGGAAGCCATACGTGATGTCAGAAGAGATTTGGATGTTCTTAATACTAAACTCTTAGATATCCACCTACAGGTAAGCAATACACTCCACCCGATAATATGGGATAAATTCGATGAAATTAGCGAATTTAGGGCCGAAACGAATGCAGAGTTGACAACAATGCAACAACAAACAAAATTTAACAAATTGAAGCTCCAACAGAAGCCCAAAAACGAATTTTTCTCGGAAAATAACGGTTACAGTCTAACCTCAAGGCAATTGGAAACGAATAGAACCGTTTATAACTTATCTTCGGTCCAATTGAACTCTACCTCGATTGGCGTGTTGGCTAAGGGATTCAATTACGCTATTGATCCCTCTCACATACCAACTGAGAACATAATATGTGGCGTGGAAACAGCAGTTTCAAAATTAGATGCGAACCCGCTGAATTAATTAGACAAGATGTGTCACATGTTCTAAGAAAATCTAAACCACCCAAAAGGAACCTATCTATAGAAGAAAATGAGCCTTGAAACAACTTCGCCTCAACAAGGACATTGTCAATCTACCTGCTGATAAAGGAAATGCGACTGTAATTTTAGATACAGCGGATTATTCAAACAAAATTCAAACATTGCTACAAGATCCAGCATATAAACAAATTACTACTGACCCAACAACTTATCTGGAGAAAACAACTAAGGCCAAAATACAAGCAAGTAGGATCGACAAAAATCTCCAACTGCAACTCATTCCGCGTGAAAAGTCATCGAGATGTCCGAAATTCTATGGGTTGCCAAAAGTACATATAGAAGGTGCACATTTGAGGCCAATAGTAAGTTCAATTGGATCCCCAACACAACAGCTAGCCAAACACCTAGCCCAACAACTTCAACCGTTTGCAGAGGGGGCAGACTCATATGTCAAAAATTCGACACATTTCATCGAAATACTTAGAAAAACGGTTTTACAACCTGAGTGTCTTATTGTCAGTTTTGACGTAGTGTCCCTTTTCACCAACTTCCCTATCGACGAAGCCTTGGATATCATAATAGAAAAATACAAACCACCTCAACACCTTGTAGACTTAACAAGGCACTGCCTGATGAACACCTATTTTGTTTACGAGAATCAACGATACAAACAACTGGAAGGAGCTCCAATGGGATCGCCACTCTCACCAGTTATAGTGAACCTTTTTATGGAGAACTTTGAGGAGTTGGCACTAAGAACAGCAACTCTTAAACCCAGTTTATGGTTGCGATATGTGGATGATAATTTTGTGATTTGGCCTCATGGGAGGGAACAGCTCAACACATTTGTAGACCACCTTAATGGCATCCATCACAAAATAAAATTCACCATGGAGGTTAAAGCCAATAATCAACTGCCGTTCCTTGATGTTCTCTTAAATAGGAAGAAAGTGTTGAGGACTCCGAGGACGAGGATCCCTTTAGAACAACAGGGAGTGTACGAGATTCCATGTGCAGACTGTCATAAAACCTATGTGGGGCAGACTAACAGAAGAGTTCAGGCTAGACGTGATGAACACCAGAATGCTGTAAGAAACCAGGAAAAAACAACATCCATTGCGGAACACGCCACCACGACGTCACACCGAATATACTTTGAGAACACCAGAGTACTGGCAAATATAGAACACCCGAAATCAAGACTCGTAAGAGAGGCAATTGAAATAGTGAAGAGGCCTCACTGTCTAAACGCCCGCAATGAAATCCAGAACTTATCGAATTGTTGGAAAATTCTATTAAACACCGTACCGGCCCGGACCCGTCCAATAACAACTCAATCGGAAATAACAAATCAGCAGGCGGGAGGCGCTCCCACTGAGCGCCCAGGGCCAATCACACGCAGTCGTTCACGGTGCCAACCAATAGGCGCCGAGCCGCGACTATATAACACCGTGCGCGCTCCTGAAAATATCAGTATTCGAGTAACTAGAAGCGAAAGCAGAAGGCTACGAGAATTATGCGAACCGACCTGAAGAGGTCAGATGTGACTCTGCCGAAACGTACGTCGTCATTTTACCATCGATCCCGGCAGGGATCAGTTATCAACTACGCGGATGAATTCCCGGAAACCATCTAATATATATATATATATATATATATATATATATATATATATATATATGAACTAAGCTAGGTTCCGGGTGAGAACCGCGTCTGAATTTATTGAATACTCGACGTTTCGACTCCTGCTTCGGAGACATTATCAAGAGACAAAAGTGAAAAAGAGTTTCAGAGTCTAGATCGAACTCGGGGCCTCAATCTGCCTACTCCCCAAGAGTCACTAGGTAACTGAACTGAATTTGAGTCTGCTCTGCTTCTTTTATTTATAGGTAGCGCTGGGTTAGAAGAAGATGTCACGTGATGAGGCTGTGTTGTGATTGGTTGGGTATTGGTGGGCGTGTCTGCTTTGTTTAATCTGGCAATTACGGAGGTCCAAGCTGTGGGAAGGCGAGTACTGTCATCGCGTCTATTTAGACAGAGAGGTCTTTTTTCTATTTCGATAGCTTCGCGAATCGTGGATGCCCTAAGAGAATTGAGAGATATGATAGTCCTACTGTCCTCGAAGTTGATAGAGTGTCCTGTTTGGATATGGTGATGCGCGAGAGCTGAAGTCGGATCTTTTTTACGAACTGACAGAGAGTGTTCATATACTCGATGGTTAACGCGCCTGTTGGTACGACCGATGTAGCTTTGTGGGCAATCGCGACATGAGATTTCGTAAACTCCTCGATCCTCGTTAGGTACTTTGTCTTTGGGGTTACCGGTTAACTTGCCTATAGTTTGAGTGGTGTTGAAGATAGTCTTTATTTGATGTCTTTGTAAAATCCGTGCAATTTTGTCAGTGACTCCTCGAATATATGGAAGTACGGCTTTTTGATGTTGTTGTTCTGTTTCTGACGGGGTTGGTGTGATTGGGGGTTGTTGAGATTGATGAATTATACGCGCAATGTGGTCCGGATGATAACCGTTTTGTCGAAGGATTTGTTGAAGATTATTAAGTTCGTTTTGTCTATTGTCAATATCTGTTAAACGAATAGATCTGAGAGTCAAAGATTTCATTACAGAACTCAATTGGGCAGGGTGGTGGTGTGATTGGGCATTTAAGTATCGATTGGTATGGGTTGGTTTTCTATAGACGGTATGTGAGAATCTGTCATTGTTGGTTTTTGTTATGAGGACATCAAGAAACGGGAGAGAAGAATCGGACTCGATTTCCATTGTAAATTGTATATTAGAATGTATACCATTGAGGTGTTGTAGGAAGAAGTCTAATGAATCTCTGCCATGAGGCCAAATGACAAAAGTATCATCTACATATCTAAGCCAACAGGAAGGTTTTAAATTAGACGAGTTTAGGGCCTGGGTTTCGATTTGTTCCATGAAAATTTAAATTTAAAACCTTCCTGTTGGCTTAGATATGTAGATGATACTTTTGTCATTTGGCCTCATGGCAGAGATTCATTAGACTTCTTCCTACAACACCTCAATGGTATACATTCTAATATACAATTTACAATGGAAATCGAGTCCGATTCTTCTCTCCCGTTTCTTGATGTCCTCATAACAAAAACCAACAATGACAGATTCTCACATACCGTCTATAGAAAACCAACCCATACCAATCGATACTTAAATGCCCAATCACACCACCACCCTGCCCAATTGAGTTCTGTAATGAAATCTTTGACTCTCAGATCTATTCGTTTAACAGATATTGACAATAGACAAAACGAACTTAATAATCTTCAACAAATCCTTCGACAAAACGGTTATCATCCGGACCACATTGCGCGTATAATTCATCAATCTCAACAACCCCAATCACACCAACCCCGTCAGAAACAGAACAACAACATCAAAAAGCCGTACTTCCATACATTCGAGGAGTCACTGACAAAATTGCACGGATTTTACAAAGACATCAAATAAAGACTATCTTCAACACCACTCAAACTATAGGCAAGTTAACCGGTAACCCCAAAGACAAAGTACCTAACGAGGATCGAGGAGTTTACGAAATCTCATGTCGCGATTGCCCACAAAGCTACATCGGTCGTACCAACAGGCGCGTTAACCATCGAGTATATGAACACTCTCTGTCAGTTCGTAAAAAAGATCCGACTTCAGCTCTCGCGCATCACCATATCCAAACAGGACACTCTATCAACTTCGAGGACAGTAGGACTATCATATCTCTCAATTCTCTTAGGGCATCCACGATTCGCGAAGCTATCGAAATAGAAAAAAGACCTCTCTGTCTAAATAGACGCGATGACAGTACTCGCCTTCCCACAGCTTGGACCTCCGTAATTGCCAGATTAAACAAAGCAGACACGCCCACCAATACCCAACCAATCACAACACAGCCTCATCACGTGACATCTTCTTCTAACCCAGCGCTACCTATAAATAAAAGAAGCAGAGCAGACTCAAATTCAGTTCAGTTACCTAGTGACTCTTGGGGAGTAGGCAGATTGAGGCCCCGAGTTCGATCTAGACTCTGAAACTCTTTTTCACTTTTGTCTCTTGATAATGGCTCCAAAGCAGGAGTCGAAACGTCGAGTATTCAATAAATTCAGACGCGGTTCTCACCCGGAACCTAGCTTAGTTCATAATAATGACCGCGGAAGCCTCTCAGAACATATATATATATATATATATATATATATATATATATATATATATATATATATTGTCTTGCGTACAAAAGAATGACACCTCGAAGAGAGTACTTACTAAACATGTTCGAGACAATTCTTCTCTGATATTTGCGAGAACAACTTTTTGTAAAAGAGCATGTAATTAAGTTCATGTGATTTAGTTTCAAGTTCAAATACACATCCGTTAGCAGAGAAGGATCAATGAGAAAAACTGTGTTTCACCTGTTCAGATTTTGTTGGGCTTTTATAGTCCCGTGGTAATAGGCCTTTTCATATTCGAAAAATTTTAGTGGGCATGCGTTAACTCTGTCATTTTTTTTCGTGCAAAATTACATTATATTTACATGCCAATGGTGTGAAAACTGCTCGAAAAAAATGATGCACGGGAACAACAAATTTTCCGTCGTCCCCACCCTGCTACTCTGCGACACGTCTATGTAGTACTCCTCGATTGATGTACTTTGACAAAACTTATTTGTCAAAGATATTTGATAGTGTAATATCTAATCTTGGATAAAATATTTCTTTGACATATATCTTTGATCACATTTACACGCGTCGTCCTACATTTGATAAAAGACTTTTGACATTACCTAACATGGGCGGATCCAAGGGGAGGTGATGGGGGCGATCGCCCCCCCTCCGAGAGCCTCAAAGATACTAAATTTAATATTAAAACGAGGTAATTTTAACTCCAAGAGCCTAGAAGAAGGTCACTTCTATGAGTTTAAACCTCAGAAGGATTATTTTTAATGTAATAGTTCAAGAAATCTGGGTTTAATATTAAATGTATGTCAATTTAATACAGGATCGCCCCCCGGAAGCATGAAATCGCCCCCAGGGAAGCACGTGTCTGGATCCGCCCCTGTTGTCAGTGAAAATGAAAATTTGCTCCTGAGAAGTTCATTGTGAATTGTACAGTAAAAATTTCCGACTTGACCATACAATGTATGGCATCACACTCCCTCTAAGGCACGCTAAGAGTGCGTTTAGGGGAAAATTCACTAAACCCCAGATATCCTAGCTATCAAAAGGGTTTAGCGCTGTGGGAGCCCTTGCCAGGTTTTTAGGCCCGTGGTTGGAGTCGTGGCGGCAGTTTCCCATGAATTTCCTGACCGTCCGGGCTGTCCCTAACAGGACGGCTTTTGCATTTGTTTGTAAAGATGTTCGTCCAGACCTAGGTATTTTAAATTGTTTAATAGATGTTTTGGGACTAGTCCTGTCGTTGACATAACTATTGGTACAGTTCGTGTGTTGTTCATGTCCCACTGACTCTTTATTTGAAATTTCAAATTTCTATATTTTCTCAGCCTGCTTGACATTTATATTATTGTTGTTAGGAATTGCTATGTCAATTAAAATTGTTTTCCGAGCGACTTTATCTACCAAACTATATCTGGTCTATTTTGAGCAACAGTCCGATCAGTCAGTATCGTGCGGTCCCAGTACAGCTTGTAGTTGTTATTTTCTAAAACAGATTCTGGTTTGTATTTATAGTATGGTAATCTTACCGAATGTGATAGTTCAAGTTTCAGTGCTAGTTCCTGCTAGTTTTATTATTATTATATTATTATGAAGACCGTTGATTTTGTATAATGTTATTTGTAAAATAGAAACAAGAGGTTAATTATTTGCCTACAATGAAAATTGTTTGTATAATTGAGTGGACATAGAAATACTGTTAAAGAAAACTCGGCGGATTGAAAAGTTAATAAATATACCGAAAAAAATGAAACAAATTTCTGTGTTGTTAAATAGTGACCTATACCTAAATTATATAACAGATCTATATAGATAATGAAGGGCAGTATTGTACTTGATTAAAATGATGTAAGTAGACCCTCTATATTATACCATTTTTTCATTTGTGTACTTGTTTAGCAATTAAAATAGACAATTATCCTATCAACATCTATAGTGTGGCATTATCCATTCAAAAATAATTATATTGCCACTCTTGCCTCCAGCTCTCTTAATAAGTTTATGGGTGGGGTAGTTGCTTGCTGCGGTGGTTTTCTCATCGTTGGTAGTTATCGGCCCCTTTTCTATTCTTCTACGAAGGATCAGCAACAGTGTAATCAATAACAATTAATTAACATTTACGTTAAACTGCTAATAAGGAGTTCTGCTTATCAGGCCCACTACTGATAAACTATACCTTTCAAGGCGCCCATTACTTTTTCTTTTTAAAATGACTGAAACATGTAGCCATACAAATATACCACAGTAGCATAAACAAGCATCAAATTACATAAATTCCTCATTTCGACTAGAAAATGTTTGATCAAATATTTGATGAAACTTGTTCTGACATTCATATCAAATATTTGAACAAATGTTTTCTAAAAGATTTTATCAAAGATCCTTGACAATGTAACACCGGCCTTATGCACGGCAGGCTATCCCTAGGAAATAGATGCTCTAAGTTTTTATGCTGCTGTTTTTCATTCTTAGCGTATCTACTTCCTAGAGATAGCCTGCAGTGTATAAATATCGTACCAAGGCTAGAAAGAGAGGGCAATAGAGAAGGTAAGAGACTGTTTCACTCTATAGATCTTTACACCCTTTGTAATGCGCAGGCGCACTCGGCATGTTAAAAAGGAGGGAATATGCAAGTTTCGGGCACTTTTCACAAATGTGCAGAAGGAACTAGTATCATTACCCTTATTATCAATGCAACTAAATGAAATATTAATTGGTGGCCATTGGTGGGGCTTTATTTGGACAAATTTCAACTAAATCACATAATTGTATTACGTTGCAATTGTGGTTAAAGTGTTATTTTCATCTACAAGGCGAAAATGAAGCTGATCTATTTGACAGTTAGAACAAAAATGATACTCATATTAGGTTTAAAGTAATTAATATACTGATATTTAATAAAATAAACATTAGTAATAAAGACTAGAAATTTAATTAATTTATTATTCCCGTGACAGGAATTCCTCCGATAATTCGTGGAAGCAGCTTTACTCCGAGATTTTTGGGAATCCGAAACATTGTTCAGCTGACGCATCGAGTTCGGGGGCTTGCTTTTATATAGTTCTCGAACAATCTAGTCTAGCCTCGGCGGCTCTTTGACGTTCTGGAGAATTCCGAGAAGAAATATATAAATACGAAGAGCTGAGGAAGCATTCATTCAGTATTCGACTACCGTATAGTTAAGTAGAGATAAATTGTAAATAGTTCTGTGAATATAAATTGTGTTAAAGTAGTGGAAATAAATTAGAGTAAGTTGAACTGTTTTTTTTTTAATTAAATAAATCCAAGAACTGAACCCGAGTGTGAAAATAAAAACATTACATTACTATGGTTTTCTCAGTCATTGCCCTTTTTACTAGTGATGGGGTTCTCGAATACCAAGAATCGACCAGTATTCGATTCCTGAAAATTCTCGAGACATCTCGAAAACTTGCAGGCAGTATTCGAAATCTGACGATTCTCGCCATACCATGTTGGCGTTCGTAATTCGTATAACTTATTATGGCAAAGTAGGCGAGTATATACTGAAAGGTCTCGCGTTCTCAGTTCTCGATTCTCGCCAAAAATAAGTTCTCATAATGAGCACTCGGTCACAGATCAATCAGATCATACAAAGAGAACAGTCGGTGATGGATGCTGGTCAGTGTTGTTTTGTCACGATATTAGATGGATATCTCCCATGTCTAATATTCGGTGCTCGTCGGCACTTCTTTAAAGAGGCTGACATTACGGGGAAATATTACTACTACGGTTAAGTCCATTATATAAACAAATATTTTTAGAAGTCCACTAATATAATAAAGTCAGCTAAAACATTTCAAAACAAACAAAACTGAAAATTCTAAAGTAAAAACATAGTGAAAAAAAAAATCAAATAATAAACATTGTCAAATATTTAAATTTACATCTTGGAATTGTACCTTTTTAATCCGTAGTTTCTTAGCCATTGACAACGGGGTCTGATCTAGACCCCGAAACTTTTGGAATATACAGCAATTTTCTTTAAAGTGTGGTGTTATTTCCCAATAAACACTTAGACATTGAAAAAGATGCCACAAGTATCCTTCAGAAAACAAATAGCCTCTTGCTCTCTCTATTGCCCTCTTTTTCTATCTTTGGCACGACATTTATGCATTACAGGCCATAAGAAAATAAGAACTCTATGTTGCAGGCTACCTCCAGAAGGTTTATGCTCTAAGTTTTTATCGGGTTAGTGATCTGTCTATGTTTTTGAATCTATGTGATTCTATGGTTATAAATGTCAAAATATGTTCTCTTTTTATGATCTGTCAAAAAATATATCCTCTGCTCCGTCATGTGTATTTTTCCGGAAATGTCAAATGTTTTCAAAGTGATAAGAACGTTGAATTTCTTTGATTTGTTCAATTTGTTATAACGTATAAATTGTTTTATTGAAAAAATGGACTAGATTATAAGTTACTTGATAGTTATTATTTAAAACCTTAATATAATAACTGTTTTATGTGATAAAAGAAGACTTACGAACTAATTCTAAAGTACCAAAGGGGAACCACATAGTAATTAAAGAGTAAGATTTATTTTTGTTATTTAGAATTAATTTTGAAGTTGAAGCAACAGTTCTGAAATGTAAATAATCGTATGATAGATAAGCAAGATAAGGAACATTATGTGATAATATATGTTAAATATCTAAACATTACGGAAATTGATTATAGCGATTTGATAAAGTGTGTTTGATTGTTTGATATTCTCCGTTATTTACCCAATTGTTTTTTGTATAAAAGTAATTAGGGGTTGTTTCAGGAAATTATTGCAAATGAAAATGCTTGCAGGTTATGTGTGAACAAAATATTGTTTGATATATAATGGTAAAACATTGGGGTATGTTAATTTTAATATAATATATGTTTCTGTCAATTTTGGTGCAGTTTTTAATGCAGCTCAACATGTTATGCAAATTTATGGTTATTATTTTGAGGAAAAGAAGAAAAAATAAAAAACGGCATAATCTTCTGAATCTGTTCTAGTAGAGGTTCAGGTAGCATTCTGTTTGCTGGAATAGGACTGTGGGGCTGGTTTTACTGTTGCCCTGATACCGCCCTTGCCGCGCATCTCTTTTATGTTATTCCTTATCATCAGAATATGATTTTGTGGATGTGGTGGCACCTAATGCAACAATAAGTCCTGGTCCAATAGTTTTTTTCCTATCATGCCCTGTGTCCTGAAGAATTTAATGCTACAATATGCTATGCAATGTTTATGCTTACTCTTGTTGGACTATATATATATATATATATATATATATATATATATATATATATATATATATATATATTTATATTATTTATTTATTAGACCAAAAAGAGACTTTGATTAAACAACAAAAAAACAATGCATTACATCCTATAGAGGTACATATGATATAGCTACAACAATATCACAAGAATGTCCACACATTCTCTGTAATATTGTCAAGAAAATTACTGCCAGGTTGCAGAAATATGACCACTAGTATTTTTTCACAGTTATGTTGCTGCAGTATTGCTGTGATGTTAAATATTAACCACAATATTCAAGAAATATTACTTATTTATATAACACAATTTAATATTTCTACAATATCATCAGTTGACTGCCAGTATTGCAATATTGTTCTACAATATATTTTGTTATGTGAGTAGGTTTGTTGTACTTACAAACTATCATATTTAAAAAATAAAAAAAATGTAAGAGACTAATGGAAAAAATTTCAATTTCATTAATGTGAGAAATTGCTTCAGACCAAGTAAAACCAGTGGAAATGATTGCAATTGAAGCTCACCTAATTTTGCCTCTAAATTCACTTACTACACCTTTTATTTTAATCCTTTGCTATGCATTAGATAAATAGCTTTCCATTAACTTGTGTGCTTGCCCCCTAATTCCATAACATAATAATTTATCCAAAAGAATTTGGTGGTCAACTCTATGAAATACTTTTGATATATCCAAGAATGGAACAATAACTGTTTACTTACATTTATAATTTCTAATGAAGCTTAATGCATCTTTGGTACTTATGCTCTTAATAAACCAGTACTGTCATTTACAAATTATTTTACTTTCACAGAGAAAGTTAAAAATCCTATGGTCGGTAAATTCAAATTTGAGGTCAAGGAAATTGGTCTATAATTTTTAGCATAATGCTTATTGTCAGTCTTATAAATTGGAACATCTGCCCTCTTTAAGACATCTGGCCATATTGCTTGCTCAATACATAAGTTAAAAATGTATGCTAAAGGTTCAGCAATAAATTCTGTAAAAGTCATTAATACATAAGAATGAATATTATCAATTCCTCTTGGGTTTTCATTTTATGTATTATCAACTTTATTTCAAAGGAATTTATATGATGCAAGAATATTGAAACTCAGTTAACATCAGACAGTGTTACATTTCCTCCTTGCTTAGTTAATCAGCTACAGTACAGAAATATTTGATTATATAGTTAGCAATTCCATAATCATTTATATATAGAATGCTGGAATTTAACATAACTTCTCCACCAGTGAAAATGTTTTCAGAATTGCTCTTCTTGAACATAACCTGATACCTCTCAGTTTTATTATTAATATGGTTAATAGAATGGTTATGCATACAACATAAAGTTCCTCTGTCAGTGCTAATGTTGTCAACTACATTGGCAAGATGTTCAGCAAAGGGTATTCCTGTCCAGTCTTTCATTTTCTTTACCATAATATGTGTTTCCTTCCAATTTCTCTGTGGTTCTTGATTTTAACTTTTAATATAAGCTGAAGAAACATTTAATTTTTAATGATTATAAAGAGTCTGACATCTCGCTCATAGAGACATTTGCAAGTTATTGTTAAAAACCGACAAATGATTTGCAATAGTAAAAAGGGTGAAGAATAAGAGTGAATTTACAAAGGAAAAAAATCATTTACTCTTGCCCAGATTTAAAAGAATGACCATTTTGTTTAAATGGGATATAAAAACAAATTACCAGGCAATTAGCATTTTTGAACTGGACACAATTTTTCACCAAAAATTTGAATGTGAACTGCACAAAAAGTCTACAAATTGTATTATTACAGATTCATAATACACTTTTTCATTCACCACACAAAAATTAAAAGATTAATAATTTAGTATACTCTTGCAAGTGCACTAATGTTCAATCAGGTGTTTTGATAGGTTACTTGTTTTTTTGTACCTGTTTTAATTAATATATATCACTTATTATCTTTGTTTCAGTATAACTTAAAATATGGACATGGCTGATATAAATTGTTTTGAAATTCTTCAACAAATGTTTCCTAACAAATCACAGGAACAAATTAGGGAAATAATCCAAATTGTTGAGGAATCAAATCCTTATGACAGTTTAGAAGGGAAAATTGAAAACATGGTAAACATTCTCACTGGTGATGGTGCTCAAGGACCTATGCCTAATATACCAGAGGTACACCCACATAGGACTGTAAGAGTTGAAAATAACACTTTCCAGAATACTGTGCCAAGAAATGATCAACTTTATCAGAGACTGTTGGAGTTTTTTGAGAACATTAGTCCTGAGTATTTACTTAGATATTGCAGAGAGAAACCACCTGGATTTAGTTTTGATGAAGCTATTTATGAGTTAAGCTCAAGTAAGTATAATGTTTATCTTTATCTTTGTTTCGGAATGAACTTAAACTATTTTGTTGAGTATATTTTAGATTCCCAAGTTTTGTGTTTTTATATTAGAACTCCTATTTGGTCTTTGCCATAATACAAATTAAAGTTATTAATGAACATATATAAGTTTTGTGAATTTCCTAAAATTTACTTTGACTTCTATTTCACAATTCCTTTCTAGAGATCTCAGCTTAGATTAGCAGATAAAATATAATGTTATATTCTTAAACTTCATTTATTCTTCACCAGTATTTAGTGTATAAAGGTGTAAACATTTAATGAATTAATTAACTATATATTATTAGGTGATTATGAGAAAGTACAAATTGATCCAAATACAATTTGGGAACAACTACAATCTGCTTTACCAAGTGCGGATCCAGATTATTTAAGGAAAGAAGCTTATAGACTCTCAGAATTATCGCAAGAAGCCATTGACGATTTTGTCCAAGAGGCTATTGAGAAACAAGAATATCCAACTATGGAAGACTACCTGAAGTAAGTACAGTTGTCAAGTAACTACTTTCATGTTATGGATTAAGAATTGATTTTCATCATATTCTGGAATTTGTGGAAATGAATACACAAATTGGAAATGCGTTAATCTAATTGCTGCACTACATTGCTAATCCATTAACACTATTGAAATGTTGTACTTTCTAAAAAGATCTAAGTAGTAAACTGGGCTTTTGTTAATAGAACTTGAACTATTTGTCAAAATTGTTTGTTATTAGTTTTGCATCAGTTGATTATTCTAAACAGGGACGGATCCAGACACATGCTTCCCATGGGACGATTTCATGCTGTGGGGTAGGGGCGATGCTATACTATCTCCACCTAAATATAATTTGAAACCCAGATTTATTGAGTTAATTTATTAAAAATAGTCGCCCCTCCTCCCCTTATCTCCGAAACTATAAAACGTAAAGTTTTGAAAAAAATTAGAGGTATAGGTTCTGACCTGAAGTTTACTGGAAAAATAAGGAGAAACCTCTAATTTTAATTTTGGGGGGCAAATTACAGAATTAAATGGAAAATATAAAATTAAAATTGTTTCTAACCCATCATGTTACATATCAAATCAAAGGGCACATTACGACGAAAACAAATATATTTTTTTCATATTTTTAAAATAAATTAATTAAAAGATATTAACAAAAATATAAAAAATTTTACCCATTCCAAATTATAGAATTAAATGGAAAATAAAAAATTATAATTGTTTCTAACGGGTCATGTAATATATCAAATCACAGGACTTATTATGATGAATACAAATATATTTTTTTAATTTTTTTAAAATGAATATTTTAAAATATATTTAAAAAAAATTACCCATTCCCCCCGTTATTCCCCAAACTATACGACCTAAATTCTTTGTTTATAGGAAAAATATGAAAAAATCCCTAATTCTATTATTTGGCCCCCAAATAATAGAATTACACGGAAAATCAATTATTAGAAAACCCCATCATTTGTTTAAAAGATATTAACAACAATATTAAACATCGACTTAATTCCCTCGTGATAGGGTTACCAAGCTATATACTGATACCAAATTTCAACCTTTTCCGTCCAGTAGGAGAAAAATAAATTGTATATACGGAACCCTAAAAATAATGTTAAAAATCTTTCTGAATAATTTACTTTTTAATGACTGTATGAATGGGTGATGAAACTTATTTAATAAATGGGATTGCAATTTATATTGTTCATGGATTTCAGACGGATGAAAGTACGAGAAGAAGTTGAAACTTACACTGCCTCTTTCGATTTAGAAACTTTTCTAAAAATGTTTCCTGATCCGGACGAAATTTTTTCTAAACCAGAAAAACAGCGTGTTATAGACGAAAATGCCGGTAGTGAAGATGTGCAATATGCTCTTCGATTCTTATACAACAAATATCGATTTGTTAGGAAACATAGTATTGATTTGGTATTCGACTGGAAAAAGAAGAACCTTTATCAAGTTTGTGAGCAATTAGAGAGGCTTCCGAAACAGTTGAGGATATGCAGACCAGTTGAAAGTTTAGGGGAAACAAGTAACATTCCACTTTTGCAATTAGTAAGTATTTAATTTGAATTATTCAATAAAATGCTGAAAGCACACCCATATAGAAAATGTAATTACTAATTTAAACTTAAATAATAATAAAAATTGAAGTATTAAATCAACACAAGTGACCATCTACCCTGGATTGTTGATTTAGCAGGATTATAAGAAATGAAAACTAAGTCGCTTTAACTTCAAAAGGTGTTTCTATAAAATTCGATTTGCCCGCCTTGTTTGGAAGTCTTAATGATACGAGATTATGACGTAACAGGACGAAAGTTATCAGATGGAGCAGTGCGCACTAGAACAACGCGTGCTGATTATTAAACATCAAAATGGTGAAAGTTTGATTGCCACTATTCGTAAAGTCCGTTCAATATTCGGTCGACTGAATATTCTGAATTCATCTACGGTGAAAAGAGTAATAGAAAAATTCTAAAGTACTGGTTCAGTTTGTAATGTTAAATGTACGACACTAGCTCTTAGAGCCACTTTTCAGCACAGTCTTACTTAAGATTTACATCTACATGCCTACAAATCCAACTGATTCAACAACTTTTGAGAACAGACCATGAAGAAAAGAAACGAAGAGAGTTCACCAGTAAGATTCTTGAGCAAATAGAAGTCAATGCCGATTTTGCGAACAAAATCATTTTCATTTCGGTGGCTTCGTTAATCGGAAAATTGCCGCGATTAGGGCTTAGAAAATCCACTACAGATTCATCGAAAACCAATGCATCCAAACCATGTCACTGATTAGTGTTCATTGCGGTCTGGGCGAATTATTGGACCGCATTTCTTTGAAGAATAGGAAGGTAATGCACTATGTCTTTTTGTTAATCCGTCGTGATTATATGTCTTTTCTAAATGACGTAAACAACCTTCCGAATACTCGTTTTAACTAAGTGCAGATGTACTTCAGCTTCTCTCTGTATTAAAATTGATTCGCTGTGATTGTTCACAGTTGGGTGATGTCGAAAATTGACAGGAGTTCGCACAGCCTCAAAGCAATCCTGGGTTTGGCAAAACAAATAACAAGTAACACAGTATTTTTGACTCACCCTTTATATAGACATTTATTTATAAATTTAAAGTAGTATAAAATCAATGTTGTGCCGCCCTAACGCTGTTTTTACAAAAATGGTCGGTGTTGAAGAACCATTGAGGGTACCTCAGATACGAAATAGCCGCTCTCTTCAATGAATCCCAATGGCTCTGGTCATTTACAGAGAAAACACAATTGCTTTAAACTATTTAATAAGAGGAAAACTCACCGAACGGGGATGGTTTCGCAAAAGGATCTGTAGACCTTGATTTCCTCTTATTGTATATTGTCGGACTTTCAATTTCATCTTTGACGATACGGTTGCTTTTGCTTTCAACTGTTTGAATTTCAGTTTGTACATTGTTCAGAGGTTGATTTGAATTTTATTTTTAACATCCTTTTTGTTAAAGTATTATCAATTACTTCTTTAACTTGTTTTATTGAGCTGTTGAGGTTTTCACAAATTTTATTACCATATCTTTTGAGTTTCAGTTCATCTTTCAGTATTATTTCTAATTCTGTAAATTTTCTTAGTCATCTTCATGATATAATGTCATTTTGTTATTTTTCTTCCATTGATGTAATACGATTTTGCTGTTCTTTAAATTATGTGATCAAACTTTGTAATTCGTCCTCCATTTTTTTATTTAAGATTATTGTGCGAATCTCGTCTTGTTCTTTTTATCTGAAAGTTTCTCGTCCATTGTTTGGGTAGCTTTTTTATGGATTTATTTGTATTTGCTTCTGTATATTTTCAGATCAGTATTCACCGTTTGTTTCATTACTTCTGCTCACTGAATGGGTTTGATTTTCATAAAAATGCACTTTCAATCGATTAAATCAACTTGGAATTAGGGCACCATTATAGCAAGATTTTGACAATTGCTTAGACAATCACGGGAATAATTTTTCTCGAGTTCTTAAAGATTTAAAAAATATCGTAAAGAAATGATTGTCTATATACCTATTATTTCTAGCATTTTCTATGTGGGCACATTTATCTATCATCAGCAATTAAAAGTCACTTTATAATATTTGCATCATTATATATTATGGTTTGCTTTCAATGCTTTAAAGCTTTTTTTTTTTTAATTTCTGATTTCACATTTTTAAAAGTTCATCAGAGTGAAACAATAACCCCTGTACCAAAAAAACTAATAAGGGCGATTGTATATATAGAGAGATAAACCATAGAGTAGATCATAGAGTTTGGAACGTTCACGTTGCACGATGAGATTTTAATATCATTCAGTAAGTTATTTGATCATCAGTAATAACAAGAAAACCTGATATATCGAAATAAGTATTGTAATAAATGAAAAAGGTTGAGTTCACACATTTTCTTAGGAATTGTTTCAACGACTAATTCACCCCATAAAAGTGAACCAAACCAATGATATTACTTCTTATTATTTTTGTCAGTGGCAATTGAAAGCATATTTTATTTTTGAAGATTGTTAATAAATCACTATAATAGGAAAAACCGATAGGGACAATTTTTTAAACAAAAAATCTGAGGGTAAAAGGTATGTTAGGTCAGAGCTGAACATTAAAACTTTTAAAAAACATTTGAAAAATTTAAGATTAAAAATACTTGGTGATTGTGTAGTTCTAGAACGAGAAGTAAGCAAGCTAACAATTTTAGATGTATTTATAATGTCTGAAAAAATAAAAGTAAGCAATAGTTTCATTGTGCTCTATTTCCTGTTTGCTCACTAGGTTACCTTGAAAATGCGATATGCTATGGTGATTGTTTACTTAGTTTTACAATAAAGGCTTTTTTTTAATGAGTCATAATAGGTATTTGAGAGGTCCTTTTAATCTTTGATTTTTATACTCGTGTTGGGAAAATTACGAAAACTTTTTTGTGCTATGAAAGTTTCCCCTAAATCCCAAATTGTTAATGCTATGTTATTATTACTATGAAGAACATTTTTATAGGAATAATTTATTCAATTTATTATTAATTTCTAATATGACCAAAGTCTTTGAAACAATCTATATGTACAGAGATATTTAATTTGGTTTCATGTAATATTTTATCTTCTAACATAACAAAAGTGTTAATAAATTTTATATCTTGGTTACTTATATGGGGTAAAATGTAATTTTGACGATTTAATAAATAATAATGCCAAATTTAAGTTTTTTTAACATTTGAAACGAGAGGTTGATCGATCTTATTTGTTAATTAGTAAGAGATTTATTTGCGAATAGTTAAAATAAAAACACTTATTTTGACGTAAAGAACTGATCAAAATTAATTTCATGACTTTAATTGTTTTCACGCAAATCTATTTTTCGATACATTTTTATTGTGTCTTATGTTTGCAAAATATCATTAGCTATCACCCTCTTGTATTTTCTTGACATTAGTGTTAAAAAAAACTAGTGCAAATATCCAAATTGTATAATTGTAATTGTTTCTGCTTAACAGTCCCTGAAGCAAAAAATATATATTATATATATGTACATAAAAATCTGTAAAAAACTAATCTCTTTCCATCAAACTTAGTCTAGTAGTTAAGTCATTTGTAATAATTGTAGTGATTTTTTTTATATAATTGGGATAGCAGGCTTATCAGTCTATATTTTTCAAAATTGATTTGATTTTCCTACGTATGTCATGATATCATATTTGCTTATTAGAGGTTTTTGGGATTTCACAGACATGCTTTGAAAAGATCACATATTATTGCTAAAGATTCCCCATGCTCTACTTTTATCACTTCTTCTACTATTCCATCAGCACCTGTGCTCTACCATATCATGTGTCTCTTATGTTTATCATAATTCTTTAGCGTCAGTGTTTTCTTTTTTAATGTATATAGTAATGTGCCCCTTTCCAGCCATTCAAAGATATTTCATTCCTTTGTTTTCGTCTATTAATCTTTTCTCTTCAGTTTAATAGTAGATCTGTAGATTTTTTTCTTATCATACTAGTTTCCTTTGCCATTCACCTGCATTTCTCAATGATCATTATAAGTTTCCATTTCATCATCTCTATGGGTCGATGCAGTTTCTAGTGTGATCTTGTTTTTTAATTCAATTTTTTATCGAAGTTACTTTTTCTGATTGATTGTTACATCGTATTTTATCATATGAATTTTGTTCCAGTTCATTGACAGTCACACCTATCAAAGTGCTTACGTTTACACTTCCTATTGTCAATCTGGCTTTTCTTTGGTATGCTACTCCAACCCAGTGACTTAACACCTCATGTCTGCTATTTTTTCAGACACTACCTTGGCTAGGGAATCGCAGAGCGCCGTGGACTAGTGGCCTTTTTATGACTTTCCTTTTTTGGGTGGGGGGCATTTAAGCATTTAAAACACTAAGGTTGCCAGATGAATTAGTGAGTTTTGGTGTGGGAGATATAGGAAGGGATATTTAGTCATGGGGATAATTTTAGTTACGGACACGGCTCTGTTATCAGTATTGGGATGTGAGAGAGATTTGAGACTCGCATTAGCAGGGTAACTTCTCTGACTAAGGCCTATCCTCTATCTGGATACATAGATCTTTGGTGTTAATATTTAATTATTACTGGAATATTATAATATAGGATTTTATCAATACTTACAATATTCCACCTCAACTGAATGGCAAACAATGATTTATCATACTGATGTATATGAGAATCCCTCACTTCAATCTAAATTCAATACAATTATATTAACTTTTTTATAGATTTTATTATATTGTTTATATTATATTCTTGCTATCTCATTCAGATCACTTATCTTGAGAACAAAAAATTATTCACAGCAATATTTGAAGAAAATCATGAAGAGAAAGAAGATCTGTAACTTTATAAAAGAGTGTCTTATAACTATCCTCAACAATATTGTGAAGTCTGAAACCATCTTGTAGTGCAGAACCTTCTACTATACCCTCACTTCCCTTCAATCAAACCTGTGTTTTAAACTGACATATAACTAGTCTTTTCTTCCTTCATTAGGGAATTGTAAATTCTTTCACCTACACCTTACATTTCTCCAGTTAACATCACCTCATCGCATCCTTATTTGTTTCCGTGGGAATTCTTGAGTTTTCCATTACAACATTTAAATAATAGTTCACATCCTTCTGTGTGTTCCTCAGTTATATAGTCGCCGTTTGCAGTGTATCCTCTAAATTATGCGTCTTCCTCATCATTTTCGCTATCAGGTAATTCTTGACCACGCTCTCCCTACTATTTGAATACGTTTCCATCTGAGAATTGTGCAGGCATTTATCTTCGTCTATACCGCGTACACCTTTACAGTCTTCAAACCTGTCTGTATCTGCAGATGATGACGTATCTAGTGCTAGATTGATTGACATTTCATTAGATTTATGTTAATTTTGTGGACATTTTTAATAGGCTTTCACTAATTGAAACCTACGTAAATTCCTAGAAATACAGATCACCGAAGATACAACAGAAGTGGTGCTAGTAGGGAAAGAATTGAAGTTCTCTTCTGACAATATCAATATATATTTATATTGTAAATGTTGTTTTTTTATGATATGCAGCTCCAACCTAGTGATTTCTAGCACCTTATCTCTACTTTCTCTTTTGGTCGCTACCTTTGCCAGGGAATTGCAAAGCGCCGAGGACTAGACTACTGTTTATTACTTTCGTTTTTAGGTGGATTTTGGCTGAACGAGGCCTGTCTTCTACCAGGATCGTAAAGGGGTGCGAACCTGCTCCTCTTATATAGAATAATTGTTTGAAATGAAACCAATATATTAGTTACTCATAAATTATTACTAGACCGTTAAAAGTTGTAACTTTTATAACCTGCAACTAATAGATAAAAATGATTTACAGATCAGCTTTGCTCTTTGATGTTAATATTTATTTATTACTGCCATTATCTAATTGAAGATTTTATTAATTCCGACAATTTTGTACCTAAACTGAGTGTTAAACATTGATTTATTTATTATTAGACACTACTAGGTAAATTCAATAAAGAGTTATATTTTTATAGATTATAGATTTTTGTGGAAGGATATTTCCTATTTATTACATTGTTGCTTTCTCCTTCAGATCACTTATCTTGAGAACAAAGAGTTATTCAGAGCAATATTTGAAGAAAGCCATGAGGAAAAAGAAGATCTCAAACTTCGTAAAAGAGTGCCTTATCACTATCCTAATCAGTGTTGTGGAAGTCAGCAACCATCTTGTAGTGCAGAAAACCCTTCTATATCCTCACTTCCCACCAATCAAACCTTTGTTTTAAATAGAACTAGTCAAACTAATTGTATTAACATACCATCGATAGATTCTGTTTCAGATTGTTTGAGTGATGTATTTCCAGAAAATGGTTCATTATCCGAATCGTTTCATTCCTGTTCATCGAGATCGTCTTCGAGTTCATTAGGAATTTATAAACTTTTTTCTCCTACATCTTACATTTCATCAGTTAACAACACTAATGAATCTTCTCAGAAAAATGATAACGCCAATTCTAATGTGAGTTTTCCATTAGATAATTTAAATAATACCCATTATTCTTCTGTAAGCCTCTCAATTTTAGAATCTCCGTTTGCTGTGTATCCTTTAACTTGTTCCTCTTCCTCATCACTTTCGCTATCAGATAATTCAAGTTCGCATTCTTCTCCGTCCCATTCGGGTTCCTTTTCATCTAAGGATTCTGTAGACATTTCACAAGATGATCTAGCATCCTCAGTTCCTTCACATTCAGAGTCTTCCTCGTTGCCGTTATCAAATTCTTCGTCCGTACCGCTTACACCTTCACATCTTTCATCACGTTCATTCTCAAATCTGTCTGTATCTGCAGATGAGGACATATCCAGTGCTGGATCTATGGAATACTTGAATAGTTCATCAGAGTCTCGTTAGTTTTGTAAATAGGCTTTAATTTTTTAGTTGTAAATATCTACTAAGCATATTTGGGGGAATCATACAAATATTGCATTATCTTTAGTCATTTGTTAGGTAATGATATGCATTTGGTTAGCATGTTTTTTATGCAATATTGATATCAGAAACTCCAATAGAAAAAAAAGAAAGGAAACAATTTCAGTTTTTTTTCTTTTCGATATTTCATTCCTTTGTTGGCCATACAATGTGAGAAAAAATAAGTGAGCATGTCACCAAATTCTACATGAACCGGTATTATCTGTGTTCTAATTCTCGGACGATAATGGGTGGTCAGTATCGCGTCGCAGCATCAGCAGCCTCTTTCACCAATGGGAACCTATATAAATGCCTTGAAATACAGATTACGGAAGATACAACAGAAGTGGTACTACTAGTGAAAAAGAAGTCAGAAATAACGGTCGAACTATTAAAATATGATGATAGACAGAAATGAACACACCTTGCCAAAGTATGTAAGCAATGTCTAGGGACTGACAGATACCGGAACAATGGAACAGTGCCCTCACAGAATTCATCCACAAGAAGGGTAGACATCCGGAATTACAGGCCGATAATTTCATGCCGTAAGTGTACAAATTATTGACTAAGATCAAACTCAATCCTATACAAAGTAAACAGTTTCTTTAGCAAAATTGATTACACACATACTCTGAAACTTCGAAAAAAACGTTCGACACCATATCACCAGGCATTATCAATGCATTGCCATCTAGTAGACGAAATGTTGTGTCTTGCCACACATTTATGGTGCTTCGTCGACGTTTGTAGCGACGCTGTTTTGATTGGTATTGGCTCCTCCCCTTCCGAGGTTATTACGGACACGTGACCGGTCAGTTCCTCTACTTGTCGCCGGTTTCGCTTTGTGTAGTCGTTTGATTATTATTGTTTTTCGAGTATTACAAGAATGATGTATATCTTTGGTTTTATCCGTTTTTTGTTGTTTCAGTTGCTTCTCCTACCAATTTAGTTTTGACATTAGTTTTGTTTGCTGCTTTCAAAGTCGACTTTGTGATTCGTTTGACTTAGTATTGGAATAGAGCAGATCTCTTTTATTTTTGACGGCTAATTTATGCTCTTCTAGACCAGCACAGATTCTCCTGTTCGTTTGAGTTACGCATGTTGTGAGATAATTGTGATCAAAGATGAAAGAAGAAAGTTTGTTGTTGTGATACCTTGTTGCCTGATTTTAGTTCAAATTAACTTGCATAGTTCCCGGATTTGTTCTGGAAGTTTAATCAGTTTTTATTGTTCTTCATGTTTGTTAGCTAATATTTTAATTGAAGTTTCTATTGATGTAATAAAATTTTGTAATTCATCTTCCGTTTTTCATTTAACGGTTGTATTAAGCGTGTTTGAATCTCTTGCCTTATATGACTTTCCTTCTGTTTGGTTCAGAATAATTAGTTCTATCCCAGTTTTGATAAAAAAATGCACTATACTTCCATTTACTTTTTTTTAGCGTACTTCACAAAAGGAGGAGGTTCTCAGTTGGTCTGTATACAATAGGAACCGAAGTAAGGAAACTGCTAAATAAGTTTCGAGAGAAATACGGTTTTAGGATTTTTCCCTGATTATTCATTAGTGACCATAGAATTTACCTTTACTATGACTGTAAATCCTTTAAAGAGCCATGATTATGGATCACACTTATGATGTGCAGTGTATCTACTTTATTTGGAATTATATACTTCTTTATATATATTCAAAAACTTCTTCCTCGTAAAAATATCTGTAAGCTCTGAAACCTAAAATAGACAATCACATTTTACTTTTTCAATTATATTGGTACAATATTTGCATAAAAATAATTTTGTTTTAAAATAAAGTATCTTTATTTTTCAGTATCGAAAATTGTTATGAAAACAACATGTTCAGAGTAGATACTCATCACTACAGGTTGTAAAATATGTAAATGTAAAAAATACAAAAACCTACTTAAAAAAAAACTATAAATCAAGAAATAATATTTATATACTACAACATTTATTTTGACGCCTGTTTCAAGTAGCACATAAAATAAATAAGTTTTTAATATTTATGTAGGTATACTTTTTTATTATTTATGATTATTTGAGATTTCTATCAGTTGAGGGAAACACTATTGATGAAGGTTCTCTACTAGAAACAATATATTGTCCTACGTTCAATGAATTGAAAAATTTCTAAAATATAGTTTCATACTATTTTATGTTCTACTTGGCTCCTATTCATAAAAGGGGTTTAATTATTATAAAAAAATTATTTTTAGTTTTTGGTTGTTACTTTTGTGTTTTGAATTCTTTGCTTTAAGATTATTTAATAACAATACAAACCTGAAAATAACCTTTATTTACTCAACTATTAACTATATTTATTCAGCTCAGTAGTAACTTTTAATCGACAAATATTTCATTCAGTAACGTTCCATATGTGATAATTGGGGATTCGTAAACCTTTTTCGCCTACAGATTACATTTCATCAGTTCTTTGTTTTCAGTTTTCATTAGATGATTTAAATAAATGGTTCACATGCATTTTTAAGTCCCTAAATTTCTGAGTTTTCGTTTACAATATATCTTAATTTATTCATCATCATCATCACTTTCGCAACAGATAATTCAAATTCGCTTTCTTTTCCGTCCTAATCGGGTTCCTTTTTATTTAGGGATTTTGAAGGCGATATACAAGATGAATCGAACATCATTCCTTCTCGTTCACTGTACTCCTCTGCTCCTCACTGGCATATCAAATTATCCGTCCATTGCGCTTAAACCTTCACATCTTACATCAATTTCAGTCTTCAAATTTGACTGAATCTGTAGATGGCTACGTACCCAGTGTGGAATACTTGAATAGTTCATTACTTATATTTTTACAAATACTTTTTTAATCGAATTATTTTCATGTAAAAATAGCCGAAACGTCTAACGTGGAAATAGCTCATTCAGTAGTGTCCATGTGTAAATATCAGTTGATTAGTGTTACATATTGTTAAATTAAAGCAGTAATGCACCAATATATACATGTCAACTTAGTGGAAGAACCATATATAAGATAAAAAAATAACTAATGATTTTAATTAAGGATAGCATGATCAGACAACTAATACGTTATTTTTAATTTATCTAAAAAATGTCAATGCAAATTCCGTAAAAACAGCAAAATTTATGATTTTTAATAACACTATTTAAATGAAGAAAAGTTAATTCTGAAAATTTTGATCTATACTTGTAAGTTATTTTTTACATAATTTGTTCATCATCAGTGATTTTTGTACTTGGACGTAGCAGCTTCAGACCTTCAAAATGATTTCTTATTTATATTAAATTAATTTTCATTATTTTTTAAAATAATTTTCAAGAAAGTTTTTTGAGAAGGCCAAAAGTTAACAGAATTCTGGTTATATCTGCTCAAATCAGTCTGAAAAAGTATCACATCTTATCCATTTCTTCTTTTTATTATTGTCAAGACAGCTGTTGTATATGTATATGTTCTAAAGTTTTTTTGGCGAGTACTAAATGTATCAGGTGGTTGGTGGTTTCCGGGAATTCATTCGCGCAGTAGATAACTGATCCCTCTCGGGGTCGATAGTAAAATGACGAAGCTTCGGCAGAGTCACATCTGCACTCATCATGTCGGTTCGCATAATTCTCATACCGTTTGCTCAGGGCTTCTAATAATCTATCCCGGGAGGGATCAGCAACTACGTGGACGAATTCCCAGCTGATTCATATCCACATATGATTACCATTTCCCATTACTAAAAATCCCATAGTTGTACTTGATCAATTTAATTTAAATAAAAAAAAAAATTGCAAGAAATGCTTCGTGGCGCTTTTTGTGGCTTGATTTACTTGCATTATTGGCTACTTGACATGCATTGGCATTTATCTTTTTTTATCTAATATATTGCTTTATCTTGTGGCGCGTCACCACTTCAGTGTAAAGTTTATTTCCTTTTTATCAGATTTTCCTTATTTTCCTTTTGTTTTTTCCTACAACTTCTTTATTACCAAATTGTTCTGCTACAGGTGGCTTACTTGGATCACCGAAAGCAACTGAAAAATTTCATCAAGATGAAGGACGAGAATTACCGTAGAAAGAAAGAAGAAGCTGCTCTTTACGATTTGCTTGAGACGTGTCAGTGTTGTTTCGGTGACGAACTAATACCTGAAGAATGTTTTTTCTGTCAAAAAGGATGCGTTTTTTGTTTTGATTGTGTCAAAAGAGGCGCCGAAACTGTTATAGGCAAAGGTGATTTGAGATTCCCTTGCTACAATACATGTGATGCAGAATTCAGCCTCCAAACTTTGCAGGTAAGGATTTTTCGATGTTCATCAAATGTTTCTATTTCATTAATTACTCACATGAGTTTTGTTTAGCTTTGGAATATTATAATAAGTAATAATTTTCAGTTAAAAATGTGTAAAATTTACCCAGAAATAAAATGTAGATTGATGATTAAAATGTCACGTTTTCTCTTTTGGGTACCTTGAAAACTAATTTTTTTGAGAACACACTTGTACCAACCGTTTCGTTTCAGACGGCAATATAACTTAGGTGACCACATTTCCGGGTTGAGCTTTTAAGCAATGCTATCCCCAAAGTACGTACAAATGTACTTCTTGGACAAAAATCGGCAATTGATTAATGCATCGGTACATGAACCGTTTATTGTGCAACTCCATCCATGTACCAGTCGATGGCTGCACCACCGATTCTACCCTGAAGCCGGTGATCGAAATCACCGTACATTAACTGGTTGCGAATCAATCACCGTGTCACTTGGAACACGAAACTGAACCGTTCGTTAAACGGTTATTATTTTGAAGGAACGCTATTTTTCTTGTGCGGAGGTTGTCTATCGGTTATCTAGGCTGAAGGAACGAACCTTTAGTAAACCACAATTTGACATTAATGTTTGACAATGAAACTGATGTAACTAAGGGAATTTACTGCAAATTTGATATATACAGGGTAACCCTAAAAATTCTAAAGATCATGTGAAATAAAAAAACTGCTTTCAAATTGGAAGGATTTGAAAGAGTTTTCTTCAGAATTTCATGTGGCGCTCCTAGACACGACTTTGTTATAAGATGTAATGCCCTTTTGAACAACCCTGTATCAGGATAGTTCATAAGTTTTTTCCGGGGTTTTCCCTTATGACTTTAATAAGATTTTTGTATCATCTCATTTTTGGCGAACGCACTATCTTTTAACAAACTCGAACCTAGGAGCGACATGAAATTCTGAGATAAATCTTTCAAATTCTTCCAATTTGAAAGAAGTTTTGTTATTTCACATGATCTTTAGAATTTTTAATGGTACCCTGTATATATCAAATTTGCAGTAATTTCTCTTAGTTACATCAGTTTGATTGTCAAACATTAATGTCAAATTGTGATATAATAAATTTGTCATTACGAATCCTTTTAATTTTAAATTTTTCTTGTTCTTTGTGTTAAGTTATACTATTGAAAACGGGGTCTGATTTAGACCTTTAAACGTTTGAATTATTTGAAATATACAGACTTTCAAGTTTATGTGGTGCTGTTCCCAAAGAACTCTTCTATAAAAAAATCATATTTCTATTACAAAAACACTTGCGGTTGGTCATTTTTTGGTTAGACCGGAATTCGTAAGGGCCATTCGATGACCCACCAGAAACCCTACAACATTTATATGAAACTTTTTTCGATAAAATGGAATCTACTCTACCTTGTCCCAGTATAAAAGTTCCACATGGTATATTAAACATTGAATCTTGTCTAGCAAAGTGTATCACCAAGGTTGGTGAATGTTACGTTAAGTGAATTAGAAATATCCATGGGACGAATTTTAATGTTACAATGGACTGTAAATCAAGTTCTCCATCATTTCCGATTGAATTTAATCATAATTGATATCATTGTTAATCATGGACTTAGCCAGCCTGAAAACGGTCATCTTTGAAACGTTTAGTGAATAAAGAAATTAAGAGTTTTATATGTGAATAACCTATTAATACCATACTTAGTGAGTACTTAATATTATATATTGCAGATGCTTAATATTATATATTGCAGATGGTCCTTCCTGAGAACACTTTTAAACATCTTGCTCAACGTATAGCCAGTGAAGAGATCAAAAACGCCAATATTGAGGGCTTGGAAACTTGTCCATTTTGTGGATTCGCTATGATACTTACAGAAATGGATAAAATCATCAAGTGCAACAATATCGATTGTATGAAGGAATCTTGTAGAGAGTGCCGACACAAGTCTCATATTCCCAAACGATGTAACGAAATTGAATATGACGAAGATGTGAGGAGAAGGACTTACATTGAAAATAAAATGACGGAAGCCCTTACTAGGTATAACAATTATTTTCAGTTGAAAAATACCGTATAACGTGTAAAAGTAAGATATTTTTTTTTGTAATACTCTCCTTATTGTATTTCAGGACATGCCACAGTTGTCACAAAACTTTTATCAAATCTAGCGGATGCAACAAAATGACTTGCACTTGTGGCGCTATGATGTGTTACATTTGTAGCCAGCCTGTTAAAGATTATACACATTTTGGAGATAATAGGTAAGTTAACAGATTCGAAAAATGGAGCTAAAACCCTGTTGTTTTAGTAATTTAGATAATAATGTTACTTACAAACCTACATATAAAAATATTTCATTTCAATTATGTAAGCCTATCTAAGCGAACCTTAACTTGTTTTTTTTTTCAAATAATTTTAAAGAAAAGAATAAGTCATTTGATAAAATTATTTAATGAAAACACGAAATCCACAAATTTATGTACAATGCTAATATTGGACTATTTTAATATTTAAGAGGACAAATACGATCTTTACCAGAAATCACAATCCATTGAACGCAAGACTATGTAGTTTCTAGTCGAGAGCCTTCATTAGGTGAGCGTCCCTCAACTGATTAAACTCTCGAAAATTAAAGTATTTGGTACATACAACTGAAATGATTACACTGGTCTGCAAAAAAGATGTTTGAATTGTTCTAATTTTTCAATCCAAATTGCTCTGTCATGTTAGAATTTTGAGATATTCTAATCTAAAAGCGCAAAATGCGATTTTCGGCTATATTTGAGGTTATGTAGCCTCGCGATATTCTTCTAAAAAAACAACCGATGACACCTCAAAGTGTAAGTCTTGATCTTTCAAATGCCGTTGAGTCTGCTCAAATACCTTAATTCTGCATTGAGATATTTCATTTTGAATTCAACATATCCAGCATAAAAGACATCTAATACGAGCAATTTAGAAGACAAGAAAAAACGATTTCATAAGGATAAATAGTGAGAGATACGATACGGGGACAAACGTTGAAAAGCAACCCGGTTTGTGAGAGGCAAGGGGACTCATGTTAAAAAAGCATCCCGGTTTGTGAGAGGCAAGGGGACTCACTTTAATCAAGCACCCTAAAGGAAACCTTCCTTACTACGTCCACGTCGTTGTTTCTGGGTAGCGGTAAAAGTAAGGTTATTGCAGTTTGCAAGATGCGATGAGATGTTAATTCAGGGATTAGAATTGTTGGATTTCACCTTAAAGTTTAAGATACGTGAATTCGGCCTATGAGAGTTTAGGGTTTGCTGATTTGGAGTAAGAATGGTTCTTGAACTTTTTTACCGTTTTTCACCCCCTTTCAACCCCTTTAAAGTACTTAGGGGTCAGTTTGGCTGCTGTAACTCTGTTTACATCGCTTCCTTACCCTTGAAAGTTCATTTATATAAAACTACGCCAAAAATATATGGAAAGTCAAAAAGTAGAATACGTTTAGATCGATTTCAGCGATTTTCACCCCCTTTAAGGAACTTAGGGTGGTTTTGGATGGTGATACTTGGTGCACCTTGTATTCTTACTCTAAAACACTCACTTACTTTAAAGTGCTCCCGAATACGTGGAAAAATAAAATATAAAATACTCTTAGGTCGATTTTAACATTTTTCACCCCCTTTTTGCTCCCTTCGAAGCTGTGGTTTTGGTTCATACAACTTGATGTACATTAAATTTTGGTTTTAAAGATTCTATTGTTGCAAAACAAAACTTGATATAAATGTGAAAACTTACAATTGAACATAAGTGTCGAATTTGGAAGTCAAAGACTGAAGAATCATGTAGATTTTGAGAATAGAAAAATTGATGAAACTCGAAAACTTCAAAATGAAATATCTCAATGCAGAATGAAGCTATTTGAGCAAACTCAACGGCATTTGAAAGAACAGGACTTACACTTTGAGGTGTCATCGATTGTTTTTTAGAAGAAAGCATATCCGGAGGCTACATAACCTCAAATATAACCGAAAATCGCATTTGTGCGCTTTTAGGTTAGGATATCTCAAAATTCTGACGTGATAGAGCAATTTGGATCCGGATTCGGATTCTACAAGAAAAATTACTTCGGAAATGACCCTTCTCTTTCTTAGAACAAAATCATGTTGAGCTGTGTTATCGACATCAAGGAGTTTCAGTGAAAACTAGCCCGCAGAGACTGCATCAAGGCCGTAGCCAGAAAATTTTTATATATTTTTATTATATTTATATTCTTGGTCATGTATTTCCAGAATATATGCCGGCTACGTCCTTGGACTCCATATCGGGAGAAGTACTGTGTGTCAATCATTACACGTTAAAATATTAAATTCATATGTACGAACTCAATACATAAATAATTCGACATTTCAATTTGAGGGAAGCAGAATTGATGATGGTTCTCGACTATACACAATATATAGCACTGCGTTCAATGTATTATAAAATCTCGAAAAGGCAGTATCATAATTGCTTTGATAGGTCTTTGTTAACGTACGAATTCTTTCTCGTGATTTCTATCCTAAGAATCTCAGGGAAACGTCTTACATACAGTACGACTCCGGATTTGGTGTCTCTGTTAGTTTACACCACTCGTAGCTTATTTGGGAAGTGAAATTTAACAGCAAGGTGATGAAAACCAAAATCCAGCACAGAAGTGACTTTTACTTTTTTTAAAATAATGATACCCGAATAATATTCCAATAAAAAATTATCAGTTATATTCGAATATATACGACATAAGGCGTTTGTTGTATGGCCACTGAATACGTATATAGCCCTTATTGGCATCGAATATTGGATGTCCGAATAATATTCGAATAAATAAGTAAATACATGTTAATCAATTTTGAACCCCGAAGACCCTGCCCCGCTGGTTACGGCCTTACAAACCCTATTTGTTTTTGTATTTACTATTGATTATACCAATTTACCTTTTAGGGTTTCTCGAACATCTTGTATGTATATAGCTTGTTATCACTAGGTTTAATTTTTTTGTAAGTTTGTTATGCCATTATACATGCTATTAATTGGACATTACACATAAAGCACGGGCATTTTGAAAAATGACCAATATGATTTGACACAGGGATAATAACTATTGAAATCATTAAATTGTTCCGGGCATTATACACAAGTCTCACATATTGATCAAAGTATAAAAAACATGTTTTATTACCATTATTTTTATTTCCGACATTAAATCAAAATGTAAAACACAAGTACCATAAAACTTCTGCGTTTTGTAGGCGCTCTTACGTATGATTATAAAACTTAAAAACAAACAATTTAAAAATAAGGTTCATAATTTGTACTTATTATGAAAGCGTTCTACATTTAGAATTCACTAGTTCTTAGCAGTTAAAATTGAAAAAGTCAAATTAAAAATATAAGACAAACGACACAACATGATAACAAAAATAAGTAGCACTATGTAGTGAACATTGCAGGCTCTGATCGGCAACGCATGTCACGCGTTTGTCCTCCCCTGTAACCCTCCTCCTTCAAAGCATCCGTGTTATACTTGGCCCGATCAGTGGCCGATCTAAGGGGGCTCAAGTCTCCACCCTCCCAAGTATCTAAGTTGTATGCTTTTTTAGGATTTATTTTGCTAAAACCTACCCTCAGCAGGACCAAGCCCGCGTACGGAATGTTTAAGCCTTCGCAAAAATAAATAAGTTATGAAACATCCTATATAAAAAAATTCCCACACTTGTTTGAACCACCCTACATAACCATAATCATAAATCCACCAATCCCGAATATATTTCACCCAAACTGTAAGTACTTATGGGCCACCCTATATAACTATTTTATTCCACATTTTTTGAATCACCTTGAATAACTGTAACTGTACTGCACCCTATGCAACTGCTTATGGTGTACCATGTATAACAATTATTTCTGATATTTTTTTAACCAGTAAAATTTCTCTTTACTCTATATATTAATTTATTGTATATTATTCTAACATTTTGTTACACACTCTAAAACTATAATATTGCTTCTCCCCATATTTCAGATATTCCATATAGTAGAATGCAACTGTTTATAGTCTACCCCATATAACATTTTTTTAAACTTTTTTGACCCATCCTAATGGAAATGATGTGGATCCCTTCGTGAGTCACAAATATAAAAACACTGTTTTGCACCCTAACACCAAACTTTTATTTAAACCCTCACCCAGACTGCAACTGCTCATTGGCCACCCTACATAACAATTTTATTCAAAAATTTTTTAACCGCTTTGTATAACTAACTCTACTTTCATCTACATTAAAACCGTCCTGTATACACCGCTGCCAATTTGTCAAACATTACAACTTATTTTTGAACCACCCTGTATAACCATAATTTTGCTCTACAAAATATTTCAGCATGTTTTGAACCAGTTTGTATGTATTACAACTACCCTGTAAGCGCTACTGCTTATTGGTCAACCAATATAACATTTTTTAAATAATTATCATAACACTTCTTCACCCTATGTTTCATCTATCCTAGCTTTGCACCTTATTATGAACCACGCTATTTCACATTTTTCCTTATATTTTTTCAAGATGTATTAAAGTATAATTTCTCTCCACACTTCATTTGAACCATCCGTCATTTACAACTTTTTCTAACCTTGTTTGAATGACACTGTATAATACTTCAGGTACTCTATATATGCAAGTGCATTTTTCTAACATTTTGAACCCACCCTGTATAATTATAACTGTAAGCCACCCTATATTTCAACAACCTTTTATATGCAACTACTTATTTGCCACCAAATATAACATTTTTGTACGACCCTATATCCTTAGAATACTACCCCACCCCATCCGGTAAATGGAACAGCTTGTAGATCAAACCATTACTTTAAAATATTTTTAAACCCACCTGTATGTGGATATAAAACAAGGTTTTAACCACAACAGAAACTGTAATTTCACTCCAGCTTATATTTCACCCTATATAAACAACTGCTTCTAATATTTCTTTAACCCCTTTATATAACTATAGTAATTTATGAACATAATTCAAAGATCCTAACTGCTTACCTAAGACATTTTTTTAACTTTTTTTATTCACTGTATAAATATTCTACCCTTTTTCAACCACTTGGTATATGGAACTGTTTATGGCCCACTCAATATAACTTTTTTGGACAACCCCGTATAACTAATTCCACTCCCCCTTATTTCCACCACAGCTTATATATCCAACTGCTTATAGGACACTAAATATAACTTTTTTGAGATTTTTTAAATCCATATAATTCTACTCCGCTCTAAGTTTCCTATATACAGAACACCCTGTAAAATTATGCTTGATATATGATTTTTGTTAAATCGAAACATGTTAACTAATACTTTGTGCGTGCGGTGGAACCAATTGAGTAGTTGAATTACCCAACATGGTAGAAGTTTTTTCGCTATATCTACCGTTTCTGTCAATTTAGAGAGATTAAATGTCTACCAGATTTTAAGTCAAACTATAGGCTTCGCAACACAAAAAAGATTCAGCAAAATCAGTTAAGTAGTTTTTACGTGATGCCCGAACAAACAAACAAACAAACAGACAAACTTACAATTTTATAATAGTATAGATAGATGCCCAGGCAGTTTGATAAATAATGAAGTTGATAAATAATGAAGTTTATTTAGATAATATCACTTGTACTGTTGTAGCTTGTCATTATTCATGATGCCCGAGCATTATAAATAATTCCCTCACTAGTCCATAGTATATACAAAAATGTTCTTCCTCATTTTTCAGATGCCCTCTTCATACGAACGACGCAGAAATCAATCTGAACAGGATTTTAGAAAACGCACAAAGAGCCAAACAAGACTTGGGAAATGTTGAGATTAAATTCGATCCTTCAAGAAACATTCGTGAGTTCTATAATTAAAGTAAACAAGTATTTTTATAGCATGTTATTTACTATGTGATATTTACCGTTAAGTGCCATTATTATTCATAGGAATAACTTTTTGAAAATGTTTTCCCGTTTAACATGAGCTTCCAAATACGAGTTTTTGGGAATTTTATGTGGTTAAGATTTCTAATTTTATAACATTTTTTACGATTGCAAATGTTAAAATAACACACATGGCTGGTTGTAAGATTTTTACTTTCAAGAAGATTTGCCTACTGTATAAAAATCTTCATAGTTTATATTTCATTTTTGTCCTGTTTTACAGTTGATACAAGATATGAAGAAATTTATTATGTTTAGAAATTTATAAAACATTACTACAAGTTTATTTGTTGAATTTGTATTATATTTTTGCCCGAACATTTTTTCCTTGCTTTAATTATCATTTTAAATAAGTTATGAAAATGACTTACATGTGACAATAAAACGATATGAAATTTCCGATTGCCTTTTTTTAACTTTATATCCAAAAACCCATATAACAGTGAAAACCTTTTAAAATAGAAGATATTTATGAAAAACAAGATAGAAGAAGAAGAAAAGAAGCCTGGGGAAATTAAATTTGAAATTTTATGCGTTACAGAACATATGAAATTGACTACTGCAGAATGTTCGGACTTTTAGTATACGAGCTGAGAAGGCCGGTGAAAACCAGATTTAGGTCGAATTATTTTTTTTGATATACTCCTTTCTTACTGAGCTTACTTGTGCGCATCACTTGTCTCTGCTCGCCCAATAATACTTAATTTAGTATTTAATACCGAGACTTGCGACAAGAAAATGTATAACTGCAATGGTAAAAAAAATGAAAATCATTTTCAAGTATCTAAGATGGCTGCTATTTGGAAAAACTACCATTATGAATTTGAAAAGTGGTGTTTTCTCTGAGGTATTATTGAGAATTTTTTGTTTAACCGTGTTTCTCTTATGTCTGGAAAATAAAGTAGAGGCTGTGTTGAATACGTTTTTTAGATATACATGTGTAACTTCAAAAATCGCTGAACGGATTTCAATAAACTCGATGGTATTGAAAACAGCTTTTCTTGGACATTAAAACCTACCTTGTGTGATTATTGTAATTTGGCATGTCGCCAATAGAGGGCATATTAGGTTGTATAATAGAAATTGTGTATTTTCTTAGAAATATTAAATCTATCCATTTTAAAAATAACCAAACGAAGCCATTAACGTATTATGAATTTAATTCCCATGTAAGTAGTAGACCATTGTCACCCACGTTATCATCATTTTTCGTCCACTATTGGACATGAGCCTTCTCCATATTCATCCAACTACTTTTGTGTTGTACAAACTGCATACAGTTGTTTCTATTCTATGTATATCGTCTACCCTTCGCGTCGGTAGTCTGCCCTAGCTTTTCTTATCTTCACGGGCTCTAATAATCTTTTTGTCCATCTTTGACACATTACACATGGCCTGCAAATCTCCATTTCTGCTTTTTTAGTTTCTCTAGGGCGTCTGCTGTCCCCTTTCTTCTTGGAATTTCTGTGTCCTTTATATGGTCCTCAAGTTTAATTCGTAACATTAATCATTCTATTTTCGTTTTATGACATTGTTAGCTTACTTATCCTATTTTTAGTGAGAGTTAGTGGTTCGGATATATATGTTACAACTGGGAGCATTCATTGTTTGTACACTCTCTTAAGTTTCATAGAGGATCCCGCTATTAAATAGAACTTTCAATTTGTGGTATGCTGCTCAATCTAAACCAATTCTTCTTAGTGTCTTTTGTGTCTGATTATTTCTGGTGAGTCTTAACCCGCAACTGCTATGGTGAAGGATTCAAACACTTTAACTACGCGCCGGTTTGAGATACCGCTAAGCAAACGAAAATGTTCTAGGGAGTATCGTTAAAACAAATTGTATTGCTAACTTATATGTTTCTTTGGGGAATAACACCACAATAGAAATAAAACTACGTATATTGCAGGAATACCAAACGTTTCAAAGTCTATTCTGACTTCGTTGTCAATGGCTTTATATTTATTGATGTGAAAAAAAAAACAACAAATTTTCTAATGTCAATTTTAAATGTCAAATCAAATTTTCATTTTGCAATCACATCAATAAATATAAAGCCATTGACAACGAAGTCAGAATAGACTTTGAAACGTTTGGTATTCCTGCAATATACGTAGTTTTATTTCTATTGTGGTGTTATTCCCCAAAGAAACATATAAGTTATCAAGAATATGCCACAAACAACGTTTAGAAGACAAATTGTATTGCATTTTGACGGAATTTTATTAACACAATCTTTAACAAAATATGTTAACCAAATCTTCTCTTAATTTAGGATAAATAATAGAAAGTGTTATATAAAAAATTAGATAATCTATAGTTATATTCGTCTCTATTCATCACACAATTAGCTTGTGGTATTTGTGTCCTATAATTATAATAATCAATATATAAAATTACTGTTTCAATTGTTTAAACAATTTCCATTTAGTTGGATTTTTTTCTGGCATACCCAGTAATGTTTCTCCTCGCCGGTGCTTTGCACTCCAATCTCGGTTTCTAGTTGCAGGCTGAAGTTTGTTCTGCAGACTTCATATATCAGCTTCATTTACTGATATTTCAGAATAATTTTGATGCTTACTACTCAGTAGAATAGTAGAAAACTTTCTCACCAGAATCACTAAACGTTTCATACATTTCGTCCATAAATTGTTTTTTCTATTCCTGAAAACGAGGATCATCAGGATACAGAGATAGATGTAATTTGAAACGTTTAGGCTACGTGTCTGTATCATGTACCGCACTTGAAGATATCATAATTTGTACAAGAACCTACTTTAATCGCCGAATTCTTACTAATGTTATCAGAATATAACAATGGAAAGATACTGAGATCGGCAAATTTGGGGTGACTTTCTCACCTCTAGGAACCATATTTGAAAATCTGTCTAATTATAATATTCCACCGATAACTAAGTTTGTAATAAAGTTTGTTTTGTTTTTGTTTATCTGTAGTGTAATTTCTTTGGTTACTGGGACAAGTTTGTAGATCATTAGCAATTAGGATAATATCTTAGGTTGCTAAGCATTTTCCCATCGACGTTTAGCCCTGTCTTATCTCAGTTGACTTTTTTAAAGGAGTATTCAAGAACTGCCTTGAAGAGCTTAAGCGATATTGTGTCTCCTTATCTGACACCTTTCCCCAATATGAAATTATTACTTTTCACTTTTGCCGTTGTTTTTTTATAGATGTTATACGATAAGCGAGTGCATCTGTAATCCACACGACATTGGGTGAGGGCCTTGATTATTCCATTTGTTGAAGGCCTTTTGAACATTATTTATGGCCTCGCAATTAGTTGCATTTTTCGAATTTCAGAACATTTTTGTTTGAAAATTTGGAGTACCCACTTAGGATACTCTGGTTAATATACCTGACAAGATCTTAATTATAGAATACTGTCCTTAAACCACTGATTCGAAAAGTGATTTATATCTATTTGTTTTTTTATTCTTTTTGTACACCTATAAAATAGAATACACTTGATATGCGGTTTGATGTCGTGTACAGGGCCGTAGCCACAATTTTTTTCGGGGTGGGTTGGATATTTTTTTGATTGGTTAGGCTGATTCGGACTGCAAAATTTATATTTTTGGACATGTATTTTCAGGATATATAAAATTGTATAATAAAATGTATTCCTATCAAAAGTTGATTAATTGGTTAAAATTGAATCCTGAAACCCAAAATTCAGCTGACTACGGCTTTGTTCGTGTAAACAGTTTTTAGATGTAGACGATCAGAAGCTATCTAGTGAGAACCACAGATCAGACAGAAAGAACTGAGAACCGTTACTTTTTAACTTGTTTACAAGGCCGTAGCCAGCAGTGAAGGTTTTGAGATTCAGTTTTAAACAATTACCTTTTTTCATAAATTAAATTTTATATTTTAAACATTTTTATATACGTACTAGAAATACATGAGAAAAATATTAAAAAAATCGCCAGATGAATGAAATTTCGCAATAAATTCTGGCTACAGACTTGTTTAATTATTTAATTACTTTGGAAGTATTTAGTTTTTACTTTGCAGGTAATTTGATTATATTTAGTATCTTTGTTGCGTCCCGGCAACATGTTTGTTCTGAGTTTTTAAAGTCGATTGACTTTTTCGAAAACTCTTCATCGCGCCAATGCTAATTTATATATGTACATTTTTTGTCTCTAAAACAGAGAACTAAGATTCGTGTTGTGACCGCCGACGAGTTCGGAAGCTTACTCTTTTTGATTCCTTTGTAAGACGGCCGCTTTTTGTTGTTATTATGTTACGATTTCGCGAGTTATTAGTTCCGATCGTAACATCCCCCAAACCGTTTGTTTCTTTTGTGTTTACAAAAGCGCATCATTTATTTGTTAGACCCGCATTTTTTGTTTGCTCAATCAATGATTATGTCGCTATTTTTTGTGTAACCTGTCGTCCAGATTACTTTAAGAACCGAAGAAGCTCGAACAGTTCGTGCTGCTGCGGGGCTAGCCTCTGAAGAAAGAAAAACCAAGAAACACCACCTGCAGGGCTTCACCTTAAACGGTCAGTGATGAACTTTTACTTGGTGATTTCATTCTTTTATTGAGTGTGTGTTCCGCTAAAGGTCCTTCGTCAATTACATACTTGCTTCGAACCAGCATTGAACTAAAACCGCAACATCTAATTCATAATTTTTTTTATGATATTATATGTAATGTGCCATCAAAGACATTACAATCTTTGAGTCAGAAAAAGCATATAAATAGTTTAGAGAGTAAGTTAAGAGAGATAACCTATTATGTAAAAAATTAAGAAAGCAAAAATAACTTAAGATGAATTTATTAATTTAACAAAAATGACAAAAAAAACGGGATTCAAAATGGCCTGTGCATTCCAAAATAGTGGTGGCAATTCGGGCAAGAGTGGTACGTGTAATAACATGATCTAAAACAGTATGGTAAAAGGCAACAAGGCCAACAGAAACACACACACATTATTATGGCTGCAAAATGTGTTAGATGCGATCTTTCTTGGTCCGTATGCGTCACCACCACTCTTCTACACACTGGACAAACGATGTAAATGGGATCCGGTCCAAAAATTACCGATTCTGCTGAAAAATAGGAAAAATAATAGGATTTCACTGAAGATGCTGGTTCATTAATTCTGCACCGAGCCACTGCATAATGTGTCTTCAAAACGTTGTTCGAAAATTTGATTTTCATTTTGATATTTACATCAATAAATATAAAGCCATTGGCAACAAAGTAAGAATAGACTTTGAAACGTTTAGTTTTCGTTCAGTGTACGTCGTTTTATTTCGATTGTGGTGTTATTGCCCAAAAAAACATAAAAGTAATCACTGCATAATGTCTCATGTGGCGAAATTCGTGTAGTTTTTTATGATCCGAAATTAATCAAATTCGTACGTTTAAAAATGTGTTAAGTTAGAGCTAAAAAGTATTCCACACGCCTAGTCATGTGAGAAATTTTCAATTTTTAAATTGATATTCATCAAAACAGTTGTTTAGTTTGGTTAGGATATGTTGATTTTGGAGTAAGTCTAGCAACGAATTAGCCAAAGAAGCTTTTGTCATGTTAGTAGTGTGCATAAATAGCAAATGGAAAGTTCTGTGTGGACATTTTCTAAGTTAGAATAAGTTACAAAAAAAATCTAATTATTAAAAGCATATCGTTGTTGAAGTACACTGGAGTGAAACTGGTTTCTTTTTGATGGTGCCCAATCAAATATTTCGATGGCAAATACGTTGGGCTGTCAAATATCCCCATCAAATTTAAAAACATCATTTAAGAATGACTTCTGTACCGTCCATGTTTTCTATGACCCTTGTCATATGCTTAAATTGGTACGGAATGTCTTTGTTGAAAGACAAACAATAATAGATGCAAATAGTACACGCATAGAATTCAAATATATTTCTATGATAGATGAGCTGTAGCAAAACGAAAGTTGGGGAATAAACTGCGAATTGCACACAATTTTTTTAAGCAAAAAAGGAAATTCGGTTGGCCGTACAATTATTGAGTGCTTCAGTTGCAGATGCTCTAGAATTTTTGATACAAGATTCAAGAATTTCGAAATTGCGGAGGAACGGTACGCTTCATTCGCACAATACATATGTTTTCGACATTTTAAATAGCCGAACTCACGATTATTCGTTAGATTACACGATTTGGGATCGAGTTCAAGATCTCACGGAATACATAGCAATTCTTATGATTTTTGAAAAAATAATAAATTTATTAATAAAATAATCTGCCTGCCGATTTTTTTTAAAATTCTGGCTACGTCTCTGTAGTAAATTATGACAATTGCTTTCCGTGCCAAACGACATGGGATTTGGGATTTCCTGTTGATTGTTACGATTGGTTTACGTTATATTTGGTTGTATTTTCACGCGGTCGTAGTTTTTTCTTTCTATAGAGTACTTCGAGTTTTTTTATTTGCGTCGTTGTTTAATTTAGTTATTTTTAATAATGGCGGAAAGTGAAAGTGAGGCCGAATTTCTAGGAACAATCACTAAACAACAACAACAAAAAAAAACAATTTTCAAACACTGTCTTTATTTGATTTGACTGATATAGTTTCTGATGATGTGCCTGAGAGTCCTTCAGATGACGATTCAGAAGACGAAAGCCATATAGACCGTCAGCACAGATGTTGGTTCACCATTTCCTCGTTTCTGAATTGAAGGAGGTTGAAAAGTGTAATTGTTGAAAACAATGAGGCGAACTTGCGAGAATTTTGTCGCTTCTCCCAAGCGAAAGATTGAAAGTTGATAACGAGAGTAGTCCACAAAAAAAATTGCATATGGTTTGCTAATGGCCGAATCATACTAAGGGCAGGAATCGGGGAGAAAAATAGAATTCTGTGTAGTAGTTCAAAATTAATTTACAGTTAACATTTTAGGCAAGCAATTTTATCAAACGTTGACGACAACACTTAAATCTAAAAAGAATTATTTTTTCGATAAAATAATGAAGCTTTCTGGTACAAGACGGAATTTACCTTTTTAAGAACCAAAATAAGGCATCTAAAATTACTTCCTAATACAGAAAAACATATCTTCTGAAACTGATACAATACTTTTGAAACTGATACATTCCTCCAGTCTATCGATATATCAAGAATGGATGAGATTGTATATCACTCATATTTAAATACATTCAGTGCTGCACTGATGATATTAATGGAATTATTTATTTAGGCAATAAAAATTGGGAAAACAGGTGAAACTAGAATGGAAATAGGTCAATCGTGAATTACGAATTACAATATTGTCCCATTTTAACTTAGACAAAGCAATGTCTCGAATGGAAAGAATGTTTTGTATAAGTTGAATCGGTAAAGGTATCGAGGCTGACACAACGATGAGATTGACCCTGACCTTGTCCATGACATTCCAGTTCATTTCAAAGTCAAGTCGATTTTTTTAAATGGTTATCATAATTTTGATCCCTGAAATGGAAAGTTCAGGTTGATTTTTATTTTGTATTGCTATACTTTTAACCTCGTAAATAAAAGGTGCGGACATTCAAAAAGCTCCTTGATCAATGTATCTTCCAAGGTCACGATCAAGGTCAAATAACAATTGTAGAGAAACTCTATTAAGATAATTATAAATGTGTCACGTATGATAATAGGATTTAAAGAAATTATCTAACAGTAATACTGATTGCCAATGTCTTAAATTTAAGAGTTTTCAAAAACTAAATTCATATTTTTAATCAGCAACCCCAAAAACACCGTATACAAATTTGTAAATACTGAATACAGATTTTTAACTAGCGAGACCAAAACCCCGTATATAAAATTTGGCGTGAATTTCGACAAACGTTGCAATCTGTTGTGCAGAGCTGCGAGTCCACTCATTGTTTGGAAGAAATTACTGCATAGATAAAAAACAACAAGCTGTTAAAGAATGTTGCAGTTTTGAAACGTCCCAAACAAATTCTCTTCAAATATAGCAGTAATATGCTTTAACTTTATGACATCAAAACTGTTTTCGAGTAATTTATGTTTATGGACTTGTTGGGAATAACCCCACACTTGTGGAAAATTCTGTATATTTCAGCAAATTCCAAACGATTCGGAGTCTAGGGACAGTGTTGCCAACTTAGTGGAATTTCCACTAAAACTGGTGGTTTCGACCCTCCTTTTAGTGGCGAAATATTGCTTTTAGCGGGTAGTGGATTTTTCTAGTGGTTTACTATAATTCATTTTTATGTACTGAAAAGGCGAGCGATCACACTTAACCACTAAGGGACTTACACGCTTCGAAAACATATATATTTTTACTTCACACTTAATTTCAAGAGTATTTATTTACATTTATTGGATAGGCTATTTAATAATGCTTTTAGGCTTTACTAAACACAATATTTGCATGTTTTGTAATGAGTATTAGAAAAGATTTATTAAATAGTTTTATTATATTTCTAAACTCTGTTATAAAATTTATTTAGTTGGGTACAGCTTCCTTTAAGCTTGTAATTTGGGAATTATGTCGATATCATCACTTTGACAAAGGATGAGGAAAACTCAAGTTCAGGGTGTTATATTTACCTGAATATTTAATTGTACTTTAAGGGTAAAATTTAATATTGTTACCGCTGTGTAGCCAAATTATTATTGTGATTGGGCAACTCCCATTCTCCCTATTGTAATTATATCATTGTACTAGTTTTTGTATATTTTTATTTTAAGTTAAGGTAAAAAGTTCCAAGACGCAAGTTCACTACTTAATTCTTAAATCTTATATCCCTCATCCGTTTAATAAATTCTTATTTGTTAGTTTTCAAAAAATCGTAATTTTATTTCAAATTATGTAATAATAACGGAAACTACTTACTTATATACTTACTGCTTTCTTTCGCAAAAACTCTACTTAGTGGAAAATTTAGCGATTATGAGAATAGGGTGGTTTTTTGTTAGTGGTTTTCTGGTGATTTTAGAAGTTGATTCTAGTGGCGAGCGAGTGTAACTGTTGACAACACTGCTAGGGAACCTCAGTCGTCATTGGACAACAAAGAAGCTTTATGAAGGGTCTGAATATATTAAATAATTGAAATTTTTTATGGAAACAATCATTCAGTTCATTAATTATCCATTGCTCATGTCTTTATTGGAAAAAACTAATACTTACTAATTGCAACTATTAGAAAAAAATAATAACAAAATACCAATGGAGTTCTGGCCACACAAAGAAGATGGAATACACTATTTGTCTGTACCTACATGCCAAACTTTCTTATTTTACTCATCAGGAAAAGATAATGTCCTGTTACTATATTCAGCAATGTACAAAGCAGGTGTTATTGATAATGAATCTTGAAGTATACTATGGATTCGTTCCGTAATTGGATTTCGTTATTGTTAATTGTTAATGATTAAGGGTTGGTACTTCTGCTTCCTTAACTAACGGGCGATCGTTCCAGTCCAGCACAAAAAACGATGGTTAACCTTCAATTGGAATCAGCTGTTTGTTTGCATATTATCGGAATATTACTGATTCAATGTTTCTGCGGACTGATTAAATGCATGTATAGGAAATATTAAAATGAATAAAACAAAAGACCAAAAAATACGAGTACATAGTGTGTATTCATTGAGTATAATTACGTAATGCGTATATTGCATTAGTGATAGCCTGATCAAATTTTTGTCCTACTAATCATCGATTAAATTGTCTGTATAACTATGACTATCATATCAAAACATATCTTTGACTATTCTAAAAATCCCCGCAATAGAGATTTAAATAAATACTGTTAAATTGAAAATATTACTCCAGGTCATTTTATTGACACATTTCGCTGAATGACCTTGAATCGGGTTAACCGTAACCGGTGTTATTGGAAATTGGAACGTTCGTACGTTAGTTAAGAAAGCAGAACTGCCAACCTGAACTTGTTACTTACGAAAACCGATGCCAATTACGGAACACAGGGTATAAGGCGATGAAAGGGGACGTTGTTGAGAAAACCGATCGCCGTTAATAGATTTATATTTGTTTTTGCACTAACTGAAACTGGTACCCAAATAATGTAGATAATGGAAATTCTGTGGAACCTTTGGTGTGTCAAAAATGAACACACACAGTATTGCACGCTAACACCAAACCTTTATTTTAAACACTACGTCTTTTCAACAACTCTAAGGTGTCATCATCAAGGAGTAAACCAAACTTGTGTTTTTTCAATAAAGTAGATATCAAACAACTTTTCAAAAAATCTAGCACTTATACAATCTCATCTATAGTCGGATGGTCTTAAATTATTATATACCGTTTTAAGTGATATTAATAAACTATTACTATTAAAGTATTGAATAAAATAAACATTGGTTTTGGATAACCTTCACCAAAAAAAGCCAATGAGAACCCGTTAAAAACATTAACACTAACAAATGTATGTGATCACTCTAACAGCATATCTGCAAAAAGTACGTAAAATGACAACTGTGTACACTAGTTGTCAAAATGAACATGTTAGTGGTGCACATTATGCTCCAAGGGCTTATTGGTTCGATACTATCGCCGAGTTTTTTATTACCGAGGTTAATTATACTTACAAGAAACCATGCTTTGTAGGTCTTCCCATATACCTTCCACTTCTGCATACGATGGTGGTGGTTGTCTTGGTATGAACGATAAAGAAGATTCTACGGATTTTATAAACTTCGTAGGATCTATAGGTGGGCCTTGTCTCAAAACTGCCGAGTAAGATGGCAATAAATGCCCAATCGATTTCAAAGGTGGTGATGCAACTGGTCTTTCATGGATTCTTGTGAACACTGCACTTTCAGATTTTATGGTGTTTGTGTTCAAAGTCCTGAAATGAGATTACTAGAAATTAAGATTTCATTGTGAAAAATTGAAGCTTTAATAGTTTATTGGGATATGTAGACAATGAAATCTAGAGGGTCAACAGAAAAAGTCAGAGATAAAATGAGATTATACACTGTTTGCTATACACACTTTTCACATGATTGTAAAATGGGGTATATATACACTGTGTTCAAAAACTCCGAGTACGGCTAATTTACCCGGTGGGAAAGCATTTTAGAGGATAAAGTTAAAAGGAAAACTTTTATTATTTTCCCCCGGCTTCCCAATGGCCATGTTCGCTTTGACCTTGACTATGATGGTTGAAGGTCATATCAAGGTCAAGTCGATATTTTCAAATGGAAACCAGATTTGTTTATGTAGGAAATGAAAAGAGCGGAAAATTTCACGTCCAGTTTTTGAGATTGCTGATGACAAATCTGAGGTCATACATTGAAAACCTATCCCCTGGGGCGAATATGCCTCCACTAAAACACCCCAATTTTTGGATATTCGACAAAACAGTGAAATTTAGTTAAAACTTGATTCAAGGTCATGGTCAATGTCAAAGCGGACATGACCATTGGGTAGTCGGGTAGAAAAAGTGTACTAAAAAGTATAATGTGTATGACATGATATGACTGCTTTTCATCAGATTCTTAATACATTCTTTCAAAAGAAGACATGCAGTGAAAAAAATAATGTCAATATGATATGTTTGATTTATTGCCGGAATTATTTTCAAGTTAAAGTTGCTCCATTGAAATTTCCAAAAAAAAAATCAAAATACTAACTAAATCATATCAGACCCAAGACTATGCGCATAGAGTTGAGAAATTTTACAAGTAATACGAGTTTACAATAAAACTCACCAATTATCCAGTTGTTTTTTATTCCATGATTAACATTTCCACATTCATATTTTGTAAAGACAAACTAAATCTTCAAAATACTCTTAATGAACAAAAGTAAATTTAATCTAATGTTGCGATGATTTCTGTTTCATTAACTATTTAATTTATTTGTGCCCTAAATACCCTTTCATTTGGTAGGAATATAGGATTTTGTTTATTGTACTGTTCAGTTGATAAATTTGTTGCAGTTTGACAAATAAATGGTTAAATACAAGTGCTTACTCTGATTGACTCCTTTGAACATATTTTTTTTCACAAACCGTCAACTTTTTGATATAAATTATATAAGATTCTTTTATTTATACTGATCAGTTCTATGATCTGCCCAACTATCTGCACTGCATTATATACTGACGTATACAATCACTAGATATACTGAATTTGCCAACGTTTGTAAATGACCTCTGCACAGAACGAAATTCGAAAATTTAACAGTGTCTCAATAAAAATAAAGGCTTCAAGAAAACATCGTTATGACCATATACATACTTAATACCAATATACTGCTATCGTCTATAAGTGGAAGGGTTACCAACTAAGAGAGATAGCGATTATACCCTTTTACGGTACTTGACCCGTTGTGCGCATGCGCTCGGACTGATTAGAGTGAAAAAATGTGTTGGTAAACCACTAACCACAGATGCATTTTCGACAATGCGCCTAAGACATGAAGTACAGTGAAACGATATAGACATGTATGCACCCTGATGTTTGTGCTTTTCTCTAAACTCCGCTAGCAGTATATTAGTATTAGTATGACATGCCATTTGGCAGCTGCAAGGTCTATTGTCAGACTATGAAGAGTTTCAGAGAAATTCCAAAGCAGGAAACCACTGTGCCATTGTTGTATAGTGCCATGCCTTTACTAAAATTTCATGTAATGTTGAAACACCTGAAGTAGAGAAACAATTGATAAACTCAGAGTAAACAATAGTAAAATCTGAAGGATGTGAAATGAGTTTTCAATATTTTTTGCATTTATTAAAATTTGATAAAATGGTCACGGAAGTCAGGAAGAAACTACGAAATTATTTTAGCGTTTGTAGTGGCCACAATGGTTTATTAAACTGAATTGGGTTTTAGCCTCTTTATTATCTATTATCTACGTTTGCTTATGGGCAAAGATGGTGCATGCAGATGTAATCTTATTAACAAATTTGTTTACCTGAAAATTTGGAATTCTTTCTGAACCAGGCCTAATTCTGACTGACATTTTCCTGAGCACCCAGCTTCTGAATTCTCAATATTTTTTTCTTCTATGTTACTATTTAAACTGGACTCGTCTGAGGAAGGACACACTTTATAGTTTAATATTCTATCTATGATTTCCTTTATGGAGCAAACTCCGGTTTGTGAATGAGATGAAGGAAATAGCTGTGATAATCCCTTATCTGGTCGAGGTTCGAAACAACTTTCTTTATCGATAGACGTTGAGGCTGGATTTCTAACTACCGAACAATCCATTATTTCACTTAAAATTTCTTTCAAAGTGCACGTTCCAACCATATTGTGATCTTCCGCCCCAAATTTAATGTTGTTAGGACAATCATCCGATTCGCTGTAATCAGGTATGAACGGAATTATTTCTTGAGGTGCATTTAGTGTATTATCCTGTTCATTATTTCTCGTAGAGCTCGATGTTGTACTGGCTTGTTCATCGTTTTCAGTAGCTACATTAGTGGTTTCGTTGACATTTTCATTTTCCATATTATCTGGGGAGGCTTAACATTTTATTGTTCAATTTTGAAATCAGTTGGGAGGTTTATCGGGTCACTGGTTATTTACCTTTTGACAATAATATGACCATTGGATTGACAGAACTTTGTGAAAATAGAATGTACCTGGATTAACTAAAAAGTAGGGTACAGAAATGACGTTAGAAATTTCGGCTGAAGATTACCAATGATAATCAACCATATAGATGTATTTAGATTATGCTATTTTTGTATTTTCTCTTAGACCTGAAACAAGTGTATATAGAGATTCCTATAAGTAATCAGCATGGTAGCATGATTTCACTCAGATATAACAAGCACCAAATTTTGAAAAATCCTCAAAACTTTTTTCTAAATTCCCTAACTGTAAGTATCGACCGATTTTTCTTAACCCTAGCCACTAACCTCGATGTGTGGACTCACTCAAGTGAATGTTTAAGAAAAAATATTTTTAAAATGTTTAAAACTATGTTCGTATCAAAGTATGGCTTTATAATAATGCAGGGTGTTTAAATACCTAGAATTTAAAGATCTAAGTACCATTTTTTTTTCAAAACACCATTAGAAGATTATAATTTTTTTGAATTTGCACTTATTTTAGTGGCTTCACCTCTTGCAATACATCGAACACTTTGTCATTATGTCTATGCGAAGTTTGTTGTTTTAATAATAAGTGTTTTTACATATTAATTAAATTAGAATGGCTAGAATTAATGGATCAAATAGTGAATTAATTGGTACGATCTTACTTTATAGTGTTACACATGAAAATGCTAGTTTAGTATCGCGATTATTATCCACAAAGACAGCACCCTTGTTGGAGGGCCTTTGTAAATTTGGTGTAATAAGCTAGAGCTATGGATAATTTACAACCAAATCCCGGGTGCGGTGGAGTTGCTGGAAGACCTTTGCGGTGGTTAAACCAAGAAGCACATTGAAATCATTTCATATAGAAAGAGTTCAACCATTAGAAATGATACATTTTTTTAAGCTTCAACTTCTGTAGCTTCTTATAAAATATAGCGAATATGCAACTTTTACCAGAAATATCTATGTGGTGTATTAGTGACGATTCGTGCTTTATCGAAACGGCATCACTAATTTTCGTAATATGCATCATTGGTGTATCGAGACGCCGATGCTATTTGAAATACAAATTTTCAAGGACTAATTTCAATCTATGTATGGGCAAGGTTAGTTGAAAATAACCTGATTATCTTCTATATTGCCAGGAGGGTTAAACAGGACCCATTGTTTTTTTTTTAAACCTTCTAGAATTCTGCTAGATTTAAGAGCTAAAATGTGCTTTTCTCATAATAGAGGCATTATACTGACATTGTAGTTTGGCAGTAAAAGCTTAGCTCAAAAGACTTTTCTGGCCTAAATGGATAGGATTTCTCTAAAATATTCGAATAGTATGTGGGATGCTGTTTAAAATCACACATCTTGCTAAGGTAGCGCAATCCTAATTTATTGTTTATTTCTTTTAAAGGTTTTCATGGCAAATAAAACCGTATTGACGAAAAAAGGATAAATATTCGAAAAACCCAAATGTTTCAATGTTGTCAACGGCATTAAAATGTTTATAGTTTACATTTGCTTTTAGACCAATCAATAGAGATTTTTTCGTGCAAAAAATACTATCAGGATACTGCCTGTGCCATCACATTAAGATTGATTTGTAGTGATGTTTGGTACCTTTTCCACTCGCAACTATGGTTTTTTACTTTATTATGAACAATTGAAAGAAGAAAATTGCGTTTTTTTTTTCGTTGCATGTTTCTAAAATGAAAAATAATAAACTAATCTCAATGGTGTCAACAGGTGAATTGTAAAGCTAGGAAATACCAATGAAATGAGCCCAGGATCGATCCAATAAGATCTTTAATAACAGGGAAAAACAAAAAATACTGGAAAATTTAGCGGTTTTCTTTATATTATCATAACTCCGTCACTATCGAAGTTGTAGAACTGAGCTTGTTGGAACTGATAGTAATTTATATCTACCTTATGCGTGACTAAACCAGGCGCTATCGGTTTATTAGTTTTTGAATAATTGCGATCTGAATTTTTTAGTCCACTATTCTTGCAACATGGATCGTCAAATATCAATTCAGAATAGAGATGTTGAAAGGAGAGATATCATTCTACAACGCCTCTATTTTCATTTTTCATTAAATGTCTGTGAAATATACGAAAAATGTTAGCAAAAATGACCAAAATTTGGTGAGCGTATGAATGTGTTCGAGTAGTGGGGGGAACACGGTTGTTGAGGGAAACTGCTAACAATAATTATTATCGATAGTAACTGTCACTCTGACAGATGGTGAAAGAATCTAATCGCTAAAAAACTTCTATACAGAGTGATTTGTTCGAGTTTATTATATCAAATGAGAACTGTTTGTTTATTAATATATTTATATGTAAATGGTTTCTCGTTTTTGCTTTAATTTGTGGATTTTGGGTTTACGGAACATCGAAGGAGAGCGGTCATTAAAAAAATTCTTACTTGTGAGGCATTTAAATATTAAAACGATCTATGTATGTGCCTCTACTATATATTACTATACGCTTCCCCTCAACAACCGTGTTTCCCCCACTCCTTGGATACCTTCATACGCTCGTCCATTTTTTGTCATGTTTGCTAACATTTTTCTAAAATGAGAATAGAGGCTTTATAGAATGACACCTCTCCTTTCAACAACTTTTTTCAAAATTGAAATTTAATTATCTATGACGCATGGGGGCACAATGCAAAAATAGTGAACAGAAAACTTTATATCACAATTGTTCAAAAACTAATAAACCGGTAGCGCCTGGTTTTGGCATACATAAAATAGATGTAAATTACTATCAGTTCCTACAGGCCCCGTTCTACAGCTTCTAAAGTGACGAAGATACGATTTTTTAAAAAAATGCTACATTTTTCAGTATTTTTGTATTTCCTTGTTATTAATGATCCAATCAGATCGAGTCTGGGCTCATTTCATTGGTATTTCCATGCTTTACAATTCACCTGTTGACACCATTGAGATTAGTTTATTATTTTTGATTTTATAAACATGCTATGACAAAAAAACGTAATTTTCTTGCTTCAATTGTTTATAAAAAAGTAAAAAACCATAGTTGCGAGTGGAAAACGTAGCAAAATATCGCTAGGAATCTTTGTTAATATGATGGCACAGTCGGTATCCTGATAGTATTTTTTACACATTAGCAGTTAATTTTTGCTCTATTGATTGGTCTATTTCATCTCAGTTAAGACTCCTTTATATCTTTGCAAAAAAAGTAACACGGGTAGCTAGAGTAGAATTTAAATGAAAACTTTGTCGCATCGGAAATTGTTTTGATTATGATTTATTAACGAATTACGAATGTTTTAATATAAATTTGAAAATCTGTTCATGTGCCCTTTTTAAAATAAATCAGTTTTAGATTTTAGAATTTACTCAATAACAAAAAATGGCAAATACCACCGAATGACAAGGTGATAACAATTTTTTTATGAAGTAACACTCAAACTAATATTATTCAACGTAAATTCAAATATATATACAGTGTGTCCCAAGCAGTTGTTATTCTTGGGAAAATATTCTGCATGGTCTAAAACCTAAAATACGACCATGGAATATCAAAAGTTATTTTAGGTAAATACTACGTTCAAATGACCAATAACATCTATCTACGATGAAAATCAGGTTTTGTCATCTTTTGCATTCTTTTCTATTCATATGCAATACTATTTGGTTATTAATATTACGAAAAAAAGTTATGATTCAGTTATTTTATGTTACCCATGCTCATTACACACGTTCTTGATCAATGTGTATTTACAATAACTACAAATGCCAATAAAATTAAGTATTGAAGATAAAATTGAAATTGTTCTTATTATTTCAGTAAATTATAAAACATGTAGAGAAGCAGCAGAAATTCTTAATGATATACACCTTAATAAATAATAATACATTTCACAACTGTCAGGCAAGAAATAAATAATTTCCAGAAGTTTGGAAATTTGGAAACCTCGGTCATGTGTAACAAATTAAGATACTGAAATTTCACTAATGTTATTTTTTGCTACTTAAAAGCAATTTTAATGAACATTTTCCTCCAGTACAGTATGAACGTATTTTATTCTCACTCCAAAATATAATTTTGATTTTCCCTGAAACCCAGCCAATGCTTTAAAAACGTACTTTATTATGAATATAGAATTTGAAGACGCGAAATGACAGACATCTAGGATTTTCGGGGAAACTAGCACATAGAGGTTCCGAATCTGGAGCTGTTCCATGCAATTGCTGTTACCCGTAATTCCTAGGTTAGGAATTACGGGAACTTTACCTGTCAGTGATATTGAATACTTCGAGGTGTAACAGCAATTACATGGAACGGCTCCAGATTCGGAACCTCTATGTGCTAGTTTTCCCGAAAATCCTAGATGTCGGTCTTTACAACTCGAGTCTTCAAATTTCACGAAATGTATCAAATACATAACAAAGTGTTCGAGTGGACATTCAATTGTGGGAAGCGCAACTGATGAAGGTTCCCTAACCAGAAACAATATATATTATATATATTGTTTTGTGTACAAAAGAATGACACCTCGAAGAGAGTATGAATATACAGGTCATGCAGAACTTTTTATGAAGAATTCTAAAATTAATAATAAAAAACTAATCCATATGAATGTAGCTTAAAAACCTGATTTTAATCGTAGTTCAAATTGTTAAATAATATTATGGATATGACTGCGGTCAACAAGATGGGTCACCATATGCCACACTACAAGTAATGTAAATCAAAACTTAAATAACTTTTGCAATGGAATACATTCCTTGTGAGGCCACATAAAAGTATCTGTATACCTCATATCCACACGTCATTTCAAAATGTGGACAACTGCAATCATTACTTCTCAAATTATTAGAAATTTTGGGAACATTTTTTGTACTAGAATGGGTAGATTTGTGGAAAACAAAGAAGGCAAATGTATAATGAGAAGAAAATTGAATATATTTTTAAAATTAAATTAGTTGAATGTAATATTTATTCTCAGTTCTCTTGTCTGAAATAAATATGTTTCTATCACAAAAATTCACAAAATCATTTTTTTTATATTAAATGGGTATAATTACATATTTTTCTATGGATTTCAATTCTAATCAACTTTTCTTAATAACAATTTCAATTTTGTACTGTACTCTTTAGCAAAATTTTAATTTTTTGAAAACATTCCTATACGAATCAAAAATATAGACATTTAATGATCGCATGTTAAGTTTCAGACCCTGTAGAACCTTTTATGAAGAATATTTTTTTCTAAAAATGTAGGAAAAAAGTTTTCTCATATGTACAAAACTTAAGCGGACACCCTGTATATACACACGTATTTGCATTAAATAATATTGGTTTAGATGCTACATAAAAAAAAATAAATGTATTTTTCATCTTGACATTGTCAGAAATTATGCCATTTGTGATTATTGGATAACGAATAAATTGTAAAAATCAAAAAAGTACTATTTGGCAGTACACCCATGTATTTCAAAAAGCGCCACGTGAATAGATTTTCAAAATTATATCAGAACATTATGTTTTTATTTTGACTCTACTCTAGCGACCCGTGGCAAATTGTTTATTCCATGACTGTGCAAAAATTATTCCTTCGACGACGAAGTATAGATACAAGGAGTAATGTTAAATAAATGGTAGCATTTTAGGGGACAGAATGTTTTGCCGGTAGAGCGCGCCACTTTTGAGGAAGTACTGGTTTAAATCCTTACGCGGGTAATCTTGTTGATACTGACAGCTGACAGCAAACAATTTTATTAAAAAAATAAATTAATGTTATCAACAGGTCTTTGAGAATTAAAATTATAGTTCATCTTTTGTCTCTATGTGTTAAACTATTAAACAAACCGTAAGTGAAGTAAAGAATTTAAACATAGTTTCTGCAAATTAAGTAGTAAATATAAATTCAAAAATGGTTAAATACCTATTTATTTCAGTATTACAATACTTGATAATAGGAAATTAATTAATTGATTACAATCAAATATATTATTTATTAATCGTATTAGTTATAAATAAAAGACGTTTAACATTTAAATACCAAACAATTTAGATTTGACAAATACACTAGTGTATACAATACAATATTTATTAACAACACTGATGTTTAATATTATTTTTAGGTTACTAACTTTGAATATACCCACTTTAGCCACATTTCCACTTGTCTTTCGGCCACTGAGGCAACCATGAACAGCACAACACCTTCCCATTTTTTTATTAAAACTATTTTTAAATAATTACATTAATATTTTATACTTAGTTTTATAATTTTAATAATTTCGACATTCGCGAGCCAGCTCGTATTTACGTGTGATAATAATAATAACATCGGTACGTCCTGAACATTTGCGCAGCTAGTGGCAGAAAAGAGAACTATGATCTGGGTTTAATATTGTATACAACGAATACTGCGGAAAAGCCTATACCGTTCGGACTCCTTGTATCTATACTTCCTGCCTTCGACATTTTACACATTCAGCGTATTTAAATAACATATTATTGATCTGTGCTCCCCCTTCAAAATTGTGTTTTTTTGACAGTAATGTCAATTTTTAGCACGTTAGTTTTTACGTTAAAAGTGGGAAACCAAAAAATGGTATTCTTTATTGTTTGTTTTTTGTTAAAAAAAAGGTAAACGCGTCTTTCGTGAGGAATTTGGTTGTCATCTATGGGTCGCTGTTCCAAAGATGGCGCTGCTGGCTTACTGTTAAATATCGTTTCCTTTTCTCTATTAACTAGCGTACCTACAATGAAAATGTTTTTCAGTTTTCGAGAAAAGCATTTCTCTTGTTTGAAAGTTTTTACTATCCTAGGTCAGTTACCTATTATACTCTTAATTATACCCAGATCTAGGAAAAAGACATTAAGAAATAAGCACGATTGAATACAGGATATACTTTTATTAGATAAAGATTAGTTTATCGTCAAACAAATATTTTATTTGATTGATTGTACTCTGTGTAAACTGGTACGTCTATCAGTTCGTAACATTGACAAAATGTAATAAAAACGTCATCCGATTTATTTTGTTGTTAAATTTACAGAATTTTCAGTATAAATGGTACTCTTTTAGATGAGCAAAGGTTTATTAATTCAACACGCAAATAACATAAGGTAAGTTTTTATTTTTAATACAGTTTTTGAGTAAATTGTTATGAGCAACGAAAAAATATAATTTTTATAATATTAGAAGAATTACCGTAGGTGTAATTCTAATGGAAGAGCCAATATGCATAATTTTATATATTGCTGTAAAATATCTGTTCTATTTTCAATTTATTTAACAAGAACTTCTTTGCTATCTTTTTAGTTGATATTAACATTCATATAGCTTTATTACCAGGCAATGGAAATTGAAAGGACTTTTTATTGATTCTACAGAACTGCATGTGTAATTAAATCTTCCATTTTTTCAGAAATTAATCTTAAAACGGAATTATTCTACATTTGATTGCATGTTGTTTTCTTTAGCCGAGCTAACAAGTAGTGTTTTCTTATTTATCAACAAATTATCAATTTTAATTTCCTCTTTCCATTAAAATATATTTAAAAATAACATTTCCCAAAAGGAAGCAACTCTATTATAAAAAAAATTAATACACATTAATGTTATAGTAAATAATTGAATTATATTTATGAAGCGTGAAAGTCGTATTTTTTAACAAATATAGACCAGTAACTAAAACAAAAATTGCGGCTTTTTCGAAAATAAAACTTAACAGAAATTTGTGTATACTGTCACTTTAGTGGAAGTTAAGGGGGGTTAATTAAAACAATTTCACAGCAAATTATTTAAACAAGTAAGACAAGTAAAAATATGTTTTTGTTTTAGCTTATATTTTGTATAGTGGTCAATTAGAAAACCTTCAAAATGAACATTTTTTCGCCAAGAAAATCCGGAAAAAGACAGTAAAAGTGGTTTATTTATAAAATTACCTGCGTTTCGTCAAAATCTTAGTTTATTACATTGAGGTTAATATAATAATAATTTGTTTTCCCAGAATTGAAAATGAACCAGGATAATCCGGTCGGAATATATCAAAATTTAATTCGCATAATACAATTTAATTTGTTAAGCTTGGATTTTCTTTACAATGCCATATAATTTTGGGCACTAACATAAAATAAATAATCTAAGCGAAAAATTATTTATTAAAGGTTGTATCCGCTTTGCAATCCGCACCCAGTCAATGTAAATATTTGAACTAATTGATGGAAGTGTCACAAAAAATACGTCATTTTCTTTATAGGTTGGCTTCATTGTTTATAGTATTGTGCTGGTTGCAATCATCAGCTGATTTCTTATTTTTTTTGTGTTGTGCCAATTTTCAATGTTTTTTTTTGGTTTTGCATTTCAGTTTTATTCTTTTTTTTTAGTTTTAACGATATTCATTTGCTTTTTTTGCATTCAAGTTTTTGTGGTTTTCGTTACCTTATTCTTAATCTTGGCCAATCCAACTTTCTGTTCTTCTTTTAGCAACCTCAGGTTTCTAGATTTCTCTTTTGCCAGTACCTCCAGTAATTTGTGGAATTGGAACGGCATTACATCTTCGACTATAATAAACTGAAGGCACTGTTTGATATTTATACTTATATAATAACTTTTTGGATATTACGAGAACTGCTGTTAATGGAGTATTTCTGAAGTAGTTCAGCCATAATTAAAGTCGTAGTATCTTTAAAATGAATCGATCTCTAATAAACACCGACTTCACATATAAAGATACTGCTTTCAACTGCTACATTACATATTGAGTAGATTTTGTACTTATTTGCTTGAATATTTCCTCTTTGTCGTTGCCTGAACAGTGAGTTAGAAAATTTTATAAAACGCTCATTACTACGCTTATTACTAAATATGATCTTTTGTTCCTTGATATAACAAGTTTTTTTATATCCGCATTGAATCCCTCGCAGTTGCTTGATGATTAACAGTAATTGATGTGTAAAGGTGTATCCTTTAGAATATCTTATTTCGGGCACTTAGAGCTTTGGTACAGTCATCAGCTCTATATATTTTGCTCTTGTTGGTTCCATTTTTTCCATATCTTCGTCACTTGAAGTTCTCTCAAAAGTGTTCTTGTTGTTCCCACATCTTGTGGATTAGCGGTAATAGGATTAGACAATGTTGTAAAGGATAGAAGCTAATTGTACTATATTCTTTTCATTGCTTGACCAGTTACCAGTTGACTGAAAATTTTTGACAGCTTTGTTGCGTGCGGTGCTGCACATACCAGACTGCTGCTGAGTAAGTAGTCACCTGTATGGTCAGTTTGGAATCGATTGATTAGGTTGCAGTTTGTTTAATGTATGAGGTGCTAAGGACAATAATGATGATATCATAACTTGCCTTTTACAGAATTCATTAATAATTATGGCTTTCATAGTTGTCCAGGAGTAAAAAAACGTATTTCCCTGCAGTTACATGTATTTCACTAATAGCAAAATAACGCCACTGTTAAAATATTTTTCCCTTCCGAGAGTGAGCGTGATCCCAGAAACTGTGGAGGAGAACTAGTTATTGTATTCTATTACGAACAAGCATCAGAAGAAATACAAAAGAACTGCATATAGATATAATAATATTAAAAAGTAATTAGCTGAAAGCGCTACTACAATTATTTAAAAATTGTGCTAGAGTATATGACTTGAGTCTATAGTACATGCAGCTACTGATTCGAAACCAAACTTAATTCAAGTCATTAAAGATTTAGATTGTTTCCAAGGTTATAAAAAGAGCCTAAACTGCTACGTGCTACTTTTAATTTAGTAGCCAATGCATGGTTAAATTAGCTCAATTCGCAACCAGCAGCTCGATTTGGCAAGTCTGAGAATGTGAAGGCAGTTTTAGTTTTCAGCCTTTATTACGTGTGATGCTCTTTCATCCATTTAGTATTTTATATATACAATTATGCTTGTTAACTTCACCATTTAACGTAAATGTGCATTTGTTTGAAAAATTTAATGTTTTTTGCAAAACTGTATCATTATAACCTACAATTATCCATCAAATTTTCACTAAATTCCGTTTTGCGATCCGGGTCTTCATCTAATAGTTCTTGTACAGGATACATCTTGACAGAGCATCACTTTTTATGCTTCATTACTTTATGAGCAGATGTAAACTGAAGATTATAATCACGCACAACTAATTTCCTAATTTCCCATAACTGCAATAGTTCCTTTTATAGATAAACATATTTTTTTATTTGAAGACGAGATGAGATGTAAGACCGACATCTAGGATTTTCGAGAGAATTAGCACACAGGGGTTCCGAATTTGGAGCCGTTCCGTGTAATTGCTGTTCTCCCTTAACTCCTAGGACAGAATGTCACGATAAAATATTCAGGTTACTTCACCTGTCAGAGTATATTTCTGTTAAATGAAAACGACTGCATCGCTTCTACTTCCGTAGATTTCAGTCATGTCTGGTTGCCGATAATTAAAGATGAAATTAACAATGGGCATATCCTTTTGAACAACCCTATATCGGGATAGTTCATGAGGTTTTTCCTAGGTTTTCCCTTATGACTTTAATGGGATCACTGAATTATCAGAATTCTTTGATCGCATTTTTTGGCAAATGCACTATCTTAAAAAGAAAGTCGTCCCTAGGAACGCCACAAATAAATTCTGAAGACAATTTTTCAAGTTCTTCCAACTTGAAAAAAAATTTTTTGATTTATAATGATCTTTGGAATTTCTTGTGCACCCTGTATATTTAAAATCAAAGAAATTTATCCATAGTAACGTAAACATATTTGTCAAAATAATTGTCATATATTTCAATTTTACTTTATAAATTTATATCCATTGAAAACGAAATCCGACAGGATTTTGAAACGTTTGGTTTTAAAATATACACAAGTTTGAACTCTGATGTGGTATTATTCCCAAGAAAATCAAAAATAACCTCGAAGAGAGTATACATTTTTTTATCGTGAACTAGCAATTTACCAACAATTTACCTCATAATAACTTCAGATGTGTCACTGTTAACGGCTAATGGGGATTGATAGAAAGTGGCCTACTGAAATACTAAACAATTGTTTACATTAGACACTTTTTACAATAATGAATCTAAAAAAGCATCGATGTACTGATTTTAAAGTATTGTACTTGTAACAATATTAAAAATGAGATGAAAAATAACAGAAACTTTGCAGAGATATTAGAGTGGTAACACTTCTATAGGCATCAATGGGTTAGAGTGGGTTTCAAACGAGAATGTAATGAGTCCATGGAATTAAGGTAGGACAGCTTCTCTCATGTATGGAATATGCCACTATAAAACTAATATACTTTAACAATAAATAAATCTTTCATACTGTTAAGTTTAAACTATATGTATTTAGATAAATAATATATAAACTTTTATTTTCCAGTAATCGAGCACCATACCTAGAAATAAGAATGCAGACCTCTCATGGCGGTATGAAGTATCCAAAACAGAACCTCTGATTATTACATGTCCAAATTGCACTTATGTTGGTCCAACTAAAATTGTCCACTATTTGAAGAAGAAAAAAGCTATACCGTTGGCTATATTACTATCGCCAGTTGCACTATTCTGGGTACCGCTTGTTTTGAAAAGGTATAAGAGAGCAGTTCATTTTTGTGGTACCTGCGGAATATACATTGGACATGCAGAATGAAGAGCGACCACTTTTATCTAATATTTGAAAAATACACCCAACTGTAACTTAAAATGTAGTAAATAAAGGAACTTGACTCTTACTTTGACTAGTTTTTCAGTAAAAATCACAATAATTATCATCAGAATACGTCCCTTAAATATTTTTTGTTATTTTACTAAATGTTGTTTGTGGTCAGTATTTTGCATTTAATTTTCGTTTACCTACCTTATTGCTTCAGGAAGAAATTGTGTATGTATATAGTTTCCCTTGTTTTTTCAAGTATAAATTCTCGAACTCATTTTCTAGTGTTGTGATGATGTGGGAGAAATTGAATCACCTTTTTGCCTTATCTGCTGCTTCAAATTTGTTGCATAGCAGCTTGAAGAAAAGCTGTTACTCCTCGATTAATCTAGTCTAAAGTTCAATGTGATGGTTTTATAGTAAAATACACTATTTTCTACACTCTCGCGATGCGCCTGGAGGCCCTCGATAGGAGTTTTGGCGAGTGGAGGCTGCAGCAGTGCTAGCCATCCACACTCTCGATTTATTCAATTTACCCATTTGAAGTTAAAAAAATTCATAAGAAGTTGTAACTTAGTAAAATTGCTCAAAATACAATTATAAAGGAAATCTCAAAAGTCCTCATCGTTCCGGTCTGTGTAAAACAATTGGCTCATGGTCAAAGGTAAAAAATCAGGTTTTCGCGATTTTCAGCAACTTTATCGCAAAATTATCTCAGACAAAAATTTTAGACCATAAAATGCTCTACAAGAAATGTATTAACAATTTTTTTCCCAAGAACCACCGTTTAAGAGATATAACGCTTTTAAAAAGTGAATAATTTGTAAGCATCATAATTTGCACACGTTACCACGCCACCTATGAGGTAGTGTACTTAACGCGTTTTTTTAACGTGGTTTCCCCAGTAGGCCTATTTCACGGGTCTGTTGTGATTTTGTTTGCTTCGTAAGTATTGCAAAATAATATTTATTAATAAAGGTTGGTAAAAATAAAAGCCGTTTAACTACAAAATGTCGCTAAATTTGTTCATCTGAATCATAATTTCCGAATATTTCTGCTTCCTCTTCTGCTCCTTCTCCTTCTTCTTGGTCTTCTTCTTCTCGTTCTTCTTCCTCTCCTTGTTGTTCTTTTTCTTCTTCACTTTGGGTGCAAGTAAATTGCCCCAATAGCGATTTCTCATTGGTATCCTTAGATCATGTACCTCCTAGATATAGCCTGTCAAGCACAAAATCGTGGCAACGCTAGAAAGAGAGGGCAACAGAGACAGTAACAGGCTATTTCACTTAGTGGGTGGAAGCAGCCAATGAACAACATGCTGAACGTATTTCATTGGAAGCAGTTCCCAACCGAGTGAAATAGCCTCTTGCCCTCACTATTGCCCTCTCTCTCTTTACTCTTACCACGACATTTGTGCATGACATGCTATATCTAGAAGGTACATGATCTAAGTTGGTATCATAGGAGTCCTCTACAGTTGGTTACTCAACATTAGAGCATGACGGCCTTGACAATGTGTACACGTCAGGGAACAAAACAACTTTATTAATACATTTTTTTATAGAACATTTTATGATCTACAATTTTTGTCTGAGGTAATTTTACGATAAAACTCACCGTTTTGCTGAAAATCGCGAAAAATTCATTTTTCGACCTTTGACCTCAAGCCATTTTTTTTCCACAGACCGGAACGATGAGGACTTTTGAGATTTCTTTTATAATTGTATTTCGAGCAATTTTACCAAGTTACAGCTTCTTATAGGCCTCCTGATTTAGGCCTAAATTGAACGGACTATTGATTCTCTCGCCTTACGGAGCCACAGCGAGACGAGGCAAGGTAAGACGAGAGGACACGAGAGCATCGTCCACACTGTCGCACTCGCATTACCTCATGTAGCATCCTGGAGAGTCAGGATGCGGCATATACAATGATCGAATTCATACTTTAGATAGTCAAACGAAGTGTAAAGTTTTTTACTTCCTTTCATCTGGCGTATTTATTAATTTTTTATTACATTTTTTACGTTTTTCCAACAAACATCAACATTGATAGCAAGCAATCGATCTAATTGAGTTAGTGAATACCTGCCAGTACATTTATAATGTTACATAATCTTATTTCTGATTATTTGAAACATCCCTAGATTTTCTGATGGATATATGTTTATAGTGGTAGTTAGAGACGTACACATCTGGCTTTGGAAGGTGAGGAATTGGTAAGTTTTGGCACAACTGGGGAGGGGGCTTAACTCAGAAAATTTAATTTCCCCCAAAAAATATTTCTTATTTCTCTAGATGCTCAGATTATTTCTTGCTGTTTCCATACTAAATCGGTGTTTTTTAAAATTTTAGGTAAAATCTTGATTTGTGGTTTACTTTTATAAAAGATAAATGAAGAGACAAAACCAAGGGTGGGGGGAGTTTTAGCTGTTAACCCTGGCATGAACGTATGAGTAATTATTAAAATTTATCCCTAGGGACAATGCTTACCAGTTCTGAGAACAAGTAACTATACAGAATTACCTTGTTTTGCTTATCAGATGACGGCATTTGATGTTCTTATTATTAATATATTGTTACAAAAAATTGTAACTAATTAAAATATATAACAACAAGACTGGACTAAATTTATTAATACGCATACAAAACCATAGTAGCACAATGTTCATGAAAAGTACCCTAACATCATATACTAATGATCAACAATATCTTTAACATCGATATCTTTCTCTATACATGGTAACTCAATAGTCTTCTCCCCAGTTACACATGGGCACTGCATTTTTCCAGTTTGCCTGTCATACTCTCCCAAAAATGTGCCACAGTGTTTACAGTATAAATCAATTGTACTAGCACTGGGTAGAAGGAATGGCAAGAAACATATTGGCCAACATGTCAGCATCCAGAATGCTCCAAATGATGAATATGCAACCTGTAATAATAACAAAATCCTGTCATAGAAATCTAACATAATGTGGCTAAAAAATGTTTTCTGAATGTCAAATTATCATTAAGATATTTGTCATTGCGAATCCTCTTAATTTTGTAATTTTTTAATTTTTTGTTCAATTTGTGTTCATACCATTGAAAACGTGGTCTGATTTAGACCTTGAAACGTTTGGCCTTTTGAAATATACAGACTTTCAAGTTTAAGTGGTGTTATTCCCAAAGAACCCAGAAAAAATAAAAAGAGGCTAAAAATTATTACACTGTATTAAAATTTAATACCACTGAATAAAAGTATGTTTTAGACATTTTGAGAATTGGAAAGTTCAAAGTTGGTATATGTAAGTTACACTGAACATTAGGTTTTCCTCAGTTTTTCCAGCAACAGATAATTATTACTACATTACATATAGTATTACTACATTGTATCTACTTCAAAACCAGTATCCAGAATCATTTATAGTTAAAACTATAAGTGAACTATAACGTGGAACAGCAGAACAGAATAAACAAACAACACACTACTAACACCAACCAAACACAAACAGAAAATCAAATAATGAGCATAATTCTGTAATGCCGGGTGTATCTGAAAAAATGAAGATGTTAAACATTTTTAACGTATTTGTAATAGTTGTGTGCACAGTGTTCCTTTACGATCTTTAGACGTAAGGAAAAAGGAAAACCAGTATAAGACTTCCAGAAGACGTGGATAAATAAAATTTGGCCAACTATTTTTTAATCAGAACCAGCAGTCATAGGATAGGCCGGAATAAAAAATCATGTTGAAACGGGAAAATTTAAAAAAGATAAAACTTACAGTATCCAGTTGCATGATGGTACCTAATAAAAAAACGCGAAAATCGGGTCACTTTCAATTGATCTGAATAGGAGATGGATTAATATATTGTACGGTTTTTTTGGTGCAGTGATCGTCAACCAGCTTAGTAGTAAGTAACATATTTTTGAAACACTAAAAATGTATCAAATCGAAAAAACTGAGGACAGCAAACCATAATGGCAAAAGAAATTGACAGTGTGTTGATACAGAAGAATTTCAGGTCTGGTTCTTTACACTCGCTGTCTCCACTTCGTGTTGCACCAAAACAATCCACTCGTCCGACAAAAAAATAAAAATACCGACCCCTAGTAGATTATTGTAAATTTAAGGAAAAATAATTAAATAATTGACGATTAGTATCCAGTGATATAGTTGATCAAATTGACTGCAAGCGTGTTTTCCCAAATGGAAACGGATGACTCTAAGACATCATTGTTTTCTCGAAATCTCTTTAATAACATTAATTTAATAAAAAAAACAATACATATTACACATGTCTTCCGCCAATAAAGAATCTTATTTTTTATTTGTAATTATTGATTACTTATCTCACTGATTTTACAGTGAACCTATTGAATCTATGCTCTAACTTTACTATCTGTCAACAGATGGTGACCTGAGGATCATAGTAGAAGTATTTCTATATTTCTTTTACTTTTTCTCTTAATTAATTAAGACATAAAGAGTTGTTTGCTGTTTTATTTATTTAGTATTTTATATACAACTACAACATTATTTTCTAACTCTTTCATAGCTATAGGGCGTAAACAACGCAGAAAATGTAAGTTGGAGCCTTTCCTGTTTAATTCTAAAGTCTGTAACCCATAACAACCTTAATGGTTTTTTCTTCTTCATTCGCTTATGACTTTCTAGGACACATTCCTCCAGCTTCCAGTTACAGGAGGTGCATATGTCAAATGTGTCACTGATAAAAGCATCCGTCTCTGCACCAATAAATAAAAAAAATAAGCTTCTGGGACAGCCACTCTTGGACTTCCTTACTGACTTATCTTTTCTTTCAATATCTTTCAATAAGAATCACTATATAAGCGTATTTTACTTTAATTAATTAACTACATGTCAGTACGACTAACTGTACAAAAATTTGGCTGTCTCGCCTTCTTCACAGTAATTCCACCTTAATTGTTCTAACATCTAATTATTTCCCTTTTACTCATCTGGATATTCAAAGTACAAATAAAATAAAAATTAAATTGACATCAACAGTGCAAGCAGTGTAAATGTAAATATAATCCAGAAAAAAACATGACTCAAGGATTCAAATAGTGATACAAAAAAGTACGTTATTTGGTTGGATAACAATAATGCAGAATTTACTCAATTTCATATTTTGGTTGGAGCAGGTTCTCTTGCACATGACGGTGAAACTCACATGCACACACTTGATATTAGGACGGGAATAGACCTACATTTTCTGTTCTGTTTTAATATAACGAGAATGAGACGTGGCTTACGTGCTAGCTCCGCATATCGTCACACATAGTCCGGTTTTAGCGATTTTCAGTTCATGATCCATTACAATTAATCACACAGTAGACACATCGAAGACAAGCACTAGGTTCTTGTAGAATGGAACAGAATCGGTACAACATTGTTTCTCCTTCTCAAGAAATAACTAGAGGGGCAGAATCGGTAAGAAGGTTGCAACTATCGGACTAGATAGCAATTTTTGCAAAAATGCGTAAAGCTGTTGTATTATTTCTATGTAGATCACCCAGTTATATTTAAATCAGACCGGAAATTATGCAAGTAATATATACAGTGTGTCCGGTTATGGACTAGATAAAATCTAAATACATGTAAAGCAACTATTTTAATACACAAATAGTGTATTTGTGTATATACTAGCGCTCAATACCCCATATCCCGTCATATGGGAGCCCTTTTGTTTTTTTGATACCCATTCTCTACGTGTGAACAAAAACCTTTATATCTCTTAAAGTTTTGGTCTTACTGAGATAAAAATAGGCTTATTCGACGGACAATAAAAATGTCTATCAACAACATTTCAAAACAAAGTGTTAACGTTTTCATAACTTTTGAAAAAAAGATGAAATGCAAAAAAAAAAGGTCAAAAAATTGTGCAAATCAACAAATTATTGCATATACTCCTGCTAGCCGCGAATAGCATTGCTAGCCTTTTCTCGGACAGCACGCAGCTAATATCAGATGTCACTTAATAAAGGTCTTTTGTGCTTGCGCATACACTATGTTCAAACAACAATAACTCCTAAAGTAATAAACATACAGGTGTGAATTTAATGTTGTATTGTAGCTTAACTCAAAAACTTTGGATTTAGCGAAAAAAAATTAAAGGTTATCGGGACTACTTTTGCATTGATTTGCAATAGTTTGTTGATTTGCATAATTTTTTTACCCTTGTTTTTGCATTTTACCTTTTTTTCAAAAGTTAAGAAAACGTTAACACTTTGTTTTGAAATGTTGTTGATCGACAGTTTTATTGTCCTTCGAATAAGCCTATTTTTAACTCAGTAAGACCAAAACTTTAAGCGATATGAACGTTTTTGTTCACACGTAGAGAATAGGTCATCAAAAAAATAAAATGGCTGCCATATGGCGGGGTGGGGTATTGAGCCCTAGTATATAGTGTAATTGTGTATTAAAATAGTTGCTTTACATGTATTTAGATTATCGCTAGTTCATAACCGGACACACTGTATATTTTTAAATACGACGGTTGTGTGAAAAGTTAAGACCAATTTTTAACCATACTTGTAACATAAGAAAACTTACCTTGTTCCTCTGTTTTCTAATACACGGATTATCAGTTAGATGACAGTATGGGCAAGTTATGCTTACTGAACCAGGTCTCCAGGTCTCAACTAAATTCAACAAAAATATATTTTACGTATGTTGTCAATTATATTGAAATTAACAATTTGACTCACCCGTTGTTTTGAACAGTCCAAATGTTTTTCCCTCTCGCATTCTGTATAATTTACTTGCTGAAAGATATAAAACTTTAGGCTGAGGATTTTAGATTTTTTAATACGATTTACAATAGCTTCTACCAAATTGAAATAGATGATGGAAGATCATGGTTTCTTTATATGATTTGCCAAATTATTTTATATAGGAAAATATATAGCAGAATTAACTTCTTTGTAAATCTTATTCTCACAAGGGATATAATTATTTTCTGACATAGTTAGTTATAGTGATTATTTCTGCCATAATAAGAAGAAAGGTGACCGGACAGAAAAGAAGAAAAATGTGTCGAAATAGAAAATAAAGAAATTATTTCAATGAATTGTTGGTCTTAGAATAATTTTAATATAAAATTGGAGTAGAGAGAATTTGAAGTTTATTTATCACAAGACTAAAAAATCAAAATAATACCGGGCAAGAATTTATCGGGCGAATACCTGGGCGAAGTTAAACTAACAAAATGTCTCATGTGGAATTTAGAGAAAAATGTTGTGTAGACGAATTGTGTTTAACGAAATTATGTAAAATATCAGACATAAATTTCTAATTGCTCTATCAACAAAAAATGCAAATAAACTTTACTGAACTTTCAAAGCATGTGAGCATGTACTTGAAAAGTGATGGGTCGAATAATTTTCGCAAAATTCTATTTACTCCGGTTTTATGAAAAACACTTTCTATATTTGAATCGAGACCGACTAAAGTATTTTTCTTAATCCCATTCTCTTTGTAACGCTTGAATGTATCATTTAATTATTAAAAAAAGAGGTTTTGTAGCCAATAAACTCTTGGAATATCTCCGATGTTTTTTACACGACTGTGTGGTCAAAAAGAATGAAAACCTCTTGAATAACTCTTCAGGAATCCATTTTTTTAATGTTACATACAAACTTTTTAGCATTTTTCCTTGACTATCTAACAGGCTTTGACCTTGACCATGAACTTTATGGTCACATTAAGGCCAAATGCATTTTCACAAATGAGAAGAAACTTACATCCAAAATGACCTTGACCGTGACCTTAGACATGACCATGACCAAGGTCAAATAGATTTTTTTCAAACAAAAACTCCAATTTCCTGGTCTGGATTTGAAAGAGGCGCAGTATTGAACGTCCAAACAGGACATTGTCCTTCATTTCTCCTTGACTATAAACTTGAGGGTAATATCAAAAATCATTACACGCATTTTTCTCTAAATGTAATTATTTTTCCACAATATCGTATCAACTAGTAAAGGTCGGATTATCGTGGAATTGTTTGAAAAAATGCCGCACTCAATGTTGCTTATACATTTGATTACAAGTATTTTAACATAGTTTTCTCAGCAAAAAAATTGTTTGCAGATAATACTCTTTTTACCTTAATGAAGACTGCAAAAAATATCGCTATTAAAAGTTGGAGAAGTAACTGCTCAGCAGAATTTGGTTCGGGTTCTTCTTTCATTCAAATAATATCTTGAAGAAGTTTAATCATGTGTTATATTTATACAACGTAAAGAAAAGTCTATGTTTTGTAAACAATTAAAAGAAGGAAGTTTACATTGCTAACCTTTGTTTCATATACCATATATTCAAAAAGTAGCCGAGCAGTACAATAACACTTACATTATTAAGAAATGACCTTGACGGATATTGTAAGATCGCATTCATTTTTTGTAATTTGACCCCCTATATTTCAGCATCGGAGATGAACATGACCTTGACAAACAATCTCCACAACCAGTTTTCGGGGCTAAGTCGATTTTTTAGAACGGGAATAATCATGCCCGTAGCCAGCGGCGGGTTCGGGAGTTCAACATCCCCCCCACCTCCTTGAAATTAGGAATTGAAGATTCAATTTTGACGAAGTAACAACTTTTTTCAAGTAAATGTGTTTTTATTCTATTCATTTCTTATATGTGGAAATACATAAACAGAAAAAATATATAGGAATAGTTTAGAAAACGTATATAAACATTGAGATTGTGTGTGATCGACATTGGTGTAGGTCATGTTCAACATCATAACTAAATGTAAAATCTGCCTCACATTTTTTTTCCGGAACCGAAATGCGGGTTCTTAGTTAAAAAAATAATGTGGCCTTAAAATATTCTTCCGTCCTAGATGACCGAGAAAAAATGGTATAATATTTATGAGACATTTTTCTTGATATTTCCTGATACTTTTTGGACACGTATAAGAATTATATACTACAGAATCTTTAAAATACCTACAGAAATGTACGAGATGAATAATGAATATGTCTGTCTTCCAATAATAATATTGGGTAATATTTTTATTTTTGCTAGCACGATTACAATAGTATCCGAATTGAATCTTCGGACTAAACATACAAAATGGGAGAGAAGGAAGAATAGTCGGAATATTTTCATTTATCTAACAATGAACATATGTTTGAAAATTGTACCCGAACATGCAAAGTGCACTTTAATTGTCCTGGAGTCAACAAATTTTTAAAGATTCTGAAAAAATACCTTTTGTGGCAACAACTTGCAACATAATGGATCAATATGAACGCATTCTTCATGACGATCTTTAGTATATATACGTGACATGAGGCAGCATTGACTTGAAAACAAGATAAAATAAAAAATTTGAATAACCCCCTATTAAAACAACCTCTAAAAAGTGACAAATATTTAGGACTTGTTACGTTTGGAATTTCACAACTGAGACTAATACTCATATTTGCATACCGGCTCGATTTCAGCAGGTCCACTATCTAGGTGCCATCTCAACCTCAGCCACCCTTAAAAAAACACAAAAAAATTCATCAAATTTGATCGAACTGTTTGTATGTTGAGAAAATATATATTCCTAAAATGCGATCGTAGCGTCATCTACCGATCCTCGTTATGAATCTAAAACATTCAGAGACAAACTCAAATTGCTTGAAAATTTATTATTTTTTAAAAATTTAAACGGTAAGGAACTGAAAAAATATTAATTTTAGAAATTTTCCAAGGTATAGACATATTGTAAATAGTTAAAATTGCAAAATTAATTTATTTCATTTTAATTACGCTCCTACCTTTGATAAAAAATACCAGCCTGGCTTATGTGTGGGAATGATTAAGTAAAATTCTCTGAATGTTAATATCTGGTGAAGGAAAAGGCAAAATTTATAGAAGAAACAGAGTTGACGTCCTGGAAGGGGTTGATCAGTATAAATCTTCAGGTGGCTTATAGAAAGTCATCTGAATTTCAAATACCATGTTGATCATACAAATAGTAAAATAGCTAAAATGTTAATATATGTTGAAAAGAAGTTTTTTTAAGATCTGGAAAAGAACTATGACGTTTAAGGTGATTCTAATATTCCACTTACGATACAGTTCCAAAATACTAGATATGCACATAAACAAGAAATTGCAAAGATGTAACAAAACTAACCAAGGGAGTTTCTAGTAGAATTGAGGAAAGGTAGGAAATGAAATAAATATGCTCAAGGAATTGAGATACTTATTTGTGGACAGAGAAATAAAGAGAGATGTACTAATCATTTACAACCTGCAAAATAAATTATTGCACTATTCTACAAGGTACTGTATAATAGGGGGCATAAGATTTAAAAGAAGTACGCAATTTACAGGAAGATTTGGGGAAAAAATAACAACTTAGTTTTAGAACTAATGTGAAATAGTTGTTTATGAAGCTAAATGAGCTGTAGACTACTTGTAAATAAATAAATAAGTAATAAACAAAAAACTGAACGGAGGCATAGTAAATACCTGGGCTAGCCTTACGGAAACTTACGTTTGGATTATTAAATATGATAACCGTAATAAGGTGTTAAAATGATGAATTTCTTTCCATGATATGCTATGTTCAAATGGTAACCTATATATAAATAGGCAAAGACAAAACGATTAGGTACCATTTTCTCCTCTGTCTCTCAACCGATTTTCTTCATTTTTGTTTTGTTTATTAACTACTGACGAACTTCAGTGCAGAATGCTAATATTAATTTATAATATTGGTTCATTCAATAAATAAAATATAATAAAAATTCATTATTTACGACCATAATGTCAACGCCAAACAACTGAAGTGCCGCCGCCGCCAGACTCAAAACATTGAGTAATTATATATAGAGGGACCAATGATTTTTTATACTTAGAGCATATACTTCTGGAAGTGGCATGCAAGCGTTGTTATTGTTTAGTGGTAAAGTAATCGTTGTATATTATAATTATACAGGGCGAATCCAGATATGTTATAAGTCATTTTATCGTGGTTGGCACATAAGCAGTTGCATATATAGGGTGTTTAAAATATAGAGTAGAGTGCAATTATAACTAATAAAATAATTATATAGGGAAGTCCATTAGCGTTTGAATTTACAGGGTTCTTGGATTATATGGTGCAATAGAATTACAGTTATACAGGGTGGTGCAAAAAATATTGTATAGAGATGCATATACAGGGTGGCGGAAATGGAAATGCAACATTTCTTAACCCATAAGCAGTTGTATATATAGGGAAGATGAAATATAGGGTGAGAGGAATTATAGATATACAGGATGATGATAAAAAATGTTAGAAAAGGAAATGATTTATAGAGTAGCCCAGGAAGAGTTCCATATATATGATGATTGAAATATAGGTCGAAGTAGAATTATAGTTACAGAAGATAGTTAAAAATTTCATAAACAAAATGAGTAAGTACGGTGGCTCATAGGCAGTGGCATATACAGAATGTTTTACCGGGCGGTTCAAAATGTTAAAAAATATTATGCGTGGTCCATGAGCAGTTGCATATACAGGTTTGTGGAAATATATAATGAGATGGAATTATTATAATGAGGATTTTAATACATGTTAGAGAATTGGGTGCAATTATAGCTATACAGCCAGGTTAGAAAAAATAAATATGAATTGTTGTCATATTAAACTAAGAATTTGGAATTTGAACACAAATAAAGTCCTATGAATTATATCTGAAAAAAACTTGAATTTCGTTACTTATTTGTAGAAGCGAGATGTAAGACCGACATCTAGGATTGTCGAGGAAACTGTCACACAGAGGTTCCGAATCTGGATCCGTTCCGTGTAATTGCTGTTCTCCCTAATAAAGTCCTAGGTTAGAATGTCACGATAAAATTTTCAGGTTACTTAACCTGCCAGAGATATTAACACAATTGTTCGAATTTCGACCATTGGGCGACAGCTAGTAATGGTAATAGGGCCAATAAAAATACTCTATATGTCATATTTTCTATGATGATTTCTATGAGTTTTCAAAATAACTAAGTTTACAATATTGTTTCTACACTAAAGGCAAGGTTAGGTTGTATTAGTAAAATTTACAGACGTCTCCTATTGTCTCTAAGACTCTGAAAGAAATTAGGAAGCCATTAATATTTCTTACTCAGAACAATATATGTTTTTGTTAGCGACAAATTAAATAATTATGGTCCCATAGAAATTTCACAGGTAAATAATTGTTTCATCATAAAACGATTTTAGAATCCATTGAACGTTAGACTATAAATTGTGCCAAAGTAGAATCTGGCATCTGTGGTGCAACCGCTACATACTTAGAAGAGTAATTTTAAAATACTGAAAGGCAAATATAACTGCTTTGAAATCGTTAACATAGAAATTGACGTCATCTTATTTCTGGCCCAGAACATACCACTCATAATTTGGAGCCTCTGCTGGCTTGTTTATCTCAAAAAAAAAAAATCTTTTCTTATATTAGAACTGAGGTGACAATTATTTAAAAAATATAAAAATAATGGCAAGCAAGCATTTATTGGGACATTCAGAAATAGTTACTTACAAAATTTGGAACTTGTGTCATAATAGTGCTTCTTAATTATTAACCCAATTAATTGTATAATTGCCAGTATTATAATTGATTACATGTTTCATTTGCATTCCTTTCTAAAGAAACAATAAGTATTATTTCTATGAAAATAAAAGTTTGTTGATAAATATTTATCCAATGAAGAAATGAAACGTTTAAATCAACATTTCTGAATATACCAATACCTACATATAATATTTTCTATTAATTTAGTATATGTAATAATTTAATAATATTAGATTATCAAACCTAGAAAACCTCTTTTGTTCCTGCAGGATTTGCAAACACAACAACTACAATCTCCTTTTCCTTTTCTCTCATGTGTAAAAAAGGTCATATGAACATTAGGATGCTTTTCTATTAAATGATCACCGAAGACACAAGGACAATACGGGTTAACATTGAACTTTTCACCACATAATTTACATTGGAAATAATAAAACTCCATGTAAGTTTATACACTGTATGGTTCTGGTGTGACCGGTATTATCCGATACATCTTGAAGTGATATTAGCGGAATTTGTTGTACTTTTATGTGAACTTGGAAATTTGGACAAAGGTCTAGATGGTGACCAGAATTTTGGTGATTTGTCAGTGTTTGGTTCTAAAATGTCAAACCTAAATGACAATGTTTATATTTGGGAATTTTTGACATTGAAAAAGTAGTGTGTGAATCATATTTGACAACCTTGTTTAACATGCAGGGTGTTTAAAAAAAATGGAGTTAAATCACGTTTAGGGTGTGTGAATTTTGACCAAGGCAGGTAACGTGGAATTAACAAAATTGTAATTTTCACAGAAATGCAATTCATGTTAGTCATGTGTTTTCATATTTCGAAATTAACTAATTACTTCTGTAGCAAGTTGTTAAAAAAGCTCAAAAGATATATTTAATGTTTTTTCTTGTAACATTAACTAAACATAAATGTTAATTGATTTGTGATTTATATAGCTTATTAGTAATTACAGAACACCTTGCTACTTAGAGCATCTATTTTCTAGAGATAGCCTGCCTTGCTTAAATACGTGTCAAGGCTAGAAAGAGAGGCAATAGAGAGGATAAGAGGCTATTTCACTCGATTGGGGCCTGCATTCAATGAGCTCATTTGCTGCACCTATCAATCGAGTGAAATAGCCTCTTGCTCTCTTTATTGTCCTCTCTTTCTATCCTTGGAACGACATTTGTGTATTGCAGGCTACCTCCAGAAGGTGTATGCTCTAAGCCTTGCGAAGTTTTCTTTCGGATCTAAATTTCAAATTCGTCTATTGGTCCCGCTGCTGCTGAAGCTAATAGATGGCCGATTTTACATTAAACCTTATATCATGTCCTCAATAGTTATTATATGCATAATGAGCTTTTAACTCTATTGACTTAGAATGCCTATAAAGGCAACGCACTGACATATTACTAAAATGTTTCAAATGAGATCAGCGTTCGAATTTTCAGTTCTATGCTGGGTTTCATTTAAGTAGACATTCAAGTGAACCGTAAAGCAGGGAACGCATTAGGCGGTCGCGGTCCCATCGCTTCGCGGACCATGCTAATCTCGACAGCGCGCGATTTAGTTTCTTCCTATGTTTTATAATGTATGCATTCGCACTTGGCACTCTCGGGCTATGCTCGCTCGCATCGCGTTCTTCTCTGATCTTTTCGAAAGAATCTCGAGAGACCGCGATCAGCTCAGCCAAGTACTGACCGCGATGCTATGGAACCCCGACCGCCTAAAGCGTTCCCTCCTTAAGTATCCCTGTGACAGACTTAGATAGAAGCTGCAATTGTGCTCGTAAATTGTAGTTATTTTAAATTTATTCCAACATTGGAGACAAACAGATTAAAATTTCTGTCATTCATTATTCTAGAGTCACGGGTTCAAGTAAAAGCTGGGATCTTTATTAACATCCTAATGATTACTTTTACGAATTTGCAGTTAAAATCCATTATTTGCTACAAACTGTTATTAAAGTTATTGTATGAACGAATTGCTATTAAATTATAATGTGCCAAAATACCTTTTGGCACTATACTATGGCCTCCAAGGTCATCAGATCTGACTCCCTTTGTTTTTTTTTGAATGGGGACGGGACAAGCGACTCGTTTACGAGCGAGAAATAAAAACCAAGAAGCAGTTAAGAGAAAGAATAAATGTATAACAAATTATTACAACTGGACGTATGTTTTATTTTTTGTAGTTCTAACCTTGTAAGTTACAATCTCAAATTTTATTATGATTTTAATTACTTTCCAGTACGTTTGATATATCGCAGGAAATGGGTTGAAGTAGGGAAGTTTTTGTAGACATTCGAAGTTCTCGATGTGCTTCTTTTTTTTGTAATGTGATAAATTGTTTAAATTAATGACTTTTTTGTGGAACGTCCCCTTTTGTGGACTCATATATTTTTTCAATCAATTGTGTCAAATATTGAATGTAGTGGAGCAAACAAACATCATAGATTCGATTTAAGTTTATTTCATGAACATAAGTGAAAAATAAAGAAGTTACAAAAGGTTATACGAAAACCTTTGGGAATTAAGGGAAAAAAAAATAAAAAAAAAACGCAAACCTTCAACTACCTAGATGTTATAAGTGCTCCATGAGCCCACCTATCCGCTCTCCAAGTTTGGCGAACCTTCTACAAAACACTGAATGTATTATGTACAGATCACATCTTTAAAATATACATACACTTGCTTTTACATTTTTAGAAAAACACTTTTGAACCTTCGCATACATCGCATGTATGTTTTTTAAATGTCATATAATTACGCGTTGACACCACATATTTATTACATAATTTGGTCAAGTGCGAGTTGGACTCGCATACTAAGGGTTCCGTACCACCTTCAAGATTCTAATGTTCCAGTTTCAGACAAGCAGGGAATAAGTGCATTTTCTTATATTTACCCTAATATCTTTTAAAGGAAACGTTTTAAATTCATAAAAAATATACACTTTGATTTTCCACACATAGACTTTTTATTTATCTGCTTCATGATTCGCTTGATTTTTATAAGAATACATATGTAATTAATCTTCTAATTTGGCCCCCAAAAATTAACATTAGAGTTTTATTTTACTAATAAACTTTCAGGGAAGCCTTTTATAATCTACTGTCTGAATTTTGAAGCTCTGTAGAGTGGAAGATAAAGGGCAAAATAGGTCAAGTTTTATATTATAAATTATTAAATCTGTTATTCAAATTATTTAAAATACAAATAAAATATGTTTTTCAAAATTTAAATAATGTAGTTTCTAAAGTGGAAATTAAGTCGATGTTTAAATTTTTTGTTAATATCGTTTAAACAATTAATTAAAAAATATGATATATTTGTAATTCGCATAATGAGTCTTTTATCTGATATATTACCTACATGATGCGTTTGAAAATTGAATTTTTATTTTCTATTTAATTGTATAATTTGTCCCTAAAATTACTATGGGGATTTCTAATAATTTTTCTTTCTTATAAATTTCAAGTGAGCCCCAGAACCCCTATTTATTTTCAGAAATTTAGGTAGTATGGTTTCGAAAATAAAGCGAGAAATGAAAATTTTTTATATCTTTATGTTAATATCTTGTAAACAATTAATTTTAAAAATATGAAGAATATATATTTGTATTCCTCATAATTAGCCCTTTCAGTTGATGTATTGCATGATGCGTTAAAAAAATATTTTCCTATTTTTCCTTTAAATCTATAATTTGGCCCCCAATATTAATATTAGGGATTTCTTCATATTTTTCCTGTAAACAAAAAAATGTAGGTCTTATAGTTTGGGGAATAACGGGGGGAATGGGTATTTTTTTAAAAATATTTTTTTAATATATTTGAGAATATTCATTTTAAAAAAATTAAAAAAATATATTTGTATTCGTCATAATGAGCCCTGTGATTTAATATATTACATAATCCGTTAGAAACAATTATAATTTTTTATTTTCCATTTAATTCTATAATTTGCCCCCCAAAATGAATATTAGGGGTTTCTCCTCATTTTTGCAGTAAAGTTCAGGTGAGGGGCTATACCTCCATTTTTTTTTCAAAATTTTCCAGCTTATGGTTTCGGAGATAAGGGGGGGGGGAATGGGTAAATTGTTTATATTTTTGTTAATATCTTTTAATTAATTTATTTAAAAAATATGAAAAAAATATATTTGTTTTCGTCATAATGAGCCCTTTCATTTGATATATAACATGATGGATTAGAAACACTTTTAATTTTATATTTTTTATTTAATTCTGTAATTTGCCCCTCAAAATTAAAAGTAGAGGTTTGTCCTTATTTTTCCAGTAAACTTCAGGTCAAACCCTACACCTCTATTTTTTAAAAACTTTACATTTTAGAGTTTCGGAGATAAATGGGGGGATGGGTAAATTTTGGTATATTTTCGTTAATATCTTTTTAACTATTTTTTTAAATATGAAAAAATATATATTAGTGTTCCTCATAGTGGGACTTTTATTTGATGTATTACATGATGCGTTTGAAATTTTTTTATTGTTAAATTTTAATTTAATTTTATAATTTGACCCTCAAAATTAATATTAATGGTTTCTCCTTATTTTTCCTGTAAAGTTCGGGCAACGTTCTATATTTCCTATTTTTTTTCAAAATTTTTGGCTCAGTAGTTTCGGAGATAAGGGGGGGGGCGGTCGATTTTTTTAGTTTTCCCCCCAAAAGTACCCCTAAAATCAAAATTTCTTCATTTACGATATGTACTCCTGATCAGGCCACCAAACTATACATTGATACCTATTCGGTCCAGTAGTTTAGGAGTAATTGCTGTGATGTGACAGAGGCAGAAATCCGGAGTGATATTATAAAGGTATCCGTATATTCTATATACGGAACCCTAAAAATATAATTAATATGTTACATAGGTAGGGGGTTGGGGTATAACCTCGTCATGTATCACTAGGGGAGAGGATGTATAAAAGTGAACTAAAAACGTCACGTGCTTCATGGACAATTTCCAAGGGGCAAAATTAAGCCAATAAAAACAGAAAAACATTTATATTAGATTACTGCAATCGTTTGCTTCTATATTGGTTTTAATACCCGTTTTGTTTTGTATAAGACCAAAGCTAAAAATTAAAGTCATATTGAATATCTTTTTTTTTTGAATCGAGTGCTTCTAACAAAGGCGTACACTTACAAACATGAAAGCAGATGAGTATGGTAATGAGATGCAAAAACTTGCATTTGTTTCTACACTTCCGACCAACTCACACTACCATGATCTTTAAATACCAACATGACTTAGTTTTCTGCAAGAAACAGGAACCAGGTAATATAATAAGAGTCTCTTCGTTTGTGGAAAATTAGGAACTTGTAGTAAAAAACAAATATAACATCCGATCAATTTCCTTTTAAGAAATATTCCAATTCTCTCTTTGCGATATTTTAAATTAGAGACTTGATATTTTCATCAGACAGTCCAAAAAAGAGCCAGTTTATGGATGGTAGCGACAAGGATGACAAACTTTTATGAGAATTGAACTGAAAAAGTGTCCAGCTGAAAGAATTAAATAACATGTTCAAGAAGTGACCAGAATGGCGCTGCTGTAGAAGGAGGGTATGATGTGAATTGCTAAATATAAAATAATATTAATCTTAAGCCACCGATTTTGTCATTTTTTATCTGTGATGTATTTTAAAATCCATTATCTTTCGACTTCAGCGCAACACTCATTTATTGCATTTTGACGGACCGTTTTTTAAAATATGTATTGGATTAAACTATATTACAACAGCTATTTTGATCGAATAGTCTGGAGATGCTGTGCTATTTAAAAAATATATATTACAGTGACCTTGTTATATATTGTCACAATATTAAATAGGTGAAGTATGTTTGAAATATAATTCAACAAATTTTATATTTTCATTAAAAATTAATTTACACGTCATATGTTTCTTTGCAGCAGTTATATTTAAATTATGAATTAAATTACACATTGGGATTACTACTTGAGTAGTAACAAAATAGTGGCAATTATTTTAATTACTCTGAAATTATCTACTACTAAGAATGACACAAAGAAAGAGAAGCAGAGACAGGGAGATAACAAGAAACGAGAAGTATATGTCGTTAGAAACGTTGTCATCCATCGTTCAGTCTCAAATGACTGCAGCTCTTTTTAAAATTCTGATTTAAAGTAAATATTATTAGAGGTTATTTACATTTTGTAAATATTTTACTTTATTGTATTTGACAACTTTACAAAAAAAGTACAGACTGCCATCCAACATGACTCTTATGCTATCCAGAAGTAATTATTCGATGCAATTTTGCAAAAATACAAATATATTTCATAAAAACCACTTGCCTTACGTTACTGTTGTGTGAATAAAATAAGCACTTTAGGATAGTGTCCCAAATTTGTTTTGTATTATATTTGATTTAAGATTTCTGTAATAATTTATTTTTTACCATCAAATTTAGGAAGAGAACCTCTTACTAGAACAATTATTGACTTTCTAAAAGGAAGTTCATTTTATATCTATGTAAATAATGAATTTTGCCTATATTATGAAGCGATATGATTTCGAGGGAATAATTTCATTAAAACAAACGCCCACGAACAAGAGCATAAAATTTATACTGGATGAAATAATTAATGCTCGACAATGTCATTTATTTTTAGTTGACTATAATTAAGTTCTAAATGACATAATTAAAAAAATGGAATGGAATAATTACGAAAAGTTTTTGACCATGTCATAAGTTTAGTTAGTAATATAAAATTTTCATGGCTCTAATCTGGAGACAGTATCTGATAAGAAAATACAAAAATGAAATTTTAAGTTAAAGCATCTGGAGTTTATAAGCTTACATGTTCAGAGTGTAATAGTTTCTACATCGGTATGACCTGCAGGATTTTTTCTACTCGTTACCAAGAGCATTTACGCTCTTTTAGACTTAATAAAACAAATTCTACATTTGCAAATAATTCTTTAGAAACAGGTCTAATTGGCCTACTGGAATCGGTAGAAATTTTTAAAAGCATTACTAATCCTTCTTCATTCAATTTAATCCTAAACAACCAAACTGATTTGCATAAAAGAGTCATTTTTGACGTATTTAAATAATTTCCAACATTATGTGAGATATTAGTATTTAAATAGTTTTTAATTATTATTTTAGTAGTTATGTATTTATCAATCATCTGTAAAATTTAATTAAGTAATTTTTAATTCACTGCATTATATTCAGAAGGTATATATTTGTCATTTTTGAGTCTGTATAGTTCATTCAACAATTTGTAAGCGTTTCAGAATGGCATAGAGTTTGCTGAAACTAGTCAGGCGAAGTGAAAAATAAAAAGTGATATTAAACTAAATTAATTTTTCTTCATTAAAAAAATGTTAAGTGATTTTTGCATTAATCATGTCAAATTTTTTTGTTCGTAGTTCTAATCTACTGGCTATACATACCTACATAAGAAAAAAAATTCAGAGGAAATTTTAGGTCTTCAAATAATGCGAAACACTCAAAAAGCTATCGTGTCGCAGGAAAGTAATCTCGCTGACAATAATGATACACCAGAGAAGAGAATATCGGACTGCAGAGACATGTCGACTTTTTATTGGAATCGTGATAAAGTTCGATATTTCATGAATAAGAAAGTGAGTTGAGGTTGTTCTATTGATAAATGAAATGGAAAAAACTGGATAAGGGCTTACAAAAAGTGCGCAAAAATGAAAATGATATGTTGCTTTTTTTCATTAAAAGACAAAGTTATTTGTGGATTTCATTTGATAAAAGAAACAATCATCTCTGTAAACAATTTGCTTCCAACGTTTCAGATTTGTGTCTGTAGAAGAGGTCAGTAGTTCCAAGTAGTTCCGATACAGAGGTGAAAATAGGTAAGAAAGAAGTCATAAATCGCAATCTTTTTAACCGATTTTATTACATTTTATAACTATGTTTTTTTTATGTGTTCATGGAGTTCTAGGAAACGATTTATAGGCAATAAACTTGAAATACATTGGTATAAGAGATGTTTTTTTCGTAAACTGATTGGGAGCGTTGATAGAAAAGGTAGCAGATGTTCATTTACAAAAGAATTTAGGCTTCCTTGATTTATTCACAAAATTTGATGGAAAAAAATACGTTTCCTGAAATATTAGCATAACTAAAGATTTTAGAGAGGAATAATGCACAATAAAATTATTTACAAATTGAGAAATGCAAAATTAAAACCGGACAATAAATAAGAAAATTGAGTTTTTTAGAAATTGGTAATTGCGCGAAAGAAGAATGCTGGAGCCCCAATACTTTTTACAAAATGCTACTTCTTTATCCTAGTGATGGGATCGTGCGAATGAAATATAATCGATCATGCGATTATGAAAATCACTCGATTATTCCGATTATGGAATCAAAGTATTCGAATGAAAAATAATCGATTATTTAACTCGAAACATTTACCGAATAACGGGCTACGAGGACGAGCGATATTACAGATCGCGCGATGCTTCATTCGAGTTATAATCAGAATGATTTCCTTGCGAATATGCAGTAACTTGTTTATATCTATCATTGGACAGAAGAAATATGTAAATACTGTATTTTCAGAGTATGGTGAAATTATTGCAATACGAAGTAATTTGATGATTTGGCTGTTAATGTAGATTAAGGTACATTATACTGTTCTTTGAATTATTAATAACAGTTACTTCCCAAATAAATTTTAAATTAAATGAATATGTAGGAAAAATTTAACAGTATCATTTTACCTAAATTTAAATGTTCAAACACAGGGCAGCCTTGACACGTAGCAAAGGTTACGGATCTGAGAATAAAACAAGCGAGAATCCTTAGAATCATAAACGTACCGTCCGAGTGATGGGTCATTCGAGGGATGAATCGGTTATTAAAATCACTCGAGTTGTAATAATCGATTATTAATAACATTCGATTATGCCCATCACTAGTTTATCCCACCAAGGAAAAACACCACCAATTTCAGTCGCTTGTAGAGTTCCAAATGTTTAGTAAAAGAGATAAAATGTTTTGCTACAAAGAATAGAGTAATTAATTGTTCGACTAGAGGGAGTCTTTTCGATACCGGTGGAGGAGATATTTCTGCAACTTTTGGTAACCAATTTTGATAACAGCGAATTTTATATTGTTGTTTAAGGAAAGGTTATCACGGGATATTAAATTAACTATTTTTCTCAACTCTAGAGAACCAAGTAATGAGTTATAGGATACTAAATAATTATCGCATGGAAGAAATATTTTAAGTTTAAGTTGAGTCCGTTTAAGGAATACTGTCTTCTAAATGTTATTTGTGGCATGTTCTTGATTATTTTTATAATTTCTTGGAAATAACACCACAATTGAAATAAAAAGCTGTATATTTAAAGAAAATACCAAACGTTTCAAAGTCGATTCTGACTTCGTTGTCAATGCCACTTTCAATTTTGCAATTTACATTTTCATTACATATTTTAAAGTTATTGACAACGAAGTCAGAATCGACATTTGGTATTTTCTTTCAATATACAGCTTTTGATTTCAATTGTGGTGTTATTCCCAAGAAAACATAAAAATAATTAAGTTAAGGAATACTATTAAGTAACTAAATTTGTCAACACTTGAACGAAATTGATTATTAAGAATTAAAAACAAGCGGAAGACAGAAGTGAGGTCATAGGACCCTTCGGAGTGGAAATAAAGGACGGGTTCTATCGTTACGCAAACATCCACAAATGCACTTGGAACCAGAAAACTAGATGAATGGGAGAACATTCATAAAGTACAATACAATTAACGATATTACACTTTAACTGGGGGTCGAAGATTACACCAGTTTATAGAGCTAAATTGAACTCATTTTCAGAGATAAAATTCAACAGTAATTCGCTTATACGATCACGTCAGTAACAGTTTATAGCAATAATTGTTAAGATTTTAATAGGAAACTCGTAGAAGTAAACTACTTAAATAATAAAAACCCGCACAAACACGAATTTCTTTTTTTTTGCTTATATAATTAAACATAATGAAGGAATTGTAATGCCGTCTACAGAAAAACAGAAAAGGTATATACATCCTGATTGGATCATTTTTACCGAGTAAACGCAGTAAAACTGGTCAAATGTGGATTAAAAAAAACTATAACCTTCTGGTAATTAATACTGTAATATTAATTATTCTCAAAGTAAGCAATTTTTCAAGAATTGGAATCCCCCCTTATTAACGAGTCTAGTCTGACAGGAATATACTAAAGATATTTTGAAAGTTCATAAATTTCTGTTCAATTTGTCGATCTTGAATTTTCACTATAATGCCGGGAAATTGGTTAAAGTTAATAGCAAATATTGCAGTAATTAAATGTATGAATATCCTATTGCCAGCCAGCGGTGCACTGACAATGGCTGTCAAGTCACATGGACGGATCTAGAATTTTCTTGAGGTGGGGGCACGAGATGAAAATTATAGTATTGGTCTATTTTTCCATCCATTTATTAGGTTAGTTGGTTACCTGTATACAGTTTACTCTTATTGATTAAATTACTTACCACTGACAAATAAGGCTCGATTGTGGCATCTAGGGATGTTTTGGAAACAACATCACTCTTGAAGAGAACTTTGTATATTTAAAAACTAAATTCTCGTAAACAATTGTGTTGTTTAAGATTCTGCAGAATCTTAAATTAGCGCTGGAAAGGAAAATACATACTCGTTGGTCGAAGCGGTAACAGGCAAACATTTTTGCAATTTATTATTTTAAGATTTGCCAATTTCAAGTTTACGATTTGACCGCCACTGCCGATGGTGTCACAAACTGCGTATAAGAAAAAACAATCGAATTTCGAACGGTAGTTGACCTTTGTTGCCAATACAATAATGAAAAGCACTGGATGCTAAAAAGGAAGAACGTTAAAGAGCAGAGGACATTGTGCTCATAGAAAAATAAAAGTTCAATACTTAAATTCATTTTTACTTACATTGTATATATGTTCTATACAAAACTGTCACAAGGAATAAGGATGATTTCTTTCATTTAATATTTGGCGGATGCGCCAGAACAAATGTAATAAAATGTATTTCCGATTTTCTGAAAAAAGTCGAAAAATATAGAACCACTTCAGGATCCACCTTAATAGTTACAGTTTAAACTACCCAAATTAATTAATCGTTTTCGTTGTTTATGTATTTATTTTGAATCATTTCATATGTATATTTGATGAAGTATTTTATATCCGGCCATTCAATATATATATATATATATATATATATATATATATATATATATATATATATATAGATATATATATATATATATATATATATATATATATATATATATATCTATATATATATATATATATATATATATATATAGATATATATATATATATATATATATATAGATATATATATATATATATATATATATATATATATATATATATATATATATATATATATATTTAAAGATTTTGACAATCCGAAAAAAGTTTTACTTGCATGTAGAATGTTTTTTTTTCAAAACTGATTCGGTTAGTCGTGATTTTCCGTGTATTGCGATGGGATTACCGTTTTCCCACCGTTTCAGTACAACATGGTAAATATAAATTTCAATTATTACTCATAAGTCTTAATGTAAAATGTTTACTGAAACACATAAATTTAATGGCAAGTAACGTTGACATTTTTGTGTTGTTCATTGTGAGTTCCGACGTATATCAAATCTCGAATTTAATAAATCCCAAAGAGAGAATTGGAATGTTTATTAGAACGAGAAGCAAAATTTGTGCAGGTATTGTATATTAATTGGATGTTATATTTTTTTATTTGCATTTGCTATAACGTATTGATTTTCTATAAAAGAAAATACTCTTAACTTATTACCTCTATGGGTATTTCAAGATCAAGTTATGCATTTTTCATACTCAACTATTTTCATAAGTGTAAGTGTGAGCCTTCGTGAAGAAGCTTTCACTTCAAGAATAGAATTTACTCCTAAATATTTTAGGGAACATTTAAAGATCCCTTTATTTAGACAAAACCGTCAGAACCTTAACATCATTTTCTAGTTTGCATCCGTTGGCTAAATTGGTGTATTGTTCAACAACAGATGTGGATCCAAACTTTCTCCTATCAAGTTCAATCAATTAGCTATCGGAAACAGCTAAAATATCCTGAATCCACACACAAGTTCCAGAGTAACCGCGACCAACAGAAGCAGCAGTGGCGTCAGGATTAGGATCGGGACGACAACGGAAAGAAGAGAAAGAGAGTGGGAAAGATTCCATTCGGACGCTGAACAGCAACATCAGTTGCGTCGAGACGTCGGACATTGAATTATATCTCGCTGACGCCGTCGCCAGATCTCGCGTTCATGTACGAGGGACGTTCGAAAACGTGACTTTATAGTAACTGTTTTTAGGAAATTTTTAAACTGCTTTCGAATTCTCGCGTGTGTTTGATTAAGCAAAAGTGCCACTTGATGGTGTTTGAATGGTGTTGTTTTTCGAAATATTGAAATTGGGATACTGTGTGGATATAAATTGTTTTGCGATGGTGTTATGGGTGGTAGTAGTAAGGTAAGTAAAATTTTTGATAATTTTTTGAAAGACATGGGCGGTTTAAACTTTTGAAAAAGTTTGGTGGTGCTAAAATTTTTTAGAGAATAGTGATCATTAAAATTTGTATATTTAGAAATCGGTATTGTATTTAGCAGTAAAATAAATAATGATTATTGATACTTTTCAAATTTATCGTTATCAATTTTGCTGAATAGTGTCTTTTTTTATCGTTTTGCTAAGATAAAGTAGATGATAGTCATGACCGACTGTACTATAATCTGTGGATATAGGTTTAGGAGCGTAATAAAATTTCTATTTAGTAGATTGCCAAACAACCCTGTTTATCCCCGCTTTTGTAGTTTCTCATTCGCATTTCCGTAGATAACTAGTTCAAGTTAACGTAAAATTGGCAATTTAATGAATAATTAACTAACAAAACACTGGGAAAATATATTTCTCACATTTATCTTTGGCAGATTATATTTATTAATATGTCGTACGAACACAAAAACAAAATACACTTTACAATAATCCTTGAGAATGATCTACATTTGTTGTAAGGTCCACTGTTGCGCTAAATAGGTCTTTTTTATAGTTTAGCCAAGATGAAGGAGATGATTGTCATGGCCGAGTGTATTATAATCTATAGATAAGGGTTTTAGGAACGTAATAAATTTTCTATTTAGTAGATTGCCACATAAGCCTGTTTATTCGCTCTTTTGTAATTTTCATTATTCTCATTTCCGTGGATAACTGAATTATTTAATGTAAAAATTTCTAATTCTACCTGAATTCCTCTGTGTAATTAATAAAAAAAATCTGGAAAAATACATTTTTATTAAGATGAAATGTTCCATTTAAATATATAAAATTCTGTTTTAATAGTGAATAAAGTAAAATAGAGTGAAGTGACTTCAAAGGAAGAATTTTATGTAGGTCCATGTCAGATTTAATTATTCATGTATAGGCCCCTGAAAAATTTATGATATGCAAATAATTATAAATACAATAAAAATCGAAATTCAGACCTAAGGTTAGCTCAATAAAAATCGCTTTCGATATCTGGTTAATAGTTTAAATAATGAGAAAATATGGGATTTTGATTCGAGTCTATATTGAAGCAACAATAACGCCATTCATGTTTTCTAAAATGTTCTTTAAAATTGGAAATTTTCGTTTCTCTGGGTTTTGGAAATAACTGTTCTTCATTAAGTATGCATGCCATTTCAAAAGCTGGACTGATGTATGAAATTTAAGTGAGCGAAATCAGCTATTATAAAATACCTTGTTTTCCTATTCAAGCTTAGAAAAAAGAGAGGTTTGATTACTTTATAAATTTTTCTCGAAGTTTACTGGATTGATTAGGACTGCATAAGTTATTTTTTTATTCATGTATTTCCAGAATATAATAAATGTACAGAATTAACAAATATTTTTGTGGAAAAAAATGTAAATTGGTTAAAATTGAAATTGAAGTGTTTATTATCATTATTGGTTATAGTGTTTTTTTATTATTGAAATATATCTATTGAAGTAAAATAAATTAGCATTTCGTTCTAATTTTTATTTCAACTATAATCCTTGCATTCGAATTGTCTTAGATAATTGCTTTTTTAATTTAGAAATTTCGGATAGTACGGGAATTCGAATTAAGGAAAAATTGCTTAGGAAAATATATTTCACTAGAGTGAGATATTACGTTTCGAAATGTTTGGAACTCAATTTTAACGCCGAATAAAATGAAAGTAAGGTTATAAAAGGGTTCAGAAACAATATTCCTCTTGAAATGAATTGACAAAGATGAGAATTTTAACCTCAAATATACTTGACAAACTAGTTGATCGATTACGAAAGTTCGCCAGGATGAAACCAGTTAGTATCGATAACAAATTGTTTATACAATAATTTATATATATATATATATATATATAACTTCAATGTTAACATTCACTACTTATATGATTTTTGCTCATTAGTTAAGTGATATAGTGATATTGACTAAAAGATTTGTTGGTAAAATCTCCTTTAATTCATTCACCTAGCTTTCGGAAATACTTCTTTCATTCTCCAGGGTTTCGAATAGTCGAGGTTATTAACATGTTCTTGAACTTAATATTATGTACATGATGATATATTAATATATCATCAAAACTTAGTAAAATTTTACCCAAGGAATCAAAATTATTTATAAATCAATCAAAACTGTTAATTTTCTATTTAGTAAAACAAAAGACTCCATTCCCAATGAATTGAAGTCCAATGTTATATACAAATAAGATTGTAACGATTGTAACGCATCTTATATCAGACAAACTTCGAGAAATTTAAAAAGTAGATTAATTTTCTACAAAAGTGACATCAGATTGGGAAAAGAAAGCTGTGCCATTGCATTCAAAATTTTCACATCGCAAAGTTTAATAACACAGTTGTTCTGGCATGTGAGCAGAACTATTTTAAACGTGTATATTACCTATTACCCTAATAATATCAATAAAAAAAAACACATATTCAAAATTTGAATAATATATATTCTAATCTTCTCCGTATTTTGTTCTGTTAATTTTAAATGTCTTATATTTTATCAATGTCATATCATTATTCACTTTCATATAATTAATCTTTTCATATATTTATTCCTACTAATTTGTGCTCTTTTATGAATCAGTACGTTCACAATTACTGTAAGTATCTTTAGATTTTCATCAATTTAAAATTACATTTATGAATTTGCTTTTTGTAGTAAAAGACTGATGAAGAAATAAAGAATTTCGAAAGCTTTCTAAAGTAAGAAGTGTTTACTACTTATTGAACTACCACAAAGGCTGCTTTCCCACAATATTTTCTACTTATATATATAAGAGCAGAGTTCAAAACGATTTTATATCTTCCATGATGATGTCTTTACCTTTAGAGGTAGAATTTGTTGTTTAAGTATAAAGATATAGATAGACATTAATTAACAGAAAAATAAGCAATATCGGCTCACTTTTAGGAAAACCAACACAACATTAGTAGCGATTAGATTAGAAAATTCATTCAAATTGAGCTTTTACTCATTTTCTATAATTGGTCAACAGTTCGTCCTAGAATTACAAGTATAAATTGTATGTAAAGTTGAATGCGCCAGAAGCAAATTCCTCAGACCCGGTTATCTTTATTATATTCTGTACATGTGTATGTCACTGGACTCCTTCTAAACGGCTGGACCGATTCTAATTTATTTTTTTTGTGTATCTTTGGGTGGGTCTCTGAATGGTTTGGATTAACAATTAAACCCGGTAGGTGGCACTAAGATCGGCTTCTAATAATTTTTATTTTTGAATTTTTTTTTATTTTTTCGCACATTAGTATACAGTTTATCGAATTATAATATTAAAAAAACCTTTTGCTGAACCCGTACCAAGCCACGTTCGGAGAGAACAAAATCTGTCGAGTCGGTAAACATATGTATTCGATATGAAATTTCACTCCGTTAGGTCTTAAGTTCTTTTTTCAAATATAAATATATTAGGCCAAAAATAACAATTATTAAAAAATCTGAGAAATTGACACCCTCCTCCCTTTTGGAAGTCCTTAAAAACCACTTCTGGTATTAATTAATGGAGTTAAGATTTATTTAAAGTTAAATAGCGACTAAAATATGGTTGTTTAAATTGTGGATTGACCACATATTTAAGTAGTTAAAAGTAACTTTATTGCTATTAAAGTGGATTTAAAACATAAATAAAAACTATTTTATTATTACTTGATAAATGTTATTGTCAGTGATATATATATGGAGTTGTATTAGCATATTGTTAATGAAATATATGGAGTTGTAAATTGTTTATGTTATTGCTAAAAAACGACCACATCTTCAGCAATACACATTACAAAGAAGAGGTAAAGTGCGTCTGGTTCATTTCTGGACGTTATTTAACTTGGACCTCGAACATAACCTTTCTATCGAAAAAATAATTAGTTCAAAAAGTTTGTACTAATTATACCAACAGTTTACATTCATATTTGCGAATTTGTTAGCTATTTCAACTGGGACTAATCTGTAGTTGCAAACTTAATGAGAAAAAAAAATAGTTATTTTTAACTTCAAGAAATGCCACTAAAGAAAAAAGAAAGATTTGAAATTCTTTACTTTTTACAAGTTTTTTTGTTCATGATAAATTTATAACCATTGTAAAAAAATATATTTGTCGATTTTGTCCGCAAATATATATATGGCAATTGCGTTTCAAATGGTGGTCGGAAAATGTTTTGTTTTTCCATATAGAGAATTTCAAATATCAATTGATGACTGCAAATTGAATTTGCATTGAATTTGCAGTTGGCTTTTTTACAATTCAAACTGTAATAAAAACCGGTTATTTCAGTGAAATGGATATCATGTAGTAATAGTGTCGACAAAGTCTATCGTTATTTTTTATCTTAATTAATTCATATTTTTATAGTTTCTAACAGGTATGTTTTATGAGACGAACTTTTAAAATACAAAATTCTTATATCATCAAGTCTTGGAAAACTGGAACTGTGTGTCATGAGCTGTAATTGACAAAAGTTGGAATGAGGTGTACGATAATTTAAAAGAGCACCATCTTATTTTAATATTTCTTTTAATATACCCCGAAACGATTGGAGTTGATATAGATTAACTTATACATTTATGTGATACTATATTGTAAACTTATTAGACATATAAAATTTGGAAATTCGTATTGATATAACTGATAGACTAATACTATGAAATGACAAAAATTTGGTGATTCCATTAACTTATGTAAAAAATATGCCACAAATATCATTCAGAAAACAATTATGTAAAAATTGTTTGTGAAATGTTTATACATTGATTTATATTTTTAACAAAATGGAAAATATTTGTTAAATAAAGTTATTTCAAACTATTATTTGTGAATAAAGATTTGATTAATACTTAATGTACAAATAATTTTTGGCAAAGGTATTAGATTATCTGAAATGCTCATTGTTTACAGTTCAGTGGGTTAGAAGAAAACCTCAGTGAATCATTGACACCGGCCATTATATCCTTATATCCTACATAATTTGATAAGTTTTTATTGTGTCATATATTTGTTAAACATTTGATAACCTTCATATATATTTTGTAACTATTACACAACAATACTTTATTGCTGAATTGTTTCTATGTATCCACTATCCTTTTATATACAGGTAATAGTTCTTTGAGAAAAACCTCATTCAACACCTCTAATTATTAGAGGCCGTTTAAGATAAATATTTCTCGAATGATGATGTCCGGAGACCTTAGAGGCTCAGTTAACCGTACATTCTTCTCCATTAATCTACTTTTAAAAAAATGTAGCAGCTAATCTCATACATTTCTCGTACATGTGTTGTCTTTGAATTATTGTTAAACTCAGTAAAAATGGTTAATTTTCTTTAAAAACTCAATATTCATCGGTTTAAGTCTATCAGTTAGCATTAACATTCATTCCTTCATCAGTCACAGCTTTAAGAAACTTCCTATCTGATATCGGATTGTCATGCAAATGTCTTTCTCTTGCCAAAACTGCACTCTTTCGTCTCTTATTCAAACTAAGGACAAAATTCAGATTTTGGTTTAAAATCTCCGGCATTTAAACCATGTAAAAATTGGGTTTGTATGATTTAAGTTTGTTTGATGTCAAAATTCTTGCAACTATACTCTTACTTACATATTTGAGTTATTTTAGCAGCTTACATTAGCAGTAGTATTACTTTTGACTTTCTATTGGAAACACACGTTTTTTTTTAAATTTAATTTTAACACTTTCATATATTTGGCATTTTTTTCTTGGATCTCTGACAAGTTGTAAAGTTTGCAGTTTTAGCAGATGATCTCTTGTTAAAGGTTTCAGCACTCATTTTTTGGACAATTCTAAGTACCTACTCATCAGCAGTGTTGAAATTTCCAGCTTTATTTTCATCCAACAACTTGTAGGTTTCCTTTATACAATAAATAGTCCAAGAACAACTAACATTTATAGATCTAAACGTGAGCTTAATCTTTAGTTCTTTTAACATTTTCAATTAATATTTTGTTTTTATATTTAAATTTGGCAATACTCTACTATTCGTTATAAATCTTTCTTATTTTCTCTCCAGACTAAATATACTTTTTCTTTTAATATATGTTAATGAAATGCCAATGTACAAAGAAAAGTTTTATTTCATTACTATGGTTAATTAAAACAAAGTAACAACTAACATAATCAAATTTTTGTGTAGCATTGTTTGATATTGACAAAAGGTATAACCGATTTTCTGCATATTTATTGAGTTTTCAATTTTTATTGTGGAACTGTAGACTTTATATTGACTATATGACGACCGTTTCTTGCAAGCACAATCGTATGGTGAATTTTTTAAAGCTAATTAAAATATTTGTAAAACAGACACGTTAAAAGTAGCAGGTAAATGGAAAAATAGACTATAGCATGATGAAGCCAAATAACATTTGCAGAATAGTTAGGGGACTAATATCCTTCAATTATTTAAACAAAGTGACATACGCATATGCACTTACTGTGATAAAATATGTCCGCGCCTTCGTTCATGAACATCACTGGATAGATGGCTGTAGCTGATTAGTGTTGTTAGTTAATTATCATAGTCAGTAGTTTACCAGTTTATTTATTTGTACGGTAGATTTTTACTCCCTATTTATAAATAAATATAATTGTTGAATATGATAGCATCGTAATATTTTTCTGATTATAATAAAAGCGGCAAATGTTTTGCTAATCACATCAAAACAAAAGATAATTAGTCTTTGGCGAATTATACAATATTACAGAATATGTAAATGAGAAAGACAAATTTAAGAAAGAAATAATTTTTCTCTTCTAAATAATTCAGAATTAAATGTACTGACAGAAAAAAACGTTGACTGATTTGGATGAAGAAGATACGAAATAAATAAATGATGAAAAAGGTGTGCCCGTACCTATCAATACACAAGCCGCTGTAGTGATTCCTGTTTTTATTAATATTATTAAAAAACTTCAAAAAATGGTAAGGTTTTTCAGGACGTTGAATATGTAGAACTTGTAAATGATGTAGATGCAGATAATAGCCACCAGTCTCTTGGAAATAAGTTAAAGTAACAAGACGAATTAGAAATACAAGCAAATCATGACTATGAAGATTGCACTAATTACCATAAACTGTTTGAATTTTGTTGGATTGAAGTCAGCAACCCCGGGAGACTAGCAATGGTGCTAACAGAAATATTTATCAAACTATCCCCGTATGTAGGTACATTGCCAACATTTCGAAGAGCTATTTCTTTTGTTAGTGAAATTACGGTAAAAGGACACACGAAGGGAAGTCACATTTAGTTGATACTAATAAAAAACGAATATATCGTGAGGGTCCCTAAAAACTGGTCGTTAAGACGTCCACAAAAATAATTGGTGTTTTACGAACAAAACTTTCCTAGGGAGAGCTGCGGTAAGTATTTCATTATTCATTTATTTGGCTACTTAGCTATTAATTACAAAAAAATGTAATATTGCATATAAATTATTACTACATAAAAAAACTTTTGTTCGTAAAGTTTATATTGATTTCGTTCCTGGGCTTCAGAAATCTGGAATGGAGATCTTGTAAATAAAAATCTTGTTTACCCTTTCAACATTTTCCTGTACCATTAACCAAATTAGTTTGTGTAGCATTGTTTCAATTGAAGTCATTTAAGGCATTTTAAACTCCAATCTGCGGAAAAATTCCGGTGTTTTAATGAAGATGTGAAAAATCGACATTGATATCGTGCCGGCTAATAAAGTTATAAAGGTCAAAAGATCACGAAAATCAATTTTTTGTAAATACAAAAAAAGTAAGAAAATTTGTTTGTAGATTTTCGTGACCTTTTGACCTTTATAACTTTTTTAGCCGTCACTATATATATATAAGTTCAATTTTTTAACCGAATTTTTGACAAAGATGTGGCGCAAAGTTAGAAAAAATGAGCTGAGGTTAGTGATTACTCCCAGATATTTAAATTCATTTATTACTTCAATATGTTTATCATTTAAACAGGTTCCAACTTTTGTGCTAGATATGCTAACCTATTCGTATTCGTTCTATTAACTTAGTTCATTATTCTGTTGTTGAAATGAGATTCTCTCCAGCAATATATATTACAGTCTTATCTGCAAAAAGATCCACGGATAAATGTTTTAGATACTGATGTAGGTCATTTATATAAATAGTAAACAAAATAGGCCCCAGCACGCTGCCCTGAGGTACTCCATAGGACCTTACCATTTTGTTTGATGTAGCACTGTCTATTTTTGTCATGTGATGCCTGTCATTTAGATCGTTAGTTAAAAGATCTCAGCTGTACGTTGCACACCGTATGTTCTTAATTCATGTTTCAAACGACTACGATTTATAGTCTCGAACAAATACGCTCACGATTATTTTTCTATATTGATAATATTTCTCCAGTTTGCACATATCAGTTGCACCGCTGTCTCTCAGGAATTCTTTTAAAATCCAACTGTCCTACATATAGCAACTGATTGCCTTCAAAATAAGATTGTAACTGATACTCAGTACAATTTCAATTGTTATATCCACAATTGGTAATAGGTTTATAGACCTACAGTCATCCCGACGTACAGGTGAATATACTTTGACTATTGGTGCTATTATATATATTTAGTAGTGAATATCCTGCAACACAAAATATGACTTTTATTAATTACACTAAAAAGATAATTACCACCACTTTTGTTTTTAACGAGAAAATTATTTTTGGGATTTATTGAAACTAATTTGTTAAAAACCTAAGAAAAAACTTGTTGGATTTGAAATCATCTGAGTATCGGGACTGTTTGATAATTTCATGATAAAATTTCAGATTTATCTTTTTTTACCCAATATATCCTTTAATATTCACCACATTTCTTTGCTTACAGCTTCGTCTATGATGAAGCACTAAGGAAACTTATAAAACTATATAATGCTCATGCAAATTAAAGTTTATTAACCAACTTCCAAAAAGGAGGAGGTTATCAATTCGTGGCGTCTTTTTTTTTGTATTTATGTTACCTGATTTCTTCTCCTGTGGTATACCGTTTTGAATAAATATGGTCTTATTTAATAGAGTTTATATCCGGATTGGTGAAAAATTTGGGAGAATAATTCTATTGGTAAAATGATGAAATTTGTGAATGAACACATGCGTGCATGGAAATCGACCAATATCCTTAACATATTGGTCGATTTTTCGAAAACTCCATATGGATGTGTACAGTTTTTTAACTTTTAATCTATTAAGGAAGATCCCTAGGTGATCTCATATACTTTTCTGCGACGTGAAACTCGCCGAAAATTCCAGAATTGTTATCAAAAATTTCATCGAAATGACATAACGGACATTTCCTCATAAATATTTTAATTACAACGTGATAGTGGGGAAATTGTAGGCACTGGAAGTTTTAATTGCGAATTTGAAAATTTTCTATGTAAATCTCAAACATATAGGTAGTAAAGCTCGTTTTGTTTGTATACCCGACAGTAGAATGATAGTGGTCCATAGGCAGCCGTATACATATGCAGGACGGTTGGAATATAGGGTGGAGTGGACGTTTGGTGGTATAAACATGTTGGAAAAACTGTGGAATTAAAATTATATAGGGTGATTAAAAAACTGTTATATAATGTGGACGTAAACAAATCATATCCAGGATGGTTGAAATATATGCTGGAGTTGCATTATATTTATACAGTGTGATTAAAAAATTATATATTTTATAGCCCATAAGAAGTTGCTTAAAGTGTGGAGAGGAATTAATGTTACACAGGGCGATAATATAAAATGTTAAAAATGAAATAATTTATGGGGTAGCCCACAAGGAGTTATATACGATGGTTGAAATATAGGACGTGCTCGTAAACATGAGATGGATTCTACTCCGTCCTATAATTTACAGAAACCAGAAACAAATTTATGCTTGTCCGTGGGCAGTCGTATGTACAGGATGGTTGGTACGTAGGGTGGAGTGGAATTATCTATAATTATACAGAGTTGTCAAAAAAAGTTGAAAAAAGGTTACATGGGGTGGTCCATGAGGCATAAATATATTTTGGGCTTATTAAGTCAACGCGTACTAGTACATTTTGTTCGTAAACATTTACCTGTCAATTTAAATGAAAATGTATCATTGTGTAATGTTGAGTCTTTCGATGTTACCTGGTCCTGTCTATTAAGGTTATACATACAAAATAAAAAATAAAAAATGAAATCTACCTGAGTTCAAAAAAAAAACTAAAAAGTAGAAAATAAAACATTTTTCAAAAAATATAACCGACTTCTACCTATAACTAAAAGGCTGAAAATATTTATAACAAAATACAACTCTAGCAAATAAATAACACATTTAATGTTGTTAGGTACCTACCCAGGAATAGACCAATCAATAGAGATTTTTTCGTGCAAAAAATACTATCAGGATACGACCTGTGCCATCACATTTAGAATAATGTGTAGTGATATTTTGCTACCTTTTCCACTCGCAACTATGGTTTTTTACTTTATTATAAACAAATGAAACAAGAAAATAGCGTTTTTTTTCGTTGTATGTTTATAAAATGAAAAATAATAAAGTAATCTCAATGGTGTCAACAGGTGAATTGTAAAGCATGGAAATATCAATGAAATGAGCCGAGGATTGATCCGATAAGATCTTTAGTAACAGAAAAACAAAAAATACTGGAAAATTTATATTATTATAACTGCGTCACCATCAAAGTTGTAGAACTGGGCTTGTGGAAACTGATAGTAATTGATATCTACCTTATGCGTGACTAAACCAGGCGCTATCGGTTTATTAGTTTTTGAATAATTGCGATCTGAAGTTTTTAGTCCACTATTCTTGCAGTGTGTGGATCTATGCGATATGGATTGTCAAATATCAATTCAGAATAGAGATGTTGAAAGTAGAGGTATCATTCTACAACGCCTCTATTTTCATTTTTCATTAAATGTCTGTGAAATATACGAAAAATGTTAGCAAAAATGACCAAAATTTGGTGAGCGTATGAATGTGTTCGAGTAGTGGGGGGAACACGGTTGTTCAGGGGAACTGCTAACAGTAATTATTATCGATAGTGACTGATACTCTGACAGATGGTGAAAGAATTTAATCGTTAAAAAAACTTCTATACAGAGTGATTTGTTCGATTTTATTATATCAAATGAGAACTGTTTATTAATATATTTATATGTAAATGGTTTCTCGGAAACGTTTTTGCTTTAATTTGTGGATTTTGGGTTTACGGAACATCGAAAGAGAGCGGTCATTAAAAAAATTCTTACTTGTGAGGATTTTAAATATTAAAATGATTTATGTATGTGCCTCTACTATATATTAGTATACACTTCCCCTCAACAAGCGTGTTTCCCATACTCGTTGGATACATTCATATGCTCGCCCATTTTTTGTCATATTTGCTAACATTTTTCAGATATTTCACAGACATTTAGTGAAAAATGAGAATAGCGGCTTGGTAGAATGACACCTCTACTTCCAACAACTTTTTTCAAAATTGAAATTTGATTATCTATGACACATGGGGGCCAACGCAAAAATAGTGAAGAGAAAACTTTATATCACAATTGTTCAAAAACATATAAACCGGTAACGCCTGGTTTTGGCATACATAAAATAGATGTAAATTACTATCAGTTCCTACAAGCCCAGTTCTACAGTTTCTAAAGTGAGGAAGATACGATTTAAAAAAAAATCCTACATTTTTCAGTATTTTTTGTAAAAAATACCCTGTTACTAATGATCCAATCGGATCGAGCATGTGCTCATTTCATTGGTATTTTCATGCTTTACAATTCACCTGTTGACACCATTGAGATTAGTTTCTTATTTTTGATTTTATAAACATGCTAAGAAAAAAAACGTAATTTTCTTGCTTCAATTGCTTATAACAAAGTAAAAAAACCATAGTTGCCATTGGAAAACATAGCAAAATATCGCTAGGAATCTTTGTTAATGTGATGGCACAGTCGGTATCCTGATAGTATTTTTTAAACATTATCAGTTAATTTTTGCTCTATTGATTGGTCTAGAAGTAAAAAATATAAACATTAAAAGGTGCTCATTCTGTACAAATTAATTACCTACCAATCTAGTATATTTTTGAAGTCGGCGCCAAGGAACAACAACAGTTTGATGAAGTAGTAGATAAGTACACAATGCAGGATTTTAGATTTGCCTGGCACCGACAAAAATATACTAGATTGGTAGGTAATTAATTTGTACAGAATGAGCACACCTTTTAATGTTTACATTTTTTACTTCCTGGTAGGTACCTAACAACATTGAATTTGTTATTTATTTGCTAGAGTTGTATTTTGTTATAATTATTTTCAGCTTTTTATTTATAGGTGGAAGTCGGTTATATATTTTTTAAATAGCTTTATTTTCATATAAATGACGCAAATAGTTAAATATTGTTTTATCTCTTCTGTAAATGAACTTGTTCTGACTTGCTTAACCATGATGGTACCACAATTTATTTGAAATAAGAATTGGGATTGGGAAGCCACACTTAGAAATGAAGGTTTTACTTTTTATTATATTTTCAACTAAACTAAAGAGTAAAAGGCACTGTTGCAGTATGTAAAGGTAATAATATCATTCAAAGCGAATGTAGTATTTGCCTGCGTATTTTCTCCCCTAATTTATTTTTTGTAACCAACAATTATTTGAAATTTGTATTGGAAACACAGTGTAATAGGGGCAATTTCGACAAAAAGCAACATCAGTCCATTTTCCGAAGATACGTGGACAAATTAACCTTCGCCAATCACATATTAAACACTGATGGTAGCCATAGAGTAGAATGAGTCAACACCAATAGAAGCTTTCATTATGATAACCAAATCAGTGCACTGTCTTTAAAAAAAAGTCTTAATGGAAAAGGGACCGACAAGGCAGATGAATTGTAATTTTCGAAATTATTTGGTACAAAAACGACAAATTGTGCATCTCAACCAAGAAATACAAGAAATTGCGCATAAATAACGCATACAGTGATTGACAACGACTATAGACTTGGAGGTTAAACGTGTCCAAAACAGATAAGTACGAGTAAACACAATATACAATACACATATTTGTACAAAGGAAATATTATAGAGATTTTATCTCCCAGAATATCTGTGAGGTAGACTTTCTTAGAGACAACCAGTAATCCTAGCAATTTGGTTTCCAATAGAAATTTCAAGTACTTACCGTCTCCAGAAAAGAAGTGAAGGTAGAAAAGCCTAATGAGCATACAGAATAATCAAGATCTTTCTCAATAATCATTTAGAAATTACGTAGGAATGTAGTTAGTCGTCTAATTAATAATGTTTATTACTCAGCAAGACAAAATAATTTCATAAGTTTGTTTACAAATAAATAAATTGTTTGTTCTTGCAAAACTAATAATTCATTATATTGGGAAGACAAGAAGTTAAGTTAATTTTGCTTTACACAACCGAATAGATCACGTAAAGAACACTAATTAATGTCACAAGAGTTACATATTTGCAACTGCACATATTATGTATAGAGGATCTTAATAAAATTTTAGTTCTGACATTGTTACAGGGTAAATGATGACCAAATAGTTAGCAGACTCTCAGGCCGGTATATGAAAACAAATGTTACTTAGTTAGTATTGGTTTACAACGTCCTTTGATTTTGCTAGGAGAAAATTTATTTTAATTTCAGTCAAATATAAAGACGTTGGTATTTTTGTCTTATATATTTATCAGATTGACAATTGTTTCACCAGTGGATTGGTTTCTTTAGAATACAGAGAAGAACAAAATGCTAAATGCCTAAAAGTATTACAAAAACTATACGGATATAAGTACAGATTAAATAATGGGGCTGAATGGCTTTCTGTTTGACCGCTTAGTTGGAATGGTGAATTTATGAGATGTATAATTTTCATTAAAATTTAGTAAAGTTTGGTGAATGTTTTTCCATGTACACTTTCTTTATTAATTAATATTGTAGTCGATTTTTGCATTACTTTTGGAGCCCATCAAACAAACTCCAAAGTCGATGTTTAATAATGTTAAAGTGCCTAGAGTACGTGTACGCCAAATATATCCTCTGCTAAGTTTGAAAGAGGTTGAATTATTGGTTCTAACGCACGAACAGAAATCTAACTACCGTTATGATATGTTATCAAGCGTGGTTTCCAATACTCAAACCGAGAGACGAGTAGGCACCGGATGTCACAGTGGCACAAATAAAGTTCAAGATTGACGTCTAAGACTTTTGGCCTTTAGAGACCGATTTCCGACAACTTGAAATTTGGTTGATGAGGAGAACAAGGCCATCTTATAAGTGCCCGAACGGTTCACCGCAGTATAAGGTCTTTTGGACAGCAGTATTACCTTGTGCTACCTCTGACCGCTAAGCATCGACCACAACTATAGTAGTGCAGAGACTACAACATTGGAATGTGGAATGACATCAGCTAGCTTCTCTGATGAATCTCTATTCTGTTTGGGTAGACATGAGTGCCGAAGAAAGGTTAGACGACGTGGAGGAGAAAGACGTCAACCGCCATTTGATGTTTAAGGACATATACACTATTTAGGCACTTTGGTATGGGGTGCTATAGTTACTATGTTTTACTACAACCTTCTGCATGTTGCGATTTCTTAGTAAGTTTTATACTTTTTTGTTGTAAATACAGTATTTTTATTTTCTTATGGAGCGTTCTCCTACTTTTTATTTTCTCATAATTTACTTATCTGCTTGCCTTTTTACCTTATGTATTGTATTATTTAAGCTTTATTAACTTTATTTTACCTTTTTAGCTAGTTCATAACATGAGCAAACTGTTCTGATGAAATTTGTGAAGCCTGATTTATTGCTGCTATGCTGTGTGTTTACATATGCATATAGTTATTGAAATGTCTCTTTTTAATACGCAATTTGGACTGAATATTGGTAAGTCTTTATCCTAATTTATACTTTTCTACTTAATTTGTATGATTTATTTAAATTATCCCTGGCATTAGATAGTTTTGTAATTGAAACTTTTGATAAGGATTGATAATACACTTCCTCAAAGAAACTTTCTTATTTGGTGCATTTCTTCCCAATAAGTACTAAATTCTTGGCAAGTTAACTGATTTGATTGATTTTCTTTCTATTTTACTCTACTTATTGCTGTATCTTATTTAAATGACTCTGAAAATTGTTTAATCTTCTCCTTTCTCTTAAGCTGAGGGCTAATTTCATTACAATATATATATATATATATATATATATATATATATATATATATATATATCGATTCTTCTCCCAAGATCATCTTCAAACAGCTCTTGGACTCATTTTAAGCAGTCTAACAAGAGTTGGTTGGTGTAATCTAGTGCTACTTGTCTCGTATTTGACTTCGGGAATTGATTTTGGTAAGATCTGTAGAATAGCTAGTTTATCGAAACTTGTTCTCGAATTTGC